>CM067348.1:32094936-32112955 GCA_034190875.2 Urechis unicinctus | reverse complement strand
TCTAAAATCTTGGGTATTTTTGTCCACTGGGGAGGTTTATTTTTCAGTTCAAATTTTGCCATGAGAATTGAGTCAATGTCATTGGGGATTAAAATATTATTGGTGTTAGAGCTATTGATGGAAGTAACTTTTGTCTTTGCTGTTGTTGGAACTTTACGTCTAGGGGCAGGGGTGGGTTTAGCATTTAATAAATTATTCGGCTGCGGTGTCTGTTTGCGAATTCGCGGAGCAGGTGTGGGAACGTTTGTCGGCGGTCTAGCAATAGAAGACTGGTCATTGCTATCACTTGATGATGCGTCAGTATTCGGTATAACAGGTGCGCTGCCAGGCTGTGTGTCTCATTTGTCGGCCATCGCAAGTCGGTTGCTGTGATGGATCAATGTTTAGGTTGTTGTCATCGTCCGTGCCAAAACTGTCATCCGGCAAATCATCTTCAGAGAGTTCTGAATCAGAATCTGCTGTGGGTAACGGATCCCACATGTTTACTTTAGACCTAACGTGTCCCCTTTTCAATCGCATAACTTTGACAGGTTTCGGAAGGTATTTTCCGTCGGACAGTCTTTTTAATAGTACTGTGGTAGGCGTATTGAGTTCTGTGACTATGTATGGGCCATGTTAGGGTTTCGCTAACTTCTTTTTTGTGTTACGGATTCTAAATCTGGGTTGATAGATATACGCAACGTCACCTATTTGAACTGGGTTATTGGTAGATTGCGAGTCATAATGCTTTTTCATTTTCCTTTGCTGTTCAACGAGGTGGTGCACCTGCCCGTGGGAGGTGACGACGCCGGCAGACACTTCATCCAGAAGAACACGCACCAGCCAGTCGACTTCCAGCCCCATCGCGAGGCGCCTGTGTTAGAGCAACCCAACCCGGACTGGATACGGCCGCAGAAGAAGATGAAGGAGGATGCTGCCTTGCAACTGAGTGATAAGGAGCGACAGAGGCAGGGTAATGAGATAGCTGGTCAGGAGGGTGTCGGAGGTCAGCTGGCTGATGGAGGGGTCAACAAGTACTTCCGTGTTTCTGGTAGAGCCGAGGTAGACGACGATCCAAATGCTCAAGGTGAGAACAGGAAGGGGATCACGATCCCGAGGAGCATAGCAAATATGACCTGGGTTTCCTGAGGAACGCGTTTAACCAGTACACCAGCGACCAGATGTCTGTCCACCGCACGCTGCCCGATGTGAGGGATCAAGAATGCCGGTCAGTGTGTTACAGAGACCACCTACCAGACACCAGTGTCGTGGTTTATATTCCATAACGAAGCCTGGTCCGTATTACAGCACACGTGTTCAGCATCATCGACCGCTCCCCACCAGCCCTCCTCAGGGAGGTCATCGACCGTTCCCCACCAGCCCTCCTCAGGGAGGTCATCGACCGCTCCCCACCAGCCGTCCTCAGGGAGGTCATCGACCGCTCCCAACCAGCCCTCCTCAGGGAGGTCATCGACCGCTCCCCACCAGCCCTCCCCCCCCAACAATCGCATACATGCACGCATGCACTTGCAAACACATACACACACCACCTCTCATCTTTCCACCCCAAACCCCCCCCCCCCCCCCCCCCCCCCCCCCCCCCCCACCCCGCAACACCCCAAAAGTTAAAGTTAGATTTACAACCTTTCGGCCACTCGAGACATGAACACTAAACCAATTTAGGCAAATGAAATTCATCCCTTTTCACTCGTACCAGATTAATTGTTGCCCAATTTACATAAACCTTTAGAATCCCTTTTAAGTTCCGTACGGGTCAGTTTCCAAATTATATAGTCCTTAACCAAACCCAATCCTTTGATGAAAACATCCAAGTCCCGTCAATTCCCTTAACAATTAATTTAGACCCGTTTGATCTCCAATTAAAGCTCCGAATGACCCCAAGCCCCGGATTAACCAATCACAGCTCACCACATCAAGCCACCCGCACCTTCACTATAAATACGACAGCATCAGACACACATTACATTATAACCACAAGATATTCCTCAACTCGACATATTCATCACACAAGAACCCGAAGTAGAACCCGAACGTGCCAGTCAGCCGCGACCAAATAAAGAAAATAGAAATTCGTACAAAGTCTCGGGTATTATCTAGCTTCAACCCTCAGCTACCTGCAATCACGTCGACGACCTACAAATAATCGTATCTGGTACCTCATCACATCTCGACGAAAACACAGTGACCCAACCGGTCATAATTGGTGGAGAATTCGCGGTTTGACCACTTTCCAGCTGGTCAACACAACTATCGTAATCCCCGGTTTAACTTGGCACAGAGTCCGGCCCGATCACGTTTAGTCTGATCATCGAAGTTCCCCGCGAATAACGGCGCAACATTTTCATCGACCCCCGTAGAAGTGCATCTGCAGTTTGAAACAGAGTAGTCCGTCTTAGAACATTAGTCACTAGCTCTCACCCCCATCTCCGAGCATGGAGTGCCACACGAACGGGAAAACGAATTCCGCTCGCCGAGACAATGGAATTCAAGTCGCCACATCGGACAATGCGGACGCAAGAATAACACTCCAGTGACGAGGAAGACAAACGATGCCTACAGGATGACGAAAAGCAAGGAATTCCGGACACAGAGACAAGCAAATTGAAGGTCATTTCTATATTTTGTATTTATTGACAGTAAATATAATGCTTTGTTATGTGATTGATATATTTTTTAGAAGCTTCTGATTGTATACTCCGACATAAAAATCTCTAAATATAATGAAAAAATATATGTGAATTAATGTTAGATGAAAGAAGTAGGAGTTATGCGCATACAGTGATCGATATTGATTTAAAATGGTTGACAGTTCTTTTATATATTATTAATTTCTTTTATTTATTGTGGATTACAATTACTAGTAGTGAGAAGTAAATTATACATTTCTTCCATTGCGGGTCTGATCAGTAGTTATGTTGTTAACAAAATGTATCTTGTCATTTGGTCTAAGGGACCACCTTGAAAAAGTACACTGTAGAGCGACGGCTCAGAATGATTTAATGTAATTTAATGTATTGTCAATGAAGACACACGATTATAGATGAAGATGAAACGAAATAATATAATGCAAGGTGACAAAGAGGTACCGTTAACACATGTTATTGTAATGATTTAAGTACAATTCACAGTTTATGAGAGAATTTTTTATTATATACTAGACAATTATTAATATGCTATTACTGTAACACCATACTATCAACCCTCTTTTTATTACTAGCAATTATTACACTTTTGTAGCAGCATCCATTATGTTGTTTAACACTCATGGCTTATAAATTAGTGTCAAACCGTTCGTGACACCTTGTAGGTATATTATGCCTAAATTTAGAAAAAAAATTGCGCAACCCTTTTTAGTTTACAGAAAACAATCGTGTCGCTTATCGGTTTATTTAGTTTATAACATGACTGTAATCAATATATGTATCTGGAAGACTGTGCTACCATTAACAGATTTATTTGAAAATAGCTATATGTTCAACTGTGATTAACTAATTGACACCTTTACGATTTCAAGGCTATCTTTTGTTGAAAATGTATCTTTCACATTGCTATTGTATATTTATATTATGCGTCATATGTAATATTCCGATTCGATTTTGTATGTGTATATTGTTATGTCTATTATGTAAGCTACTGGCACGCTCAAACAAACTCACACACAAATGTAAATCACAAGGACAGCGGAGTATCCTTTTACAGAGGAAGGGCATATTTCACCCCCCCAACAATCGCATACATGCACGCATGCACTTGCAAACACATACACACACCACCTCTCATCTTTCCACCCCAACCCCCCCCCCCCCCCCCCCCCCCCCCCCCCCCCCACCCCGCAACACCCCAAAAGTTAAAGTTAGATTTACAACCTTTCGGCCACTCGAGACATGAACACTAAACCAATTTAGGCAAATGAAATTCATCCCTTTTCACTCGTACCAGATTAATTGTTGCCCAATTTACATAAACCTTTAGAATCCCTTTTAAGTTCCGTACGGGTCAGTTTCCAAATTATATAGTCCTTAACCAAACCCAATCCTTTGATGAAAACATCCAAGTCCCGTCAATTCCCTTAACAATTAATTTAGACCCGTTTGATCTCCAATTAAAGCTCCGAATGACCCCAAGCCCCGGATTAACCAATCACAGCTCACCACATCAAGCCACCCGCACCTTCACTATAAATACGACAGCATCAGACACACATTACATTACAACCACAAGATATTCCTCAACTCGACATATTCATCACACAAGAACCCGAAGTAGAACCCGAACGTGCCAGTCAGCCGCGACCAAATAAAGAAAATAGAAATTCGTACAAAGTCTCGGGTATTATCTAGCTTCAACCCTCAGCTACCTGCAATCACGTCGACGACCTACAAATAATCGTATCTGGTACCTCATCACATCTCGACGAAAACACAGTGACCCAACCGGTCATACTTCTACTGGCTCGCGTGGCTGAGAACCGCTGGTTCGTGGTGACTCCTGTCATCGACGCCATCGATGACGAGACCATCCGCTACCAGTACAGCTCTGCTAAGACCACCAGCGTCGGCGGGTTCGACTGGAACCTGGCATGGTATTGCTGACCATGAGAAAGCATGCGCAATTCAGACATGTCCCCGGTCAGGAGTCCTACTATGGCCGGCGGGAGAGGATACTGTAGGAATCTGAGGGGTTTCATCTCCTCAGAAGAAGAAGACCCCCAGAAGACCCCAACATGTCGTATACAGAAAATCGGGATGTTGATGAGCGCGCTTTAGCTTCAATACAGCGTAGCATGAGGTCCCTCAGCGCGATGCAATCATCAGTGCTCAACGACCGGGTAGACAATGCGCAAAGATAGTAAGGTAAGTATAGGGTTTAACGACACACCAACACTCATGTGTTATATGGTTCCAAGAAAGGTTAATAGATGAGATTGACCAGCCGCCTTCTAGGATAAACGAAAATGGATATGGAAAAAATGGAAACGACTATCTTAGGACTACCAGCCGATTGACTGAACCAGGCCATTCCAGCCTCTCGTCTAGGTGAAATCAAAAAGGATTTGCAGAGCACATTATCTAACAGCACAAAGCCGGCTGATAACAGAAATTACGACCCAAAGTTTGACAGCGGCGCAGATAGCATGCACGTGTCACAAACCACTTCCGCGCATCCTCACAAAACAGACAGGAGGAATCAGCAGCCAGTTTATTATGGCACAACACCCGCATCAAATCTGAGGGACCACGACAGTGCATCGCAGCCGAGCTGCAACCATGAGGTCAATTTGGAAGAGGCACGAAACCATTATGATGGACCTAGCACGAACCATTCTGACATAGCATACTCCCATGATGCTGTTGCTGTACCCCGTCGTGACATCCCCTACTGGGATCCCACGGCAATGAACGCTGAACACAAATCACAGTGGGGCGAGCTAACGACATATACCTCTGCCGAAGATGCACAACAAAGTCCACAACAATTGAGCCATTCCGGATACCTATTAGGAAACCAGCATCGTACGATGGTTACCAGCCATGGGAAGAATACAATCGCCAGTTTAGAGTGTTGGAAAGATTAAATTCGTGGACGGAAGAAGAAAAGGGAATGCACTTGGCTGCATCACTAACAAACCGAGCCCAGGAGGCCTTGTCCGAGGTAGAGCCAGGTGAAGAAACAAGCTACGACGCCCTAGCATGCATACTGAAACGTCGTTTTGGCATTGCTGAGGGGGCTGAAACGTATCAAGCAAGGTAGAACGCTACAAAAAGAAAGCGAGGTGAAACATTGAAAGAATTAAGAGAGCGCATCAGGTCCATGGTGAACACGCATACGCATCCGAGGAGGCAGCAGTCGGGAGAATGAGGGCAAAGAAACATTTCTTAGAAAGTGTAGAAGCAGAGACTCGGCATCATTTGAAACATTATAAGAAGCCAGCCACCCTAGAGGAAGAAGTGCAGATGGTCAGCAAGTACGAAGAAATCAACAGATCCGCGAAGCTGCTGAGTCACCTGAATGCATTGCCAAACCCAAGCCCCCTCCACCACCCGATATTTTGACAGAAATGCGACGAACGATGGAGGCTGTCACCCGTGACCTCAGAAGAGAAATAGTAGAGATCAGGGATATGGCACAGAAAATAAAACCCCCTCTCAAATGCTACAGTTGCGGCAAGACTGGGCACTTTGCCAGAGATTGCAGAGTCAAGCCAGTAATGGCCGGCCAGAAAATAGCCCCGTGGGGGTAGGGGCGGGGTTCTCTCCGAGCGCCCCAGGACGTCCGGCCTATGAGGTAGACAATATGAGGAAACAGTGGGAGGAGAATGTACGGACCTGACCTTATTGTTTGCTTATCATGCCATAAAACTTGTCTTTGAAACAACGCAACCACGCTGACTGCTGGGGCTGGCCACCATTGACCCAGGGGACTTGAGCAAACACCCAGTATTGAGCATCATACGTTAATTAAAGAATACCGATCCATTTGGATGCCCATCACTAAACAAATACCCATTGCTATACCTCGCTGTCAAAAACACGTACCTATTGTTATACCAGGTCATTGCGAAAAAACCCGACCCATTGCTATACCTGTCTTCAAAAAATAACTACCCATTTGTATACCAAAATACCAAAAAACCGACCCAAATTGGCGGCACATCCCCACTAACTTCCACATAGTGAGAACCCCCCACGGGGAAAATAGGCCCCCAAACGCCCATTAGCTGTTTCCGAGGTCCAGGAGACAGCTAAGCCAGACCCGATTAGCAATTATGAGCAACGGACCCTGAAACTTGGAAATTTAGAACAAAATGAAAATGGCATAGACAATGTAGAGGCATCTATTTTAGTTGACACGGGAGCCCCAATCAGTTTGAAATCCAGAGAAATGTACAGCAGCATGAATCCTCAACCAATATCGATAGACAAGGGGTGGCGGGGAGTGAATATGGCGGACGGCACGCCTCTCGATATTGATGGGCTAGTTAACTGCGATATCTGCATCGGGGACACAACGCAGCCACATTCATTCCGAGTGGCGCCGATTCTCTTCGATGCCATTTTAGGGATGGATTTCTTATCCAACTGCCAACTGGACTTGCCAGCTAAAGAAATGAGAATTATCGAGTTCCCGTTTGCCTAGTACCCCATCATAGAAGCAACTGCTAAAGTGTGCAAGATACGACTAGCTGAAGAAATATCCATACCCGGTGTAATAATATCAACAAGACTCCATGTTGCTTTCTAGCTTCGATTTTAATAATAACCACCGCGCATGCGCTGGATCGCTTTCCGCGATACACAATACCGTAAACTTAACATTACGATCCTGTTACATTTCCCCCTTTTAAGTTACTCACAAACTCACAGTAGTTATACATGTTTCAATAAAACAATACCAAATTTTAGTCTCTCTAGTACTCTACTTATAGAAGTCACTATTTTAACATTATACAAGCGCTTCTTGTACTAAAGAATATCACAACTAAATGGTATAACAGGGGAACACTACATAATCATTATCTGGAGAGGAGACACACATTATGTATTAAGACATGAAACATATATACTATAAATCAAGCCTTGTCACCGGCTTTACGGTTCTGCCTGCTCTTGTAGTAACAGTACGCGAATTGTCTGTAGCAGGGCTGTTGCTTATAGCACTAGATCCTTCAGTAGGTTGTTCACTAACTGGAGTATTAACATGATCTCCAATGTTGACATCTGTAGGTACGGATTGTAGGTGTCGACGATTTCGTCGAACGACAGATCCCTGATCTGTTCTCACCACAACTGATCTTGGAGTTTCCGCCTGTGTTATAACTGTGGCACCGTTCCAGACCTTCTCATTGTCCGTCCTCACCAACACTTTCTGACCTTCTTTTAGAGGGGAGAGAGGTCCTGATGCATGATGTCGATCATGATAATATTTTTGTGAAGCCTTTGCTTCTATGATCATTGTCCTGCACTTTGCTCTGAGATGGCCATCCTTGCTGCAGATTCTTTTGTAGAATTGGCAAGGTAGTCCTAATCTGTCTACCCATCATCAGCTGTGAAGGACTGAATCCTGTGGAAGTTGTTGGTGTCGCTCTATAGATCATAAGACCTAACATAGGATCTTCCTGTCGAAGAATTGACTTTGCTGTCTTTACCGCTCTCTCAGCTTCGCCGTTCGCCTGCGGGAAATGGGGACTTGTAGTCACATGACTGAATCCATATTGAGCTCCAAACGATGCGAACTCTTGAGATGAGAACTGGGGCCCGTTATCAGACACAAGCGTGTCTGGTACTCCCCATCGTGCGAAGATACTTTTCAACTTGCCAACGACACAGCGAGTCGTAGTACTTATCAGATGGACGATTGCGATATATCTAGTAGTAGTCAATCACTATGAGGTACATCAGTTTTGTTGTACTCACACTCTCGTCCCTGTAGATGGGAGCTCACCCTCTCCCCCTCTTATTCCCCATCTATATGTGAAGCCCTCGACCTCTCGTCCCTGTAGATGGGAGCTCACCCTCTCCCCCTCTTATTCCCCCTATATATGTGAGACCCTTGACCTCTCGTCCCTGTAGATGGGAGCTCACCCTCTCCCCCTCTTATTCCCCCTATATATGTGAGGCCCTTGACCTCTCGTCCCTGTAGATGGGAGCTCACCCTCTCCCCCTCTTATTCCCCCTATATATGTGAGGCCCTTGACCTCTCGTCCCTGTAGCTGGTCGTGATGGTGTTTGTATTTGAGGAAATTTGACACCCAAGGCCGGGACAACATGTTGATTGAATTCATTTTAAATTAACAATTATCTGTCGTTCACAATCCTCAATATCCTGAAACTCACAGTATTCGTGTAATAGTGAATAGATTATGAACAGGACGACAAATACGCCATGCAAATGTGATAAACTTCGATGCCGTTTCATCTAAACAGACACATTATTTTGACGACCCAACTTCTATTGTTAATCAGAACTGTCCTGTTTTGATATATTTAAAGTATGCAACTCCGCCCATCTTAGTATTGTTAGATATATCATGCCAATTCCCCTTGATTTATTAAAACAGTACACGAGCGTAATTCAACCATGAAGTTGGTTGTTGTTTGATTAACCAGTTTTCATTAAGATGTTGGTTGCTTGTTGCAGGAGAGTCATTAAGTTTGGTTAAGCATTGACCGGTGAATAGAGGGCTAGCCATTTCTCTGCAGATATTTGAACAATCAAGTTATGATTCGCTAGTGTACTGCTCAATTTAGGTGAAAGAAGAGGCGAGCCCCCTTCTTCCACTTCCGACAAGCCGGGTAGAAAAGAGGGCGTCCGTTTACACTGCTCAGGTACTACACAGATATTGATCGGCCAGATTCAGTTGCCATCTTCGGGCAAATTCGTATGTTGTAAGGGACAGGAAGCGGCCCTTTGCGTTAGAAAATGTTCCAGATCCCAATTAGGAGTGGTTAGCGGGATAATCCGAGTGGATGGAAATTTCCAAGAGAATAAAATATGCATGCGCGATTGGTCATGTTACACAACAACAGCGCCAAGATTCACATTTCGTATAATTGAATATAATGATAGGAGGCACCAAGCCTACAAGTCTATGAATCCACTTCATGATACATTGTCAGATATTGAAAGTTCCCCCGAAGCACACTTACGACAAGGTTTTTTTTTGTTGCGATAGATATATGACGTGCAGTGAATCAGTAACGTACGAATTCAAGGAGTGTTTATATTCATCTCGGAATTATAATGTTATTAGTACAAGCATCATTGATGGAATTATTTGTGACGGACGTAGCAGAGATCGCCAAGTTTATGCTTCATGAATACAGCCTGAGATCGCGGACTCAGACTCGAGTTGAGGGGACTCAAGTTACGATTCTTTGTGAATACGGCCCCTGATCTTTCAACATAAAGCTTAAAACATGGAAAAGGCGGTCTATATGTCAAGTGGCTAGGAATGCTTTGGTAACCAGCTTGAATAATATACAGCTGCACATTTGTTTCTGGCTGACCTCCACATTAAATAAGCCAATTAATATGTAAGCATCCCTCTTACCAGTAAATGTCATACTACAGAATTCTGTATTTCTTACACAGATTAAATGGTTGATAACAGACTCTTGCTGTTATCAGGACCGGTCCCTGCCGTGTAGCTGTTAACTATTCTGCCTTTCCACTCCCAGGTTGGGAGTATCCATCTCAAGGTGTGACAACATTACTGGCTATGTAGGGGGATGAGAATCCCTCATGACTGGGATGATCATGTTAATTAGCGGTTCATTGTCTGAAAGGGGGTGTACCTGACCTGGTAATACAATCGTATCATTTCACCGGCTTTTGATTCTCTGTCCGATCTCGGCAACGGGTATGTGTCAGATGGGCAATTGTTCTTTAAGGGAGCAGCACCACAATCATCTTCAAACATCACCGTCCTGATATAACCTCGTTTGAAAGCTAAAGGTTCTTCATCTATATATTGTTTTGAATTTTTTTTCTTCAATACCCTATCAATTATAACTTAAGCTGACGTTGCCTTTCTCAACATAGGTAACTATCAAAAAACACATGGCAGCTCGTATCAAATGTCAGAGGAGACTTCAGTTAGTGCCTATCCATTGAACTGTCGGTGCCTTTTACTTTTTTCTTTGACAGACCAACAACGATATCTAGGGACAGTAAATACTTTACATAACGCAGAGCTAAGTCTTGGTTTGGTTCACTAAATCCACCAGACAATCCGTGAATAAACAATCAAATAAATTCTTTCTGCAAATCATGGCCACCCAAATATATATCATTTTAATCCAGCAAACTTATGCCACTTAGTCGGCAAAACTGGCCCTGCTTTTAAAAAAAATCTACAATTTGGTCATTTTGCTGAGAAGAGTGAGATACGTAAAGAAATGCTCAAATGTTAAGTTTGAATTTATATGCTTAGTATACAGTGTGGGGATGGTAAATGAACTTGCAATGGAACGAAGAACAATGGTACTTAATATCAATTTGAATATGGATTTATCATAATTTTGATATTGCACTATTCCTCTCAACTGAAATCGTGACATGAGAAATATCTCGTATATTAGATATTATCAGTTCGTTTTCCAGAGTGACCTGTGCTTTGAAGTTTCATCACGTTGCTTTACGGAAAGCAATAATTTGGTTTCTGTTTAATACACGTTGGAGAAATTAGAATCAACAAACCTGCATATCTTTTTTATATATTCTTGTCCCTCGTCCATCCACATTTTGTTCCAAAAGATATTGAAGAACTGGAAGTCATGTACTCTGAATCCACTGATTTTTAGGAGACTTGCTTATCCACATGTATTGCAAAAAAACCCTGAAAGGTGAGAATCATTCCTCTATTGATATAGTTTCCGTCTTTGTAATATCAGGAACAGTCGAATCGTAAAATCACCAATTGTAAACCACAACATTTGAAGTGCAGAAAATATCTTGTACCATTTAGCTTTTGCAGCTTCACACTTGAGTCTACCCCTTTCATGGACTCAACCCATCATCATTAGCAACAGTCCCCATTCCATACACTAAAAAGGATAACACTTTGATGTATATTTTATTCACCAGCATGATATGTGCACAACATACAGTCGTTGATAAACTTACAGCCCTTCACACTTTGTTGATCGATAGTTGTTAAAGCTTCCTACAACATGACGCATCTTGAAATTGCTTCTTTACATACTACCCATGTACCGTAATCCCGCCTCTATTACCCATACGTATACTCCCAGCTTCTTTTATCAATCCATATCTACCCTCATCTCCGACCTCATGAACTTGGATCCCCTCTAATGATTCTATATCTACTACACACCAAAATCAACCACCAGCCTCATTGATTGCTGCCCATCTACTACCGGCTTATATCTACAGCTAGCTTCACACGTCACTTCATATCTACTGTCACCCCACATAAATAGCTAGTTTCTCTGATCACTTCATATCAATTACCAGCTCAAAATGATCACTCAATATCAACTAAAATCCCGACTAATTGGTCCATACTTACAAGCAGCCTCAACAATCACATCATATCTACTACCATCCTATATCAACTAACAGCCTCATCAATTACTTCATATCTACTGTCAATCTACACAAGTTTAGCTAAATTACTCCGCATATACTATCATTCCACATCAACTTCAAGCCCAACATTATCACAACATATCTACTACCAGCCTCACTAATCTCTCCACATCTACTACCACTCCACAACAACCAACAGCCACAATAATTACTCCACATCAACTACCAACCTCACCGGTAACTTCATACTTACAAACATCCCACATCAACGACCTGCCTTTCTAATCGCTCATCATCCTCTACCACCCTACATCACCTACTATCCAAACTAATGACTCCATATATACAACCAGCCCAAATCAACTACTGGCCTAACTAATAACTTACAAATCTACTACCATCCCCCATCAACTACCAACCTAATCAATCACTTGATATCTAATACCATCCCAGATCAACCACCAACCACACCAATCACTTCATTTCAACTATGCTCCGAGATCAGCTACCAGCCTCACCGTTCACTTCATAATTACATCCGCACATCGAGTATCAACATCACTAATCAGTCCACGTCTAACAACACCTTCCATCTAACGCCTCCCCACAACATACATCGTCGCACACCCGCCATCACTCCATACATGCAATCATCCCACATTTGCCTGAATTCATCATTTACATAACTGCTACTACCGACCCATTCTTCCACTAAGCCTACATCGCTCACCATCCTACATAGACCAGTTTGTACACCACCATTTCACAGCTCCACATTATTGCTCCAAACAATATTCCCGAAACACCACCCTGGCAATTGAACAAACCAACAATAGACACATCCCTTACCAAATATGATAAATTAAATGCAAATGACCTCTTGATGAAATTTAATGAACTTAAAGAACATCACAAAGAAAAGATACATATTTATACTGACGGATCCAAAGATGCAAACCGTGTGGGCGCTGGAGTCGTGTTCGGACCTCAGACCCACAAGGAAAGACTGCCTGGTGCAGCATCTGTTTTTACAGCCGAAGTTACCACAATAAGGATGGCATTGGTCCTTATTGCTCACCATCCCAATGCGGATTTTACAATTTTTAGTGATTCTTTATCTGCCTGGAGGCAATTGGGAATAAGTTATTATCGTGCCATATTGTTGTAGATATTTTAGAAAATCTTACTCGTTTATCCATGCTGGGGAAAAATGTTGAGTTTGTCTGGGTACCCAGTCACATAGGTATCCCAGGCAACAAAAGAACAGATAGGACTGCAAAAGAAGCCCTACATGAGCCAGTGTCTGAAACCAAGATTCCCTTTACAGACTTAAAACCGCAGGTCGTCAAACTTTTTAAACAAAAATGGCAGGACCAGTGGGATGAATCCATTCCAAACAAACTTTACGAAATCCAGCCTCAACTTGGGAATGGCCACACAGCTGCAGAGAGAGCCGAAGAGAAGAGGTCGTTCTTGCTCGCACTCGTATAGGACACACCTATACAACTCATGCCTTTCTACTAAGGGATGAGCCCATCCCTGAATGTATTCCTTGTCAATGCGCCTACACCGTCAAGCACATTCTCATCGAATGTGCTGATTTGATTTTGATCCGAAATCGCTTCTTCCGGGTTCAAACCCTTTCAGAATTGTTTGAAAGGGTGAATCCATCCAAGATACTTGGATTCATAAGAGAAATTGGACTTTTTTATAGATTTTAGATCATACAATTCTCATTAATTCAATATAGTTCAAATTAATATAATTCAATTAATATTATTCAATTAATGCTAATAGGTTTAATTTTTAGTTAGTTGGTTGTAAACCTTGACTTCTTATCCTTTCGTACTCGTATATAAGTAGGCACCATATAACACACTGGTGTTGGTGTGCCGTTAAACCCTATACTTACCCTTACCCTTACATACATCTCAATAACCAATCACATATCCCAAACACACCAAACTGCAAGACTAAGGTAAATTTATCACTCTACAACACCACATTTACATCGAAGCAGGACAACACAAACCCCTTAAAGATTCCCAACACCACATCATATTTGTTCAGCGGTGTTGCCCGTAGACACACTAAATCACTGCATAACACTGCACCACTCATCTCACTGCACCACTGCATAACACTGCACCACTCTTGCACTAAAACACACCTCTACGCCACTAGAGAGAAGTGCAACATTATCCACATTATCTACCACAAACAAGTACCTAGCACCACCACATATCTACAACCACCTAACACCACCACACTTCTACAACTACATAGAACCGCCACATATCTACAACCACCTAACACCACCACACTTCTACAACTACATAGAACCGCCACATATCTACAACAACCTAGATATGGAGCATGGAATTATTGTCGTACAGATAGTAACATTCACTCACAAAATGCCCTGAATGGAAAATCTACGTACTTAGTTTTCTGTGGTTCAGCAATGCAATACTAGGTCTATATCAATTGTTTTTTTTATGACGTCGTCTGCTTGTTACCCTTTAGTAGAATCCTCTTTCGTAGTGTTTGGAGCTTTTGATTGGTGTTATCAGCAACATTAACTGGTATGGCCTGATATGAATAAGAGTGAAGTCAGAAAAACCTGACTAACCACGCTCATAGTTTGATATTTGGCGAAAGTAAATATTTAAAAACATCTTACAAATTATGAGTGATTAAAATAGGGACGTTATTTTCTAGTTTCATCTATCCGTGTGATCACAATTTCTGTACAAGTCAACATGTGCATAAGCAATTAATGGAAGGTTTATGTGGGGTGGGGGATGAAACCATCAGATTTGAGTCGAAACGCATATGAAATTAAACGCTGTGGGTGTGTGCAATGCGGATTCCATTCATCCACAAGACAGAAGATAAGGAAACGTCGCTCTAGAAGGGACAGTTGTTAGAAAGGCATTGTGTGAAACACAAAGAAGGTAATTGTTTGATTTATCATTGATAGAAATGAATTTTGTAGACACAGATATAGAATAGTTTATATTAACTGCTTTGGTTTTGTGATATGCAGTGTCTACATAGCTACTAGTCGACGCTCAGAACCAAGACACAGAGCTAGACGGTTAAAAAGCTTACGTGAACAAAAAAGAAGGTAATTATTTTTTTATCATCACGTATTCCCCGTAGCTGTTGATAACGATGGTACTGTTCCGTGTGGTACTAGCTTGTGATTACGATTATACTGTGGCATTGTCTGTAGCTGGTGATAAGGATGTTACAGTTCCTAACCGCGAAGTTTTGTAGCTGATGATAACGATGATGCTCTTCTGTGGAAGTGGTCATGGTAGAAAAGATTGGAGCTGACAAGGTGTGCTGGCTTTCTCACTTTGGTCGGGTCTTCCGCTATTCTCCATTTCACAAGTAAATATGTGTCCGAGCGTCAGAACCTCCGTTAGGTTCGTTGCTGCGTGCTGGTAATGGAGATGTTTTCATCCGCAACAATACCAGTTCTATGAAGTTACTGGGACAGAATTTATGTTCCCAATGATGAATGTCTATTTAGCTGAAGAGGTTTAGCATGGTAACTGTTGGTAAAGACACTCAATACCGAGCGTGTGATAGTCAACTCCTAATTGCGCCACAAATTAAGCCCCGATGACTGTGCTGCGGCTTGTAGAACTTAATTAAAACTATCAGTAATGTCAAATATCTTTTTACCATGCAATCGATGCATTGAAGCATGCCAAATCATCACTAGAGGAAAGGCCTACGATGATTGACCACGCAAATTAAATAAACGTTCACTGTGGTGCGCGCTCAGATCGATGTGCTCAAGGCAGAGCACTGCAGAGCACTGCGGAGCCTTTCAACCCACAGGATAATGGTTCGATACCAAGGTTTGAAAACCTGACCGGTTCCCTGTGACTCGGATGATCACGTTAAGTGGCGGTCCATTCTCTGAAAAGGGATGCACCCCACCCGGTAGTACCTTGCTGGACCTTCCATACTCTGGGTAAAGGGTACTTGTGGGTAACTGTCTAAGCATCACAATCATCATCATCCACTACCGTCGTTGTTGAAAGAGACGTAAAACCCTAATATTACCATTACCTATCAAATTGGGGTGCAATTTTCCCTATAACTGGAGGGAGTTAGCTGTCATGCACTTGTAGAAAGGCGGCCCCAATTGTATAATGTTCACTATGCCCAGGCATTGGGTTTTTATCCTTGTTGCTGTTTTGCATCTATATTAATATCAGTACTGATTATAAATGAAGGCATATATCTAAATTAACCATTAACTACCAGTTGTGACATACGCTAGGTGACAAGAAAGCATAATGTTTTATAAACGATCCCTACACACATCCATATCTGCCCGGTAGGTTATTATAATTACCGCTATTCCACCCCAGCTCGCGTCAATACTCACCAATTTTAGACATGGAGTGTGCTTGTTCATTGATGGCGTTGCAATTCTTAAAAGGCTTGACTATGGCTGCATCGTTTACGGTGCAGCTCGAAAGTCTTATCTAAAACGACTGGACATAGTCCAGAATCAGGCACTGAGGATTTGCCTTGGGGCATTTCGAACCTCACCCATTGAAAGCCTCCACACTGAAGCCAATGAAATGCCTATCCATCTAAGAAGAAACAAACTGGCCCTTCAATATGCAGTTAAAATAAAAAGCAATCCAGATCACCCTGCCTATTATATTATCTTCCACCCCAAATACCAAGTAATATATGAAAATAAACCTAATGCCATACCACCTCTTGGCATCCGTATTCAAGAATCGCTAAACAACATATCCAATAATCTAGACATTATTGCTCCAAACAATATTCCCGATACACCACCCTGGCAATTGAACACACCAACAATAGACACATCCCTTACCAAATATGATAAATTAAATGCAAATGACCTCTTGATGAAATTTAATGAACTTAAAGAACATCACAAAGACATGATACATATTTATACTGACGGATCCAAAGATGCAAACCGTGTGGGCGCTGGAGTCGTGTTCGGACCTCAGACCCACAAGGAAAGACTGCCTGGTGCAGCATCTGTTTTTACAGCCGAAGTTACCACAATAAGGATGGCATTGGTCCTTATTGCTCACCATCCCAATGCGGATTTTACAATTTTTAGTGATTCTTTATCTGCCCTGGAGGCAATTGGGAATAAGTTATTATCGTGCCATATTGTTGTAGATATTTTAGAAAATCTTACTCGTTTATCCATGCTGGGGAAAAATGTTGAGTTTGTCTGGGTACCCAGTCACATAGGTATCCCAGGCAACAAAAGAACAGATAGGACTGCAAAAGAAGCCCTACATGAGCCAGTGTCTGAAACCAAGATTCCCTTTACAGACTTAAAACCGCAGGTCGTCAAACTTTTTAAACAAAAATGGCAGGACCAGTGGGATGAATCCATTCCAAACAAACTTTACGAAATCCAGCCTTAACTTAGGGAATGGCCACACAGCTGCATAGAGAGCCGAAGAGAAGAGGTCGTTCTTGCTCGCGCTCGTATAGGACACACCTATACAACTCATGCCTTTCTACTAAGGGATGAGCCCATCCCTGAATGTATTCCTTGTCAATGCGCCTACACCCTCAAGCACATTTTCATCGATTGTGCTGATTTGATTTTGATCCGAAATCGCTTTTTCCGGGTTCAAACCCTTTCAGAATTGTTTGAAAGGGTGAATCCATCCAAGATACTTGGATTCATAAGAGAAATTGGACTTTTTTTTATAGATTTTGATCATACAATTCTCATTAATTCAATATAGTGCAAATTAATATAATTCAATTAATATAATTCTATTAATGCTAATAGGATTAATTTTTAGTTAGTTGGTTGTAAACCTTGACTTCTTATCCTTTCGTACTCGTATATACACCTCCTTAAGTAGGCACCATATAAAACACTGGTGTTGGTGTGCCGTTAAAACCCTATACTTACCCTTACCCTTAC
>CM067348.1:32054530-32094836 GCA_034190875.2 Urechis unicinctus | reverse complement strand
TTGCAAAACAAAAACACCATGAATTTTAAAAAAACCCGTCAATTATATCCGTAGCTTCGCACCGTTTCATACTAAACTCGCTAATTAATGAATAAACTATCTACATAACGTACTCGAGCTGATCGTTTATACGCTAGAAGTTTCAACGTATATCGGTTTCGGGTTATCGCACTGAAAAGTGACCTTTGTACTGAACGCATAATATATGATAGCAATGCATTCACAGACAACACGTGACATTCAATTAAACTCGCCCGATGTATTTCGATAATAAAAGTTTCAAACATTACCAAACATAATCACCCTACTTCGCTCACTGTGCGTGTTTTGCGTCCCTGAAGAATCTAATCATAGTCCAAAGAATATTACATTATCCATGATTAATGAACGGTTTCGCTGAAATGATCATTGTTTGTATTAGTATGCATCTATCATAGGAATACAGCTCTCAAATGTGAATACGCTGTAGATACAGACGCACTGAGCAGCGGATGAACCAGTGGTAAGGGGATTCACTTAGTAACTGTATTTGTAATATAATTCTTATGAATGAAAAAACTGGGATTCTATGCTATTTACGCCCAGTAAACCAAGACTACATTTTGATTCCTTAAAGGCAGCAATGTGATATAGTGATATATTAAACGACTGTGTAATCCTGTAGAATTTTTGCCTTCCATTCAATTATAACTGCCATAAGCTGTTGGAATTTACGAAACATTCTACCAAACAATGACATAAATTACAATAAAAAAATATAGTTGTTCCAAACAACTGTGGCTTGCTAGCTATCAGTCGATTATATATAAGATTCATTGAAACAAGCTTGATATTTACTGTGCTAAATACGCGGTATGCAGGTGCAGTGTTGACTTCATGCTCCAAGTCACGTCGATCCATGTGTGATGAGGTTATAAATTAGTCACGAGTACAAAAGCATAGATGGATTAAAAAGTCATTACGTTGGCTTGTCTTCATCAAAGTTACCGCTGCTTCTAGCCACCCTATTGACCCACATATTCACCTATAGCATCAGAAATAGACAAGCAGGTACATGGAGTGTGATAGGTTAGTAAGTATGCTCCTATAGCCAAGCGGTGTGCGATAACTATATTTCGCCATACAGTGAAAATTGCCATTCTTTCTTTTGTCAACCTATTTTAGTAGTAGTCGGTCAGTGTAAGAGAAATAGTGGCTCTACTTGTCGTCAGCACCATAAAACAACCAATGAAATAGTGATCATTGATTATTTAACTCTTAGGCTTACATTGGCGACAAAAACGTCAGTATTCCAACATAAAAAATTTATTTATGTCTCACGAAATATGTTTGATGCAGCTGACATTTGGTCACGCGCAAGGTGAATCATAATGAGCTCAGATAGTTTTTGGGGGAGAGTATATTGGGACCGTTAAGTTAGAGCACGGGCAATCGTTTCATTGATCAGTATCTTATACAATCACTGTCATGGAATGCAAACACAATGGCTTAACTAATATAAAACTTGTATTAATGCAGTGGCGTGATATATTTCAGATAAAAACATCAAGGACTATACATACGTTATAGTAGAAAAAAAACTGATAGATTGTTTAATGTTACCTTAAAACTTCATGTAATGGATCTCTTGATAACTATTTTCTTATTCACTTTTACCGTTGTTAGGTAATCACAAAAATACCCATAACCATGTGTGCATACATGGTGTGCAATTTCGCTTGCTTATAGGTTGTGCAATATACGTATGTACCAATGACAGCGTACGGCAACTAACTCGTCAATTGCTAGACAGGATTCTACTTGATATATCAGGTAGTATCTAAAACTGAAACCATACAAATACCCGCGAAATGTATCCACGTCCACGCACCTAACCACCTCTACATACCGCACACAATTTAAGATGGACTTTTGGGTATCGAAATTATTTACCTAAGACATCAAAGTGCACGATAATAAACCACGATTTTCCACTTCTGTGAAAATATTGCGCAGCGAACTGTCCACGGTTTCAACGGTTTTAACAATTCATTCGTCACAGATATCGTTTTTGTATGCATGGGAATGCCATTCATGCTATATATTGCCAAGTGGATTACTTTCACGCTAATCGTTAATAGGAAACTCGCTAAATGTTACGGTTCATCAAATTATATTTTGAAGATAATTGTATTCGCGTTGACATTGCGGTTCGATGATTAATAGCATGCATGCCGGGTTGTCTGCTTTGTAAAGATTATTCATATTCGATATCTTGTGGTGCTGCCTATGCATTGGTTTGAACACTTGGATGAACACGTTGACGTCTCGTATCGTGACAGATACTATATAGTCTTCTGCATTATTCATGTTTTCAATATCGAATTTTTCCCAGTTTATCGAATAAGTACCTAGCCATGATCATTATAAATGACGTCCCATATATTTTCAGCCCTTGGTTGATCACAGCCAAATATACGGCGACACTGCATATGGTCAATAAAGTGGATTATACAACTTGATTGTATCATCGTGAAAAAATCCCACCCGCCACATGTGTCACAAATAGCATTTGTTCGATCGGAATTAAAATATTCAACATCGTGCGATTGGCGAACAATAGTCGCTCTGTTAGCTGTTGCGTCTTGCTTAGCCAGCTAAGCTTTCCTCGGAATATCCAACCGTTATCAACTCTCAATATTTAGAGTAAATATTGTGGATTACACAAGAGTCGTGCACTGGCGTTTTTGTCAAATTGTCCATTTGTGTTGAAAGTTCTATTCAAGACAATTTATCACCACTCCAAAAGAGCCATCTCCAAAATAAAAGCGTTCACTGTAACCCTTACCGACCAATCAATATTTGACGCTAGCCAATACGCTTGTTACCATTCGATATTATATCCACATAAATCCGAACAGTCTGCCATGGAAAGTTGTTGCTATAAACTTTGCTAGCAGAGTTTGTCTAATAGCATGCTCTTAAAAAATAGTCCGTGGTCGTTGGTATTCAGTTCAGCATTCTCTAAAAGACAAATGCGTTTAGGCAACAATGTAATATCTGGTTGTAACCGAAGAGTTTTCCCAAACGAATGCTCATAAGTATTGCGTGCGTATGTAAATAAGTGTCGTATCTCGAGTTCATAAAATGCCTACACACATTGAATACCAATAACAAGGTAAATCGGGCAACCACAGCAAAATACTTAGCGCTGGGCGCGTGCCACTAATGCTGCTACGACAGCGATTACAAATTGCTCATACCATCGAATTATGCTATTCAAAAATCTAATATGGCTAACACTTATTGTAACGGAGCGCCTCTGAGGCCAAACATGGTTTAGTAGTCATATTTATGCAAAGCGTATTAGCCAACGAATAGAAAATAGGCCAATTCAAGTACGATTAGCACGACATATTGTCATTATACTGTAAAATGAAATGTGTGGTATATTTTACTTATGTCATATTCACCGATTTGTCCTGTGCATGACTGACTTATGTATATAAACATATATATATATATATATATATATATATATATATATATATATATATATATATATATATATATATATATATATATATATATATATATATATATATATTATATTCATTAAATTTTGCATTCAGTTCGATGGTGTTCTTCAAATTCATTTCACCATAACCTACAGCACTAGGCACTCATTAAGATTTTGTCAATTAATCACCAAAAACACGCGGTAAGAATTGCCGCTTTTGGGTACACGTACAGTCCCGTAAAGACCATTACGTGTGAGATAAATTTTATACAGATGCGTTCACTGATACCAACATATCTCAATGTCACCAATCACAGTTTTGTTACCATGTGATTTATGGTCAATAAAGTAATTGCAATTCCTAAACTATTTTATGTGCGAATCAGTAAGAAGATGATGCTCGTAAAATCCAATATACACAATGACCGAGCGCCATTCATTTAACTGGTGCTTCTGAGAAATATTGAAAATTGTGTAATAGTTGTCCAAACATTATACTACGACGGCCACAAATGCCCTTGTCCGTTCACACAGGGCTCTTCGCCATCCTTTTATGACGCCCATATTTGTTAAATCTTCACGTTCTACTTATTTTGTATGGCTTTGAAGGTGTAATGAGCATCAATGCCAATGCGCCTCGGGTGTTAATTTCATGATCATGTCGGTTGCGCTAAAAGTATTATTTGGCGTTAAGTGAATTCCTTTCCTATCAATTTTGCAAGCATGCTTGCACACACATTTTCGCTGTATCCCGGCGTCTGCAATCCATTAACTGTATCGATGCTCTTAGTGAAACAGGCAGTTATCAACATCATTTTTGTGCTGCTTACGTAAAACCTCTGTGGCCGATAAACTGTCATAGAAATCAATGAACTGCCTTTTAAGCTTCATAGTCTTGTATTCTCGTTGTTGGTTTTCATCATGCCTCATTGCATCAGCAAAGTAATAGATTGCCCCTGTTGGGATGAAGGGACCATTTGGTATCTTATTTATAATTGTGGATGTTTGTATGCGTGTTACTTAACATTGTTTTATATTCTATTGGACCAATAAATATAAATTTGTCTTGCAATCTTTAACTATAGAAAGAATTGAAAGTTATATAGGCCACTAACCTTATCAAAAGTCATTACCAACGAATCTAGATATGGTGTTAAAGCAAATGTGACACATTAACAATGACACACAGCGAACCCTTTTGGGTGATCCTCATGAAGGACACAAATGGAACAGGCATCTGGCTGTTTTCTTGAAGTGATCAAAAAGTTGATAAGCTGAAGCAAACCATTTGATTTTGGTGGACATTATAGAGCGAGGTATAACGGTGCCATTGACACCTAAAAATATTGTGATATAATGAACCACGGTATGACAGAGCAATGTTGTATGGATTATGCTATTGAAGCTACCTACTGGCATAATGAATTAACTGACCAGCACAAGCTCTCGGCACATGATAAGAGTGTATTGAGCAGTGATTCGCAGTATGAAACATTGCATAGTGTAAGCTCCAATTTAGCAGCCCTATTTCGAGGCCACGAGAAACGCTCTCCTGCGTCTCTCTGTAACTTGATCGTCGCTGGCTTCACATCTGTCACTTAGCAACTCGTTATCTTTCGCTGTTCGTACCTTACAAATTAAGCTCTCCGTCCGCTCTTATGCGATAACAAAAGCCATATATTTCACCAAATGTAAGATTCTGAACTACGCATGACCCAACTATTTCACTGCTGGCATTTGAAATTTGACAAAGGTTGTCAACGATACCCGTTTTGTACTTCCTTACCAGCACGGTGGGTTAAATCGTGGTACTGCAATTGTACAGAAATTAACTACATACATTGACACATTTCAATTGTTATTTATGACGCAATCGAAGTAAATTTTGTGGAAAGCAATCGAATCTAATTCAAGCATGTTCAGTGTATCCTTAATCATCTCACCTATGTAGATTTGTCGCCAATACACAAAAGGCAGCTACAGGGAATACAAATCCGTGAACAAATATGCATTGAGGCGCAAATATATAAACATGTATATATAGATACATTTATACATATAAATTTATATACACAAATATATATATTTATATATATATACATATATATAAATATATACATATGCATATGTATATATATATGTTTACAAGTACGTATAGATATTTATATAAATATGAATATACATATATATATATTTATCTATATATATATATATATATATATATATATATATATATATATATGTGTGTGTGTACGTATGTGAGTGTGTGTGTGTGTGTGTCTGTGTGCGTGTGTGTGTGTTTGTGTTTGTGTGTGTCACCTATGTACTGAAGAGATCCCTGAATATATCAGAATCAACGCAGAATATATTGATTGTTAAAAATAACCCTTGATCTTGCATATAATATAAGCAAGTTACTAAGGTTAAGCAATACTGAATTAATGCTTCCGATAACGGATCTTTCGGAATGTACTATTGGCAGCACAAAATGATGTAACTTGTTTCTGTAGTGATATCAATGCAGAAATCGTTGAAAAATAGCTAGGCATTACCAAGTTGTTACTGGTATAAGGACCAAGATGCACCAGCACTAACGACTTGGCATAGGATTGGTTCATCATAGTTCATCAGTAAGAAGATGATGCTCGTAAAATCCAATATACACAATGACCGAGCGCCATTCATTTAACTGGTGCTTCTGAGAAATATTGAAAATTGTGTAATAGTTGTCCAAACATTATACTACGACGGCCACAAATGCCCTTGTCCGTTCACACAGGGCTCTTCGCCATCCTTTTATGACGCCCATATTTGTTAAATCTTCACGTTCTACTTATTTTGTATGGCTTTGAAGGTGTAATGAGCATCAATGCCAATGCGCCTCGGGTGTTAATTTCATGATCATGTCGGTTGCGCTAAAAGTATTATTTGGCGTTAAGTGAATTCCTTTCCTATCAATTTTGCAAGCATGCTTGCACACACATTTTCGCTGTATCCCGGCGTCTGCAATCCATTAACTGTATCGATGCTCTTAGTGAAACAGGCAGTTATCAACATCATTTTTGTGCTGCTTACGTAAAACCTCTGCGGCCGATAAATTGTCATAGAAATCAATGAGCTGCCTTTTAAGCTTCATAGTCTTGTATTCTCGTTGTTGGTTTTCATCATGCCTCATTGCATCAGCAAAGTTATAGATTCCCCCTGTTGGGATGAAGGGACCATTTGGTATCTTATTTATAATTGTGGATGTTTGTATGCGTGTTACTTAACATTGTATTATATTCTATTGGACCAATAAATATAAATTTGTCTTGCAATCTTTAACTATAGAAAGCATTGAAAGTTATAAAGGCCACTAACCTTATCAAAAGTCATTACCAACGAATCTAGATATGGTGTTAAAGCAAATGTGACACTTTAACAATGACACACAGCATACCCTTTTGCGTGATCCTCATGAAGGACACAAATGGAACAGGCATCTGGCTGTTTTCTTGAAGTGATCAAAAAGTTGATGCTGAAGTGAACCATTTGATTTTGGTGGACATTATAGAGCGAGGTATTACGGTGCCTTTGAAACCTAAAGATATAGTGATATAATGGACCCCGTTATGACAGAACAATGGTGTATGGATTATGCTATTGCAGCTACCTACCGGCATAATGAATTAACTAAGAGTGTATTGAGCAGTGATTCGCAGTATGAAACATTGCATAGTGTAAGCTCCAATTTAGCAGCCCTATTTCGAGGCAACGAGAAACGCTCTCCTGCGTCTCTCTGTAACTTGATCGTCGCTGGCTTCACACCTGTCACTTAGCAACTCGTTATTTTTCGCTACTCGTACCTTACAAATTAAGCTCTCCGTCCGCTCTCATGCGATAACAAAAGCCATATAGTTCACCAAATGTAAGATTATAAACTACGCATGACCCAACTATTTCACTGCTGGCATTTGAAATTTGACAAAGGTTGTCAACAATACCCGTTTAGTACTTCATTACCAGCACGGTTGGTTAAATCGTGGTACTGCAATTGTACAGAAATTAACTACATACATTGACACATTTCAATTGTTATTTATGAAGCAATCGAAGTAATTTTTGTGGAAAGCAATCGAATCTAATTCAAGCATGTTCAGTGTATCCTTAATCATCTCACCTATGTAGATTTGTCGCCAATACACAAAAGGCAGCTACAGAGAATACAAATCAGTGGACAAATATGCATTGAGGCGCAAATATATAAACATGCATATATATACATTTATACATATAAATTTGTATACACAAATATATATATATATACATATATTTATATATATATACATATATATAAATATATACATATGCATATGTATATATATATATGTTTACAAGTACATATAGATGTTTATATAAATATGCATATATATATATGTACATATATATGTACATATATATTTATATATATATATAGATATATATATGTGTGTGTGTGTGTACGTATGAGAGTGCGTGTGTGTGTATGTGTGTGTGTGCGTGTGTGTGTTTGTGTGTGTGTGTGTGTCACCCATGTACTGGAGAGATCCCTGAATATATCAGAATCAACGCAGAATATATTGATTGTTAAAAATAACCCTTGATCTTGCATATAATATATGCAAGTTACTAAGGTTAAGCAATACTGAATTAATACTTCCGATAACGGATCTTTCGGAATGTACTAATGGCAGCACAAAATGATGTAACTTGTTTCTGTAGTGATATCAATGCAGAAATCGTTGAAAAATAGCTAGGCATTACCACGTTGTTCCTGGTATAAGGACCAAGATGCACCAGCACTAACGACTTGGCATAGGATTGGTTCATCATAGCACTGGTCATAAAAATACACTTATACGAACATTACCGCATACATGCTGGTCCATAAATAGAAATGTCACTAATATTTCCAATAATATTGGCGGGATGTATATATTACAATTACATATTCATAAATCCCGGAAAGCTTTCGTTTATATATTTGCTAAACCTTAGTTGATATAGCTCTTACAAATAATGACCACACAGAGCCTCTTGCTATGAGCAGGATGGCACATTAATTCAGTTAGATATCAAAAAGATGCAAATTGCGATGACAGTTGTTCAGCGTATTCGATATTCTGATTACCTCGAATACTGTGTGTTATTGTCTCGAATATCTGTACCGTACATTCAACTGAAGGCCGGTGGAACCTTGTCGTGTTAGAAAGTTCCTAGACAAGCTGAATGTGCACCTCATCGAAAGATGCATTTTTTCTTTCAACACAAGCTGATGCATTCAGTCAACAGCAATCACCGAGATGTCTACGTTTGATGGGCAAGCAATCAAATTCGGATAGATTAAGCCTTGTGAACTTCATGAAATGATCACCCTTGCAGCTTGTGTTATATTATTTCAATTAATAGCATTTATTAAAACTCGTTTTGTTTAGAGTGCCTCATTGATGAGCTGTCATAGCAGACAAGCAGCTATTACCCAGCATAGAATGAGACACATAATTACTACATTATACTTCTATTGCGACTTATATCGCTGCACTGTAATAAAGTTTCAGAATCAACACTTAAGAGCAAGAGTGCTATATGAAGAAGCATGCTGTTAGGATGAATTTGCGCGGGCTGGCTTACTTGTCACGATTCACACTAATCTAGACAGAAACGCACATTTCTCATGTGATCATACGTTCAATGAAATGCGTAAAGTGAACATTAATTGGCTATATTTGTTGTATTTGTGTGTGTCATCAGCAACGTATTTAGCGCCATTTTGGAATAAGACTACTTTTTTATGTTACAGGTACGCTGTATTGAGGCGATGCGTTAGTATGGTTAACTTAGACCTAAAACAGTCGGCTGTCATGCAATTTACTCACTCCCAACTCACTCTCAAGTTCTGCCAATAACCACGTACCATCTATAAATATGATCCACTGAATTTTAAATTGGTTTTTGAATAAATCATTTATACTTCTCTAGCCTTTGATCCACGCAACATGTAGCACATTACTCGTTGATCGTTGTCAAAGGCTTATAATATAAATAAACAAATATAAGGAAGTTCAAGATCATTATTAAACGGAATTGCAAATGCAACCTTTGAGCCAGGGCCTCTCATAATATGAATTATCTGCAATGAGCCTAAACGGGATTATATGCAATTAAGGTCCTTGTGACAGACGTTTTATACGTTAGGAAAGAATGACATGCGTCGCAAACCCGATGAAGAACCCAGAAAACCTCTTAAGCTAATCGAATATCGAATCTTCAGCATTTCTTTAGGTATTTTGAATACTTACTTCCTCTGACAATATATATTGATGAATAGCCCGTCTGTTTGTGGCATCTTCAGCTTTCGCTTGTACTTTTGTGACAAAATGCACAGCACAGATGACGCATCCAATAATATGGTAGGATCTATAATTTATTCAATAGAATGAATAAAAAAAGATGTTGTTATCAAATCGTAGTTGAAATTGCTCAGTAGTACATTTAAGTTTTTGCAATGCACCGTGCAATGCTGTGTTTTCTTCTTAATAAGATTTGTTCAACTGCTGTAGAAGCACACCCATTGTTAACTTTGAATTCTTCAATAGAGTGATTCGGTTTTACTATGCTTAATCGTACTTTGATTCATAGAAACTAAAAATGGATCAATGAAGTTCAGTGGGTCGATTCCTGGCTTACGAAAATCTCTCAACTACAGGCGTTCATTCGGCACATAGCTAGCAATATGCCGAGCATGTATCGATTGCAAATATCTAGAAATCAGGTATGCATCCATGCGCCCAGAGATGGTGATTTCTGGTTAAATTCAAGGTCCTAATCACGTAGCTCAATTCTATTGTGCTGCAAAGGGGAAGCTGTCCACGCATAACAATGAGTCACATCAATTAATTGTACTGTTTTATCCTACTGTAGAAGGCCTGGGTGTGCCCCTAAATTAACTCTTCCTACTATTGACTGAGGTGATTCGGTAACTCTTCCTACTATTGACCCAGGTGATTCGGTAACTTTTCCTACTATTGACCGAGATGATTCCGTAACTCTTCCTACTATTGACCCAGGTGATTCGGTAATTTTTCCTACTGTTGACCCAGGGTATTTGGTAACTCTTCCTACTATTGACTGAGGTGATTCGGTAACTCTTCCTACTGTTGACCCAGGTAATTTGGTAATTCTTCCTTCTATTGACTGAGGTGATTCGGTAACTCTTCCTACTTTCGACCGAGGTGATTTGGTAACTCTTTCTACTTTTGACCGAGGTGATTCGGTAACTCTTTCTACTTTCGACCGAGGTGATTCGGTAACTCTTCTTACTTTTGACCCAGGTGATTCGGTAACTCTTTCTACTTTTGACCGAGGTGATTCGGTAACTCTTTCTACTTTTAACCGAGGTGATTCGGTAACTCTTTCTACTTTCGAACGAGGTGATTCGGTAACTCTTCCTACTATTGACCGAGGTGTTTCGGTAACTTTTCCTACTGTTGGCCCAGGTAATTTGGTAACTCTTCCTACTATTGACTGAGGTGATTCGGCAACTCTTCCGATTTTTGACCGAGGTGATTCGGTAACTCTTTCTACTTTTTTCAGAGGTGATTCGGTAACACTTCCTACTATTGACCCACGTGATTCGTTAATTCTTCCAACAATTGACCATGGTGATTGGGTAAACATTTCTACTATTGATCGAGGTGCTTCGGTAACTCTTCTAGCATGGCGGCTGAAAGTTTTTATATAACACAAAAACGTTCCCGTTCTTAGCACTTGATACAATGCAATGCCATATTGAAAGTCATTATATATGCATGAAGTTAACTTAAGATCGTTAAACCGATACTAGTACACACGGAACATATTCTGTCGAATCATCGCCGATCGCTCCACACAATACACTGCGAACGTATTTCTCTTTGTCACGCTGTTGATACTTGATTCCACTTATACAGTGTTAAGTGCTACTTTCCGCATAGAGTGGTTGAAAACTTTCATCCCAAGCGTTTGAGATGAGTGGTCCTTGCGCGGGATGTATCTTCAACACACCACATTTGACTGGATTTCACCTAGACGACAGGCTGGAATGACTTGATCCCGTCACTTCACCTCTCAATTTCAGTGTACCTCTGCAGCGTATTTGTCATTTGCTTCAGCCGCTGATTACTTGACTACTACCTTCCTGCCATGGGCAAACGCGGTCCGTTCGCTGAAGGTTAACATATAATTTGGTGACTGAGTATCTTACAGATGTTTAATGCATATCAAAAAGGCGAACAGTTATGACAAAAGTATCCGGTATTTCGATTATTTGTTAGGTAAATTTTTCCATGTGTGCATATTCAAGTATGGTCACAGTGTAACAAATACGGAGGCACTCTTTTTCAATAACAATCAACAGTAATGTTCTATGGTGGCATACGTTTGATACATTGTGTGTAAATTGCTTTGATGTTACCATCGGGTATTTTTAGAGTGCCTTAGTGCGGAAATATATAAATGTCTCACTTTGTCTTCTAATTTAGATGTAAATCTTGATTCACATGGTTGCACGTAGATGGCTGGTTCCTGTGACGGTATTTTTATTTTAACTGTAGTATATATATATAACAGCTTGCAAAGCCAACAGGCACGGACATAATCAATTAAGCAAGTCATTACCGCTGAAGTTATTACGTTCAAAGCAGAAAAGGCCCTCACATGATTCCATTACTTCAGAATTATTTCATTGTATTATTTTTTGTAAGAGAAGTCTACATTGTTTTGTACACGCAAAGCATAGACACTGCGGTAAAAGTTCATCTAAAATCCGATTACATTAGCTTTGGGGCGTCATTGGCATTGAACAACTGCATCGAATTCCCTGCTATTGGTTAGTCTGTTCTCCGTTACCCTCAAAATTTCATTCTAGCTAAAATTGGATGCATCAAGCTCAATATCTGCAAGCAACAGGATAGGTATATGCATATATATCATGGGCAAGCAATAAAATTCAAACCAACGAAGCTTGGTCTACATAGTAAGTTGACGACCCCCGCTGTGCGATATTCGTTATGGATAACAGATAAGTGGCGACGACATTTAATCACATAAAGGTCAAAGTCTTGCATATTAGTGCAAATATCATCATCCGCGTACTACCTTACGTTTGAGTGTTGACGACCGAACTTTTTGCTGGTCAAGGATGAAGGTGACTGCCAATTAACACAATATTCGCTTCTTGCATATTATATTCTGCCGTTTACTCACTAATTCGAGGGCGCATGTAGGTTTTATAAGCAAATGGAACAGGTACACCCAGTAAGGTATTAATGTGACTCGCAATCGTAAAATAGTTTACGCGGGGACTAGTTAGCAAGTTCACGATATAATAACGTTAATTATCCGTGTCCCCTAGCCTAGAGCGAAGATGTAACAACAACAATCAAGGCTTCGATTACGGGAAAACTTCACCGTATTGGTCGTTAATGACTGTTGTTCTATTTTTCTGTGAATTACATTATGCAAACTCCGAAATTATTGCTTCAATGCTCTGCGATGTAGCCGTTACAATGGTTTCGGGATGTTAATGGAGTGGGGTGGGGTGGCAGAGGTTTGGTTGCGGTTGCATTCATTGCGTCTTCTTCTTCGCTTACATTAACGGGTCCCTAATGTATTGTAATGTTTTTCATCAATTAGTCCTGGTGAAGGCTTACATATGAACTCTTTTTTGTATAAAATGAGCGAATTTTTTACAGTAAGATAGACGTAAAACACAATGAATTTACAGTCTTATCATTAATCAAACTAGTAGATCATGCAGATGCCAGCTGCTGATATAGTTTTGAGTTACTAACATCATTGGTTTGTCTACCGAACACACCAAAACGCCAATCACTTGAAGAGGATATGTAGTCACGATATAATAAATGTTGAACGACCGTTAAGAGCTTGCAAGAATTGTTTTACATTAGCCAAGTCGATATTTTAATAGTGTATGCCCGACCAAGGTTGTATTAATTTTATTGGGCCCAATACTTAACGCATTGATAGTAGGAAGCACAATGGTAAACGCTCAGATCGTTTAACGCCAGGAACTATGCCACCGGTGTTGTTTCAGACAGCAATGAATCTTCTTTTGAACTAAAGTGAAGATTTCGGACTTTTGTAAACACAAGTAGAATTCAGACCGGGCACAATTGAACTTGTAAAACATTGCATCTAGGCAAATAAAGGATCATAATGCAATGCATTGAGATGCTCATAAGCGTCGGATGAAACACTTGCGAACCTTTGCCGCTCCTCTCTGTGCTAATATATGGCAGCTCGACTTACAGTATTCATTTGCATTGTATTTTAAATTACTTGCGATTCTGTAGCAGGGGTTAGAGCTCTTTCCTAGGCATGACTCTCAGACTGGTATGAAAATTTGATGATTCCCGAACTAAACATTTATTGCGGGTTTTACAAAGCATGTAAGTGTAATTATACGGTTATTGTTATAATAAAAAACAATACATCATTTAATTCGAGCTGTCGGATTGGATTTTTCCAATTAGGCGATAATCCCTAACCTCAAAAAAATGCAATTTGGCCGGCCACATTATCGGGGCAAATGCATAAACACTAAGCACATAAAAAGCGTAGTTGCCGAAGAAAGTCACATAACCATCAAAAGCGAAGATTTAGGAAGACAAATGAGATTCAGTCCTTCGATATTTCGTACGTTGTGTTGACTGGGATCACAGGTGGGTATCAAATGTAATGTTAACATATGACTGACAACTTTGCAGTAAAGTGGGGTTTAGACCACGATCTTTTTTTAGAAGTGCTCGATAACAATAAATGTTCGTTATTTATTTGATTTCCGAGTAGCTTCCATGCACTCTCAGTATCACTTGTAACCGCTGTTGAAGTACTAGCTTAACAACCACGATAGACAACAGAGCGCATTGCAGTTGACCACCGTGACCTGATTTATTTTGATATTTGCATTCATTATGAGTTGTTATTCTCTCTTTCCTATAAATGTTTCTAAATCATATACAAACTCACTGATAGTAGTAATTCCTTAGGGAATAGCGATGCGATGCACACCCCGTTGATAGCCAGATATTCCGTTTTTGCGTGACTGTTTGGGGTTTATATGAAAGCATTTGTCGTTTATGAGGGTGCATTACTGAATACCAAAGATGTATCTAACAAGATTATCTTGGACAGCAGTTTGTCGCTTTCCATGACGCTCCTGGTGTTTTGTAATGGTTCAATTTAATGTTATCCGTGCAAGAGATGACCAGTCAGCATCAGACACCCCATGTGATCAAGGGAAGAAATTCACTACGAGAATGGTTTGAATCTACGTAAGAATCACCTGTAATGAATTCCAATGCGACGGAACAAGGTAAATTGTACTTTTTTTGCTACGTAAATACTATAAATTGCAAACAATTGGCAATACAATGTGACGCATGATTGGTGACAGCATATAAAGCCGCCATTTTTTCATAATTCTTACAGCTAACCTAGCAATACTAATATTATTGGGGCTACTGCATTTAAAAACTAAGTTGAAATAATTGTGATCCTGCCTGCACCTAGGAGACTGTGGGTAATCAAAGGTCCCACGGGGGTTGTGAGTAAGCAAATATCAGAAGATAATGGTTATGATAGCAAAAAGGCTGACTCATACGTAATTGATCGGATTGTTTAAGGGTGACTTGCATTCATGTTTATTAATTTGATCCTGTCACAGGTTCCATGTCGTCTCTGTGTGAGCTCAGTATGGAATATAGTCAATAAAAGCAAGCTAGATACATTAAGGCCAAACTTCCGTATCTGTAAATTTCAGATATAAATTTGTTTCTGGGCTTCCAAATGTTAAATCAATAAGTAGCCGTTCATAATGTTTATTCTCATAATCGTTTGGTTGCAGAATCTACGTTTCTTTAGACCAGCTTCGCTGTCGATCCTATCGCTGGGATGAATGTATTATCTTACAATTGTAACTGACGTTGAACTTGACACGAACGGAAAATTAATTGACTGCTGACCAGAATAATTGATCGACCAGGCAAGGCTGGAACCCTTGATTGTGACTTATAAGATTGGACACAAACTAGAAAGCTTGTCTCGTTTGGCGACTTCTCAGTTACCGCGAAGAGACGGGAACTATTGTCGTAATTAAATTTAATACCTAGCAACAGGGCCGATTGTTTTACCAGTTCAGAATATTTCGTTATCCTTATGTTTATTGTGATAACATACTGCGATGCTGTTACTAAAAATGTATTCTAATATCAACGCGAACATTAACCATGCATATCCGCAAACGTTAAACAGAAGCATAGTGAATAATTATTTGCATGTATATTAAAGCACGATGTTGTGAATTATTTCCGAATGGACAAACGCCTGCGTGCAAATGGTTATCTATTACATTACATTGTATGACAGTCCATATAATTCTGTGTGATGATTATCAGTATTGGGATACGCACGTGAAATGCTAAGATGTATGCTAAACCATTCCGCAGCTTTATCTGCCAATACCAGCCATTCTGTACCGCTGGATGTGGTATAGACAATATAGGGCATTGCACTCCCACTGCTGCCAGACATTATTCTGCCAACATAATGCCTTTGGGAACTCTATGCGTAAGTATAAATTAGGCACGCGGCCCACAGCTGACTTCTGTTAGATCTGAAAGTGTATTGTAGAATGCTGTCTCGCTACACAGATTTTGCAAGAAAATTGCTTTGCCTGCACGAACCGATATATCCCCGCCCGAACTCAGCCATAATCGTTCAATGTGTGATCTTATGTGATACCTTAACTAATAAAGGAATACTTTATGTCGATATATTGACTAAAACTATTTATGATATAAATTCACAGAGCGCAGTTATGACTTCTGATATAATATTATAGCACGTAGCTTTCAATCATGGATAATCAAGAAAGGCAAACAGGGAAATATATCTACATTGCGCGAAGAGCCAATTAGCGAGCCCGCATTGATGCATGCTGGCTACGTTATGTTTGGTCAATTAATTCGTTATTTGCTTAAAAGCAGCAGCAACTGTGGCGACTTTTGCATGGCAACTATCCTTATATTGGGTACAGATGAGCTGGATTATTACAACTGCTAAAATCAAATGTTTCACGGCGCCAGATTATGACCAGCACTCTTATTCATCTTTAAAGCAATGGACGCACAAACGCAATATTTTGCCAACAATCATGACGTAGTTAATGTTTTGTTACAGGCAAACGTTTAACATATTTGGTGAAAGGGAATATGTTTAAATAGCTGTTATCAGTTAGAGATCTGTGACGAGGGTTTAAGTGCGTCTTGTGACAAAACGATCGTCGAAGGTAGCATACGCAATACTTGACGCAACTTGTTTCGGCTCGAATTTATCAATTTGTGAAATGCTTCAATTTATCACACCTTCGGTTACCTCACCATCAGTTCTGTCAAACATAAATGCATTTACATTGCGATAAGCAATTTAGTACTGCAGCAGTTCCTCGGTGTCTCTAAACATTGCATTATTTGGTATATATTTCAGATATCTTGTTTTTGTGCTGACATACAGCTTATTATCAACCTTCTAATGTTGGTTTGTAGAACAAAAATAAGCCTCCTGTCTGATAATCTTCTTGTAATCGAATGTTGGCTTAATTGCTACAGCATCGTAGTGTACTATTACGCGTAAAACATGCACAATACATGTGCTGTAAGATTTTACATAAATGCCGCTGAGCTGGCAGAAAGTCTAATAATGTGACGTACCATTGTTCCACGAAGCAAACAAAACATGTCATTAAAACGATGGAATAATAGATGTTGTGCAAAAACATCATCTCGTAAAGCTAATCGAGATCAAACGTGGTACAATAAATGCAGAGAACCAGATCTTTACGTCTCAAAAACAGCAACGTATCTACAAGTTTGGGCAAATATTAACGAGGTCTCTGCCGTCCACTCGCAGTTTTAAGGTACTCCACATCATTGCACCAGTGGTTAACATGGCATTTCTTATTCATGCTCGGTTATGTTATGAACCAATATCACGGCTCACTCAAATTGACGCGCATAATCTCCTTTGATGTGGGTAGATCAACGCTCCGATGAAAGCCACATATACAGCGGATAAGCAACAAAGCCTCTTAACTTGTTGGATGTTGCTATTTAAATAAGCAAAAAAGCCTACTTATATCTACCCGCATGGCTGAGAGGGTTCAAGGCAACACAATATACGAGCTGCAATTAGTACGAGCAAAACTATTGCACACGATATGGACTTTGTTTAAGCACTATGCAAGCAAGGCCGAAATGAGGTAATATATCGATGCTTTATCTCATATACATACACCGAACGGCAATGCAATGCCAATGTTTAACAATAACGCACTGTAAAATATGCGATAAGGTAGAGCCATCATTGGCTTGTAGGGAGTTCAAAGAGCAGCAAACGAAACCAGTTGTAATAAGCAAATGGACGAAAACTAAATCATTTGCTTAGCGTACACAGTGTTTTGATAAGTAAATGATTGTTTGTTATATCAGCTGTGCTATTACGTGGATAGATATTTTGCATAATACGTAGCTCCAGTCGTAATAATATACATTCCCACGGCAACCCCCGACGACTGTAATCGATTCGAACGGGGAAGACGTGGATGTTGTTGATTTTGATTTATCTTGAAACAGATAGTGCACTGTTTATTGGTATTTTTCGAGCGCAAAGCTCTTGGCCCCGCACACATCCAAATAATGCAGGGGTATCAACACAACCGATTTATTCGGTTCACTTGATTTCAGTAGCAACTAATTTGCTTATGAAAACGACACTATTGTTGCCTCGATGAAAGAGTCCAATGCATACAATAGTGCATCTTTTCCAACCAAGCCAACTTCTTAACTTCTTATATATATATATATATATATATATATAGAGATATATAGAGAGAGATATATAGAGAGATAATAGAGAGAGAGGAGAGATAGAGATATATATATATAGAGATAGATAGAGATATATATATATATAGATAGATATATATCTATATATATAGAGATATATATATATATATATATATATCTAGAGATAGATATATAGATATATCTATATATTCTATCTATATATCTATATATCTATCCTATATATATATATATATATATATATATATATATATCTCTATATATATATATATATATATATATATCTCTATAGTTCCGGAGTTTTCCTCTGAAATGGGATTTCAATATTTTGTTTACCATGGATGTCAAGCTATCTGGCCTTTAAATTAATGTCTGCCTCCGATTGTGTTTGTTGAATATTATCACATTGTCATTAATCGGTTACATTCTGATAAGCCTCAGTGTGATATAATGAGTCTAATGTTGTGATTAGGATTTAGTTATGACGGTTAACAAACATAAAATGCTTGGGTGTTGTTTTACATTGGTCTCTAAAATGTCCTAAGCTATTCCTTTGGTATGTTTTATTTCTGCTTTTCTAGTTCGATGATGTTAGTTGATATTTTATCTTTGTGACGCCCCTTTTTTCAAAAGGTTTGTCCTAGCTATGTTGTTGACAGCATTCATGGCTTTCATTTGGATCCATCTAGGTTTAATAATATTACGGCGTTTTCGAAACAGTACATGTTTTCCGGTTTTATATGCAATCATTTCTTTAAATGCAGTCCACTGTTTGCTGTTGCCCATTAAAATTCTGTAGCGTTTACCAGTATCCCATCCCCTCCGTCATCGATGGTCTGCATGTCCTTCTTAATGAGCAGATATCCCGCCAGTATCATTTTAGTATTGTTTAATATTCCTATGTGTCCATTTGTGTCAGTTTAACAACACCTGATGCAAATGGCTGCCGCAAACTACTACATCTAATAACCGATGGCCCATATATGGTATGAAAGGCTTTAAACCAATTTGAGTTATTTCTGGTATTGTCCGCACTAAATTATATCGGTTAGGAAAACTACCACCTCCACCCTTTGCCTTCCTAGTTTCAGAAATATGCGTTGATTAAGAAAGTGTCGCGTTCTACTCCCTCTGACAGATATATATACATAACCTGCTGTCATTATTTGCAATTTGCTATTACTGACCTTAACGTGCCTATCGCACGAAAAATCGTTGCTTCGGAAGAGCAAGTTTTGCCTTACAGATTCGAACCAGAAATGAGCGAATCCGACGTCTCAGATGAGCAGAAAACAGACATTGGCGATGTAACTGCTGCGTCTGGGTCTCACGCGGGTCATCCTGCCCAGGACATAGGGCGGCAACAGAACAATGCTTGGTAAGCTATGTTTGATCGTACTTGTGCACCAGTTCATCGTATATGTGTTGGCGTGTAACGAAGTTAATCCATAAATTTCACCAACAAAATATGTAACCTCTTTTCCTAACAGTATACAACAGAGCTTTGCAGCAAATAATTCTTCCATATAAGACAGCAGACATGAGATACCACACAGTTTTTATCAAATCAATGGGTTGCAAGGGTTCACGTTTACAAAGTCGTACCACGTAAATGTAAATGCTCCTCCACACGAATTGCAAACAAACTAATTTCGGACTGCTGTTAATAAATAGAGATCCTCTTTTATTTACAGAAAGCCTTATCAAAGGCTGATTACAATATTTTTAAAAGTTGATGTAGATTGATTCTGAGGTAGAATATATATAGGAGAGCAAGTACCACAGCTGCTTTCTCATAGGATTGTCAGTTAGCCCATAAATGAATGTATAACTGGACTTTAGGAAGTGAAGATTATGGTATTATATTATCATCTGATCAGTGTTACATCAGAGTTTCTATAATTGCAGAGGCTAAAACATATTTGCCATACAATGTGTCATCCTTTATTACATACATTAATATTCCCATTATTACATCATGTTACAGCTGTTTGTGTGGCTGCTGTCAACCAATGACAGAGGTGGTAGAATCTGTGTGGAATTCCTTGAGTCATGACCTCAATAGAGAACACCCCCACATCTATTGGTGGCATAACCTAGCATCCTGGTTTCAGCCCAATCTTTTTGAACCTTTGGGCCTTGCAAGTGGGATATTCCTCCTACAGACAACAGCACGGGCACAAAGGTGACAATGTTTTCTATTATTTACACATAAATCTGTACGAAGGCTAGCAGTCATTATTTACAATTTAATTATACTTATTAATACTGGTATGACAAAAAATATTTTGAGCATGGTTAAATCAACAATGTCACATGGTTATTTTACAGGCGTTACAGGTATACTGCATCTTCGCTGGTGCTGGGGACATCTTGGACAAAAGATATGAGTTCCGTTACCAGCCTGCGCTGTTACAACAATACGAGATAACTTCCCAGCACCAGACTATCAATGATTCCTCTACCCTCCACTTACCTAGGACTTGTCTCGATTCATGCGAAACCTACTCTGATGTGCCTCAATGGTTTGTCGTGGATCTGGTCTCACCGCATCTGCACACATTGGAGGTGGTTCTTGTGTCTAGGGCAGGGTTGGCTCATAGCAAACTAGCAAGAACGCAGCCATCAGGCACTCCACATACTCTGAAACATAGCAGGAATCAAGTCAGCTTGCTCACCAAACTGTCGCTTATTACCTTATATCCCCATGGTTATTGAATGGGGTGTTGTTAACATTATATATATATATATATATATATATATATATATCAGTAAAAATATTCACCAAATGTTGCCTTTGTTGCTACTTTAGTGACAACATGCCCCTGCTTAAACTTGGGGTATCTAAGCTTGAAGATTAGATCCCCAGCTTGTTCTGTTCTCTTCCCTCATTTTCATTGTAATGGAGGGCAGCCAGTCTCAGTCTGTGATACAATGAACCATTTATACGTGACCTACATATATTTGGCATATCAGTACATGTAATCAAATTTAATGACTCGCGAATTTAATTCAGAATATACAAATATCACCATGATGGAGCACTGTAAAAAATAACAAATTATATCATAAGAATGGTACTTGCCTGGCAACCATACCCTCATTGAAGAAGACCAGCATCTTTGGGGCGAAGTGGTTGACCAAACTATGCAAGGTTTAACAAGATAAAGGACTATTTTGTCAATACTAATGATATAAAATGATATCATGATATAAAACTGTGTCGAAAGCATTCAATGGTCCGTGCAGAACATAATGCAAATAGCCGATGATTACCGTATGTAAAGGATTACCATAGTGCCAAATATTTTGTCAAATGTTCAAGCCCACATAAGATATCATGCAGCCCTTTTCGACAATTTGTAGTTTATATCGATAATATAAACGAATATAATGCAGGAATACCCAATAGTGGTTGGATCTGGCCGCTTTTCCGGTTGATCTGCTTAGATGTTAGAAAATCAATTGTGCGATATAAAACGCGAGATAAAGATAATACAAGGCATCCCATGCTGCACGCCAAATCTGTAGAATACAAGTGTTTATGACGCTCATACACAAACTTGTTTGTGTTTAGATTGGAGTACGAAAGAAAACACAAGCAGGTATATACACCCTTGCAATACCCTGCCATTTTCTTGTCTACTTTGAGCAACAGCTTCTTTGTTGGAACGAAAGTGTGAAATGGCATACAACCCAATATCTATGCATGATTTTGGCTGATTTTAACGTTACATAAGTCTAAAATGCACAAATAACATTTAACAATTTACTGGTAATAATCCTAGTGTTACGCTGCTAGCAATTTTTTGGGTTGCATCGCAGATTAAGAAGTTTGGTCTGCGCATCGATTGATTTTGCACTGTTAAATCGATCATTGCTTGTGAATTATTGACACAGGGCAGCGAATTACAAACAGTGCACATAAGTTACCATGCATTATTTCTATCATAATCATCGTCATTATACACATTACTCATCATATACGATATTTCGATGTGAGTAGTTGCATATACATATGAAGGTTAATATGTGTTTCGGGGGATCATTATTAAGACTCAAAATAAACACCGCCAAATTGCTCATCATCGTGAGTGCAGATGCCATTTTCGAGCGGATGATATCTACTTGGACTCGGCATGCACCCTCGCAAAGTAATGATATATATTTTATCTTGCAGTAGAGGGAAGAATTCTTTCATTACACTACAACTATGACCAAGCCACTCATGAATAAAACTAGTCTGCGTCCCAGACTCTAGCGGTTCCGCTAAGCTTCTCGTCCTTGAGTCTACCACGAGACAGGGTTTAAAACTGATGTGTCCGAATATTCATTAGACACGTTCGTTAATCTTCGTGACAGCCTCTGCTTGACCTGTTGACCAATCAACGCGGTTGTACCAATAATGTCGAGTAATTACGTCGGTAAAACTACCGCATTAATGTTTTCCATGTGCTGTCAAATAGTAGTATCTTGTACCTTCCATCAGTCTATTAACCCGTGTCGACACGGTCAACCGCGTTGTAATTGGATCATTCATTTTGCGTGTGGCTTCCAAGGCGTCCATGATGTGCCGCAAATTAGGCGAAGGGCGATATTCTGCTCACTTTGCATCAACTTTTTTGTCGATCTACCCTCATTTGAATAGAGATGCAACATAAAATTGTATTGCTTTTTAGTTCGCCATATTGACCCGATGTTCATCAATATTCAGTGATATCATAGGCAGTTACCAATGCTTCACCCTGGTGTTTTACGCTACTGATTACACAAAAATAAATCATCATCGCATCATTTATCGACTATGATATCCTAATGCTGATATTGATGCTTCTATCCGGAGGTAGTAAATGTTAACTGGGGTAAAGTGGATAAGATAACCGTGGTTTGTTTAAAACGAGTACAGCAAGGTCAATGCATACGATACTCTGGCAAACACAAAGGGTGCAGTCACGTGCATTAGGGTCATGAGACTCATGAGGGATAGGGTTCCTGATGCAGGATGTCTTTTTTGGCACACTGTGCGTGGTTGTCGCGGTTTTAACTTGTTACTTTTCATATACACGGAACAATTATAAACGGCAATAATTTAAGTAAGTCTCATACGTTTTTATGTTTATGACTCGTTGCTAAATAACCATTAATATATTGAGGTGCGCTCTGAAAGATAGGGTACATGGGTAAAAGACCATGAGGATTATGAGGCAATTGACGCATTTCCGCTTCTCGTTTCATTGTAGCACATATTTCAACAGAATTTATCATGTCACGCATGCCGGAGCGATAAGCACTATATATAGAATCCTCCGCCCACTGACTGAATTGGATGTAAATGAATGCTTGGACTAGGCACATACCCACTTGACCCAGATAGTACATCTATCGAGCAATCATTATTACAGCCACACTTTTGTTATAAACAGCGAAACGTGACATAAATGGTTATAGATAAATATTTAGGCATTAACAACTCAGTACAAACCTCCCATTGAAAAACATTTGGCTGTAAATAGATAAATTTGTAAATCATTGAAATAATACATTAACTATTAGTAGATTTAGTCAAACGCTTATCCAGGTCACAAATTCATATATTCCTTATAATCTGTTCCTTTAGTAGAATAACACACTAGATGATCCCTTATGCAAAGACAGATTCAGGCAATGCTGAGATGCAATCCACGCAACAACATACACTGCAGTGTGCCAACGATAAATTGATTTCATCGACAGAAATAAATTGCGTTTACATTTACTACATGACGGCTTGACAACAAATTGCACCCGTCTATCAATTAGACAACAAAGACGGCGTAACATATAATAGATTTGAACCTTTAAATTTCTTATGTTCTCTCGGAATCAAATGTTGAGCAGGATATAATACTAGTGGTAGTTTGTGGAGTGTCTGTGTGCACCATGTATAGTGGATGCAACGCGCGGAAATCATATTTCCGACATTTTGCATGTATATGATGCAGGCCATATTGTCTTTGTTTAATGGGGCTGCCGCAGCTCTTTAAATGGATCACAGTGTGTGACATTTCACAACGCATGCACTTATACGCGACATTCATCTTTGAGTTTTTTGTGTACAAATAATGATTGCCTGGAATTAACAATTACACAGAATGGTCACAATGAACTGTGATAAAATAACCCGAAATAAACATACCCGGGTGCATCACTAAGCAGCGATTTTGTAGCGAGATGGCAAAATTGTGGTTATTCTAGTTAGGTCAACACAACCGACAGCTAGTACTGGTGAATTGCTTCTATCCTGGTTTATATCTCTCATGATATGATCAGTTGCTACAGCACTAAGTTTGGTCTGTTTGTTTTGCTTCACTTGCAGTTGATCGTACCATATCGCGATTTACAAATGCTCAAGCATAAATGGTAAAGCGGACAAGGATCATGCACGCCAGTACATAAGGCGATAATTGACCAATTGTCTGATTTTACTTTTGTCAGACAGGGTAACCGTTCTCAGAACACTGAGTTAAATATTCCTCAAGTCCGATGCATGAATAAGCATCTGCTGTGTGTAATATTCTAAAAACCATGCCAAAAGGTTTTACTTTTGTCAGACAAATGGTGAATTCGATATTCCTCAAGTCCGATGCATGAATTCAGCTGTGGGATTCTAAAACATCCCTAAGGTTATAATTCAAGTGGTGCTGTATCTGATATTGCAGGACAAAATCTTTACGTTGTATCGTTGTGGTATAAGCTGCGAATACAGTGATGTGAGGTGTATTTGTGAATCAATCAAGTATATTTAGATCTTTCTCAAAGCATGTAGGACTCCTAACAGACCTAAGCCAGATCAACTGATCCAACACATGGGTTCCGATTAAACACTTCGAAACTTTCAATATATGTTAACAACGGATATATGCAACAAAAATCCACGAATAATGCGATGGCTATATTGATTTTCCAAAAATACGAACGCAGCACACTGTCACGATAGAGCACAAACGTAGTCCTTGCTGGTCGCGAGCATTAAATCATTGGATCGTCAGATGACGATTTTTTGTGAAAGCATTAGCAACATCATTTGTACAATAGGGGCAATGTCAGAAGAAATACCCTCAGCAGCGTTATACTCCTTGATGATCCCAAGCATAAACGATATGATAAGACTAGTGTAGCCACACTTATATGATTAGGCCCATCCATATATGGTAACCTGCGTTTATTTCTAAGGTGCTTCACATCCATCAATCTATACATGAGTTTCTAATTGGATAATGTTTTGACTAATAAATTGACCATGTTGTATCAACGGAGATAGGGCAAGAACCATCGGGCAAATAATTTCCGACCATTTTTATTAAATACTTTTCGTATTCAGGAGATTAGCTTCAGTGCCCCTGGTTTGCTAACCATCATAATATCAATATATAGGATTTTATCATTCTAGTGTTACGCGCTTCAATCACTTTGATATTTCTTAGCATGCTTTGTTATCATAATAATTATACTGCGGTGTCATATTTGACAATAAATATTATGATGCATAAGTTGACGTATAGCGGGCTATTTATCCGCTGTGCACGCATGAAAAGTTGAAAAAAAACACTTCATCTACTTACAAAGGGTTACGACGTAATTATGCGAGCTGCATATAATTGCAATTAATTGGAAAAACATGAACACGAATATGACCAAGTGGTTGGAAATTTACAGCACTGTTCAGAATACTACAAACATAAAATAATGATAATAATAATGATGATGAATATATATCGTAACAAGATCAGGCGGCCTAGCATAGTCTGATGGTCATAAAAAGTCGCTTCAGTTGTGACAAATGATACCAATGTGAATTAATTGTGCAAGATAATTGACTCATTCTAAAGCTCGATATAAGTTATATATATATATACATAATATATATATAATATATATATATGTATATATTTATAAATATATATATATATGCATATATATATATATATATATATATATATATATACATAAGGGATATGTATATGTACATTTGATATATATTTATTTAATATATATATGCATATATATATATATATATATATATATATATATATATATATATATATATATATATCTATATATATATATATATATATGATATACCAAATAATGGCCCGAGTAATTGTATATATATAACCATGAATGTTGTGTTATGAGCCCAAAGTAATTGTTTCACATCAGCCTTGCGGCAGCCGTGAACATGTCTGTTAAAATCGCTTAGTTACGAGCAAACATCTGAAGATTTTCTACGAATTTCACAAGACGCAAGGCTGTCGCATCGTCGCAAACTCAATTTTCGACATGCACATTATTTCTGCGAAATTCGGGCGATTTTTTGACGCTCGGCATTGGTCATGGGTAGATGGCAGGATGAAGAGTGTCTCTCTGTACTTCTCGTAAATAGCCTGACACACTTCAGGGACAAAGAGTGAGATAGTGTTGTGTGAGACCCTGAATCCGTACTGTAAGTACATGAAAGTCATTCCGGTGACAATTTAGCGTAGCGTTATCACCATCTTCTCCCCGGGCTCAATGAAACTACGGCCCCTGCAAAACAAAACCGTATAATGAAAATTAAAGGTTGCTATAAATCATACATAAACTGCATATATTGTGCATTACGTGATCAACAACTGCTCCCCGGACTCAATGAAATCAGGGATCTTGTAAACAAAATCGTGAATTGAAAATTAAAGGTCACTAATAATAAAACAGAAACTACATATATTTTACATTTAAGTTGCATTTAAATGTGAAAATCAAATTTGTACGTGCCTTCTAGTCTTTGTGATGCGCGGGGTGACCCGTAGCAGCAGCTCGGCAAACATGTTGCGGCTCATTCTGATGTAATTTATGTAGTCGCCCTCGGACTCTATCTCTAGCTCCAAAAAGAGGGTGTGATATTGTCCAAACAGCCGACGACGCTCAATCCAGGGTTATACCCACCAACGCCTCTCTCGCCTTCTTTGACGAAGTTGCTCACGGATAAGTAGTATCAGAAGTGCTTCATGACGCTCTTCTTCATCTAGCAGTATTCTTCTCAGTTCGACCACAAGCAATCTTCGTGGAAGAATATCCATTTCAAGGACGAGATGTGTTTACGACCAACTATGATGAAGATGTGACGGATGTTTGCACTTACCCTTGTATTTATACTGTCACATGGGACGAATTTGTACGATGAACGCACAAACATCGTAAGATATTCGTGCGTCACTCTTTTTTATTGCACGATGGTCGCAAGAATCTTTTGCGAATTCTTGCAACAGCCCTGCGTCAGTCTTGCAAATGTGTACGGCTGCTGCACGGCAATCTTGAGACAGTTGTACGAAATGTTTCCTACGTTCAAGCTGCGAACATCGTGCGACCCGTGAGACAACCGTGCAAGCATCGTACTGCTGCCTTGCAATGAACACGACTAGTGTGGACATGTCTGGATGCATTGCGAATTTGTCTGCGTTCTGTCTACTGTGCCTCGGACTTGTGAAATCGTGCGACATAATAATCGCACGGCTGATGTGAAGCCGGCTTAACCTATGCATTGACATAGCACCCTGCGATTTAAGATTTTCGTGTGTGGTCAGCTATCATTTGTTACCCCTAGGATCATTGAATATAAAACTTGACGAGACATCAAGGTCACATAGTTCGTTGAGGAATCATTAAACGGCGCATGTATTCCCCGTAAATGATTACTCTAAAACCGCTATAACAAGTTAAGGTGACCCAAGCTTGTAAGGGTTAACCCAAGTTCAATATGCTATGTTTTAAAAAGTAAGAGTTGCTTTGATATCCTACGCTACATGCTGCTCGGGCATGTTTATAAATTAAGTTTACATACACCGATGTTTTAATAGGCAATGTAGCATACCGGATCTCACCACTCATGGGCAACACAATTATCGATCAAATTTTCAAAAGTAGAAACTAAGTTCGTTCTTCCAAACAAAATTGTTTGCATATTTGAAACGCTTTCCTTGCTTGCATTTATCATGTATTACATTCAAAATCTTTTCTCTGTTAAAGCTCAATGAATTTGTGAAACCAAATAAAAAACTATACCTATCGAAATGCAACTAAATTCACAGGGGAATTTTCAACATGTTAGTTATCAATATGAACAATATGTAGTCTACATTCATTAGCCGCCACAAGTTTATTGCAAGAGTCAACTCTGCACCGAGAAAATCACTGCTAAGTTGCACACTACTTGCTTTGTTCTTTGTCACAGCACTTGACTGTTCCAACAAACCGACTAATTATGTAATGGCAGCGGAACATTGCAAAGTTTGTACGCGACGATTCTCCCTATTAGTTTTTGCAAGCTGCCATGCGACCATTTATTTATCCCTATAATGCTCCTCAGAAGACACCGCACCATACAGTACTATACGAATGATTGGCAATATAGGTTAGTTTTTATCTGCAATTTACAGTAGCCGGGACACTGAGAATTCATCGATCATATCAAATGACAATTTTTGTTAAAGAAAGGACGCTGGGTCCTGTCGGTTGTCTAATGAACATGACCATAATGTGAAATAATAACTCTGAGGGGCGAGATATGTCTGCTTATATTTGCCTGCAAACCATCGTTATTAGTCACTTGTCATAACAGTAGGGGTCGTATGAGTATTGGCAAAGCAACGCGTGTATAGACCTATTTGTAGAAGGAGGGCAAAAAAATAATAATATTGCAAAGACTGAACCCTCTTATTCAATACTGCTGCTAGATTTCAAACTTGATTCGCTTAAATGCGTTGGCTTCTTGACTAGCAAACGCAGGAAAAATGTATTCAGTGGTTGCATACCTATATAAGTCAACCATACTATTATCGTAAGGCTTGCAAACATTCGAATTTTGTCCAATTACGTAAGCTAGTTGTTTATAATGAACAACACTGATGTTGTTTGCCCTTAATTATATGTTGTCCTAATCAACGTGCTTGACTTCAGTAAACAAAACTATAACTGTACGTTTGTCATGACTTCATTTTCTTAAGTGAAAGCACTTGAAGTGAGTGCTAAGTATCCCCACAATATAAGCCTAATAGATACAATGTTGGTGTCAAGCCGTACAAAAATCAGATTAAATCATTTAATCGGTCTTGAGTCAGTAACAACATTACTTAATTTATAATTATCTTGATATCGTGCGAAAGATGGTAGTAATATCTTTTTATCGAACAAAAGCTGGCTTACTATATAAAGGGCTATCAGTAGTTAGAATCACTGCACTTGTTTTAAACATGTAATCTTATTATCTCAAAATATAATCATACGGTGACAATACCCTAGCTGCCAATATAACTGGTAGCCTGACTATGCATAATTTCTGCAATTTGAAGTGCGCCAATTTTAAAGTCCTCACTCATAAAGTTGCCTTAGATTTCGCAGCGCAATCGGATTCTAGAGGAACGGTTAGCAGTATCTTCTCATATCCATTTACAACGCACATTAGCTACAACATTTTCGACATATCGATCATATTATTTGGCATTATATTTGGTACGATAGGAAGCAAGGAATAAAACCTCGATTGGGTTGGTGATAAAAACATTTATAGATTTAGTCATATTGTGACGCAAATACTCCGAGGGGAAAAGAACCTCTTATCTCAATACTTATGTGTGTCGTATATATCGGATAAAGCGGTCATCACTTATATCACCAAAGCAATTTAGCAACATGACTGCTAGACACGCAAACATATTCAAATGATTTTTTATTAAAAACCGGAGAGGTGGCGCAGAATGAATAATCGATAATCATAGATGTGAAAACACTAGTGCCTACCACTGCACAACGCGCCTCGCATTATCAATAACCGTTACGATCATCGCACTATGCCGAATAACGCTAACAATTCCTATCGATTTAATATCAACAACTCCGTCACCACACTATGCCAACTGTCACTAACACCTCCATATCGATATATATATATATATATATATATATATATATATATATATATATATATATATATATATATATATATATATATATATATAGATATATATATATATATATATATATATATATATATATATATATATATATATGTGTATGTATATATACTATATGTATGTGTGTGTGTGTGTTATATATATATGTTTAACGTAGGCAATGGTTGTCTTCGGCGGACGGTGGTAGACGAAGTGTGTCGCTTATGTGTGGAATGTGTGTGTGTGTGTGTGTGTGTGTGTGTGTGTGTGTGTGTGATGTGTGTGTGTGTGTGTGTGTGTGTGTGTGTGTGTGTGTATTGTGACCTTGTTTAACGTAGGCATTGTTGTCTCGGCGGACGGTGGAGAAAACAAAGTCTTTTGTTCTTTTGTAGCTTGCGGAATGATGCGCGTGTTCACCGCTCGTTCGGTTCGGATTTGAGCGCAAATCTTGAGAAAGGACATGTATATTATGACCTTCTATTAACGATTTGGTGTTGTGCTCCTGAGAAAACGATCCATATCTATCTTTTGTCAGCTTGCCATGGAATACACATCAGCGTTTTAAACAATTGGTGACAAAATTTAAACTAGTGCATTTTAAGGCAAAGTCTGTATGCTGTCGTCGGGAGCTTTATGAGTACATCATCATGCATTCATGATACCTCATCGCTCCCCATCTATTCCCGGAAACGCGATACAGTCTCACTGAAGATGCACTGCCACCTATTTTCCAGACAACCCAAAGTCTTCTTGTAAGGTGCGGCATTGACAACAGCATGAACAAATGCAAGCGAACTGAGCAAGGTCAACGACAGTTGCTGATTTCGTTTGGTTTACCAGATACCATGTCGTGGATTCTGTATTTTACAATATGTTTTATGAATAATCTCAGGTGAGTTTTGTCCTCCCAAATAGTAGACAAAATCTTATTAGATGAACTGTAGTGCGCTGCCGATTAACCGGGTGCTCTGTTTTCAGATTTAAGTCAACAATATCAACAAATAAATTTGAGCACTGTCATTTGCATGGATATCGTAATGCATCAAAACAGAAATAAATATGTTTGGTCACAATTAACGTTAGAATGAATAAAATTAACTATATAATTTGAAATTCAAATTTATATTTTGTTTTATCAAAGTCCTTCAAAGCGGCATGAGCCCATCAACATCAGGTGAAAAATGGATAAATTGCCCGACGAGACTGGGGTTGATCATCGCGAAGTCCCTGCTGCATGTACTGTTATTAACTTGGTAAAACAGTTCAGGAACAAACCGAGTGGCTGGTTTCTCGGGGCACTGACGCTCACCTTACATCATGGATATTTATTAACAGTATTAATGCTCTGTGTTTACACACACTACAATGTAAGTGAATATAAGGATTTCGACTTCGCTATTAGATCTGACTCGAGAACCCGAAATTATTTCCTTGCATTTAACCGCTTTATGCATTCAATTGAATGGCGGGTTCCACACTAAATCGCTATCAATCTCCGCTAAAGATGCAAATATATGAGGCATTTTGCAGTTACAAGGTGCAATTTCAAGCGCATGTAGCTCATAGCTTTCATGGTTTGATACTCGACCGATTTCCCTTTTCTCAAATGCGAATCTAATATTATATATGCCATGCGGAAGTCACGGGTATTAAAATGAACTCAAGCGTAGTACATGCAATCCGCTCTGATTTGACCTAAACCAGGTAACCCAATCATGCACCTTGGTTCCGGTTAAACACTTCTAAACTTTCAATATATGTTTATAACGTTTATATGCACAACAATGCACGAAAAATGTGATGTCTATGTTGCCTGTTTCTGTAACACTAGTGCAGCACATTCTTACGTAACAGAACGCCTGGTGCATACAATCATTGGGGCGTCAGATAACTTTTTCTGTAAAAGCATTGACAACAGCACATGTACAACAGGGGCAATGTAAGAAGATCTACCCTAAACAGCGTTATAATCCTTAATGGTCCCATGCATTAACGATAAAATATGGCTAGTGTGGCCCCACTAATTCGATTAAGCCCATCAATTTATGATCGCCGGCATTTATCACTGAGATGCTTCGTTTTTATCAACCTATGCGTACATTTCTCATTGGTTAATGTTTTTACTAATATAGGGATGTTTGAACTGTGTTAGTATTAAAAGGTATAGAAAAACAATGAAGGCACATGGGGCGATTTATTTCCGATCATAAATATTAACACTTTCCGTATTCAGGAGATTATGTTCAACATCCCTTGGTTTGCTATAAATGCCCTGCCGCCATCATTTAATCTCTGTATTATAGCTTATCATTCCAGTGTTACAAGCTAAAAGTTCTTTGACATGTCTTAACAGGTTTTGTGATCACAATAATTATCCTGCGGTGTCCCATTTGACAATAAATAAAATGATGTATAGGTTTTCGGGTAACGGGCAATTTATCCGCTATACACGCATGCAAATTAAAAACCTTCCATTCACTTTAGGAGACGTCACGACGCAATGATGTGCGCTGCTAAGAATTGGAGTTAATTGAAAAAAAATGGTAAGCGATGCTTTGATATCCTGCACTTTTTGCTACTCGGGAATGGTTATAAGGTAAGTTTACACAAACCGATGGTTTTATAAGTAATAAGCCATACAGGATTTCAGCACTGAAGAACAACACAATTAGTGAACGAATTTTCGAAAAATAAATGCCGCCATTCAATCGCATATTGTACTGCAATTACATGTAAAGTGTACCTATTCAGACGGCACCATCTTTCCCATAGTTATTTGTCAGCATATGGCTGTTTATAAAATGATTTTATGCGACGATTCTCCCCATGTTATTTTGCAAGCTGCCATGCGACCATATATTTATCCCATATAATGCTCCTCAGAAGACACCGCACCATTCAGTACTATACGAATGATTAGCTATATCGGTAAGTTTTTATCTACAATTCACAGTAGCTGTGACACAAAAAAATCGACGATCATATAAAATGGCGAATATTTAAAATACGACGCGTGAAACACAAGCTCTATTGTTGAGTCATGTCGGATGTCTAATGAACATGCCAATGATGTGAAATGATTACTCACTAAGAGGGGGTTATTAGGGTGGGCTTATTCCCATGTCACTGATATGCAATGCAAACCTTAAAGTAGGGCTCTGGTCAAAGATTTGCTATGGAAAATGAGAGAAATAACTTTTTGGAAAAGGTTGTTGATTTTGTAGCCGCTCTTTGTTGCTGACTGGAATAGCTGGACACTATTGACCAGAATTATGCACTGATAAAAGCAAGCCCGTTTCTTCCGCTCGCTCACCACTTTCCAGACAGCTTGCAGGGGCGATCTTGATCTCACCCTGTGGCGTAGGCAAAGCTTGTCTTTAGCAGGCGGTGGTAGACGCGGTGGTAGACGAATCTCGGGTGAGTTTTTCCTCTCAATGCGTACACAAAAGCTTATTAGGTAGAATACCTGGCCCAACGATAAACTATAGTGCGCTGTCGGGTGAACGGGTGCTCTGATTTCAGCGGTACTTGCTCATCAACATCAGGTGAAACATGGATACATTCCCCGACGAGACTAGGGTGGATCAACAAGAAGTACCTGCTGAATGGAATTGGTAAGAAAGTTCAGGAGTGGCTGTTCTCTCGAGGCACTGACGCTCATTCTACATCATGAGTATTTATCAAAAGTATTATTTTTCTGTGATTACACATACTACAATTTAAGTAAAAACAAGCCAGTGATGAATATTTGTTGTAACATATTGTATAAAATCTTATTAATCTCTATCATATAATTATACTTGTACAAAGCACTGACTGAATTGTTTGTGAAATAGTTTCAACGCACAGTTTAAATCATAACCGACCACATGTTGTTTTGTTTTCAACAAACAGAATGCAAGCTACCTGGACATTGTTTGTCAATGGAGATGCATGTGTAGATGATGTAGATTGCCATTCACACTAGAGGAACATAGTGTGATGCCCCATCACGCAGACAGCAACACCACCTGTTGTTCCGAAAGGAGTCAAAGTGAAGCCCTCTACAGCGACAATAGGTGTAAGTGCGCTATAGACACATAACTCCATAGATGTCGGCATCTATGCGTGTACTGAGACTGTTGACAAGTCAACTGTGATATTTTCTGAACAGCCTTGTCAAACAGCACTTTGTTCGTCCGAAACTGACTAACCGGATAAGTGAAATGGCTAATGATCCTGCCTTTGAGACGATGCACAATGAATGTCATGATATCACCACATAGCTTTTTCACATACTCCTGATTGGGAGCAACAGCAACAGCAATCGTTGTCGATTTCTGATCCTTAGAATTCGTCGCTGCTGTCTGTATCAGTTGTAACATCTCTGCTAACATTGTCTGATTCGTCAGGCAAGTATTCAGACTTATAAGAATAACCCTGATCTGCCTGGACGTTCTAATTTTGTGTTGGCAATGATTATACGATCATCACAACTTTTTCAGGTGCCACGTGACCACATTTAGACCGAGCAGAGGCTACGCGGCGTACGGTGATTGGTTGGAGGATATCAGGACACAGGACAATCTAATATGGCCGTCGCGATGATCGAGAGGGGAAGTGCTTCATATGTCAGTCTTCTTCATTAAATTGAAATTTAGCCGGAAATGATCGATGTTTTCGTCGATTTTGAGTCAGCTCCCATAATTCAACGAAGTAAAGTTTTGACCAAAGCCCTCCTTTATTAATTATTTTTATATTAGGAAACTTTACATTGAACAGTGCATAAGCGGATAACATATATTGCTGCTCTGCCCAAATCTCATTAGGCAATTTTCCATAGGCTCACTACTTTGCGAATCGCCACCCGTATGCTGTGGTGACAAATATAGGCGCAAGCAATCAATGTTGTGAGTTCACGGATGTACTGCTGTCGGTGGTTTGCTACATATTGCCGTGTTACTATTATTGTACTGCCACTAATGTTCCCTAAGCCATCACTGTACAATCCGGTCCTGTTGCAACAATTGTCATTGATTAAGGGTTTTTTTTTTATGTAATAGTTTAGAGGCTAACTCACCGAGGGGCTTAAATAGTGTCACAGAACTGTCAACGAGGAGGCGTAAATATGTAGAAAGCTAGTTAATCAATGCTATCGCCATGCCATCTTAATATTTCGATATGGAAATACCAAACATGCACATGCTTGTGCCGAATGCATTAAGCTTGATGTATTTCCACTAACCAAAATGACGTTATCGATACGTCTTGCCTAATGTCCTTTTAACGTCAGTTGATATCGCGCCAATATGTTAATCAGTTTGCGCATACGACACATGGTTTTGTCGTTTACACCCTAAACCCTAATGCATACGTCGCATGGGCATCCCATTGGAATTGAACTAAAGAACAATAATTGAGCATCAATTGCACAAGTTGGGGGTATTTATCTGGCACGGTTATTTTATTATGTGCGTATCTGTACAAATAAATGTCTTTGCGCAATTCATTGATTAAACAACTGTGAAGGACTATTATATAGAAAAATTCGTCGACAGATACAAAGAACCTACTAAACATTGGCGACATGTCGGCTGTAACCGCATATAGAACATGCACTCCACTCAAGCATTGTCTGACTGAATGAAGCGAATGAGCCTTAAGTACCCTCACACATGAATGCTCTAAAAGGGATCTCCATCTTAGAGAAAGCGGTACTCATTCGCAATCGATCACGAGATTAACATTAACGACTGACACTAATACCGCGTCTGGAAGCCACATGTTACTCGTGTGAGCGACTACGGAGAGCACAAAAACTGGTTATGAGGGCGATCGGAACTTGTGGCAATGAATTGCTCGAGTAATCAGTTCCAAGAACATTTTGTAAGGCACGACACATTAATATCATGCGTGCGCTTGGCTGGATGTTCAATTGATTAGCAATAGTTTAGCCGAATGGACTAGCCAGCGACATTTCAACTGGTGTACTTTTCTGATCGCGCTCTATTGTAGCTCAGTATTAGCTGATGATAAGCGCATCGAATGGATCAGCCATAAATTATCAGGTAAATAATGTCTCATTGCTCATCACCCCAACATCAGGAGCTATAATAACACAAATACGCCTGCTTCAATATTCTCCCGAGAGGCACAATTCAACAACACATTGCATTGTATAAAATTCCGCTGCTGCCTTGTGATTTCTTTGAATAACCACAACTATGACTGCGCAGCAATAAACAGACATTCAGAAAATATCGAATATTCACATTCATATGAACTCCTCAATCTAAACATAACGCTGCATTTAACAATGACATTGACGTCGGAAGATTTAAGCAGTGCTTATACGCTAGGCGCTTTACATTATGGTTAACTATAACAACATATTACATTATGTTTCAGTGTATTTTAACTTTCAGTGGCAACAACTGTTATTCGTCCTATACCATATTGTGATTCAATAACAGTGTAACTCATGTTCACCCTACCATAATAAAGTGCTTTCCAAACAGTTCATTAAAACACACAATGGGATTGAATTATTAGCAAATTTAGAATGTGGCAAATCGCTCGTCTTCAGTAATGGCCTCGAAATATAATTGTATTTTCATAAACAAAATAGAATTTATTTCTATGCCCCAACCATTATCTATCATAATCAATATCTACATAAACATAGCGCAATCCATTTTCCACAAAGCGCAGCGGCAGCACAAATATATCCCCGATCATGCTCTTTCAGATTTCATAGCATTATGCGGCTCTAGACATTACTGGAATTATATCTAGGATTTCATCTACAATGATAGCGGTCAACATGTTGCATAGATCATACTAATTGGCGATATTTGAATAGATAGAGCAGATGCATTACTCCCATGAGAACATTGAATCGTATGTGCTACAGAGATGGGAATGATAAAACAACGGATGCTCCGATAGGAGCCAGCATTAATTGACATCATGCCAGTAAACCAAAGTAATTTCCTGCTTATATTACTATATTGACATTCATGCCTACATGAAAACCTTTAAGGAATTCACTGGGCAAAGCCAGTTCTATTTTTTTATGAGTTTTAAATTGATACAATATCTACACATCGAAGCACATTTGCAGCATGGCGTGTATATTGCTTTATTCAGCAATAAAAACGCATAACGAGGCAATAGCAAAGCATTCGCTTATTCATCTTTGGCCACAAATCTCGTTTAGCGGACGGACGTCATACTATCATTGGTTGTATGCGAGATGCCACCACAATCGTTATAGCCCTATGTTCCTCCACCAACAGACTCTTGTGGCACACTAATTATAATGCATTATCTGTGAAGTTTCATCTGAAATGAAAAGCATAATAACAAGCGACATAAGGGTGCGAATGACACATACCATGCTTCAGGGCTTTATCAGCCTTGCTGTTAACTAACTAAATCTCCCTATCCTACTGCAATAAGCTATATACCAATATTGGAAATGTACATATACATTGAGGTTGGCAGTTCACGATTAAGGTACCAAGACTTGTTAAAATCGAAATACCATGAACCAAACAATAACAGCGAATAGGTGTTCGATCGCGCATGCGTTTCAATAATTTTACACATTAGTATCCAATTTATGTCAATTACGCGGAATACAACGCTTCTACTTTAACGCCTCTTAGTATTCGTCATGTGCGCATTGCCAAACAAATTGGCGTTATCTGCGAGGAACAGTGTATAGCAACATCGACGCACAAGCTATATCGATAGGTGGTAGTTCCATAGAGAGAATTTGAACGATCCTTGTGTAACTCAATTTACGAGTTTCATATTTTGTATTATGCTTTTGTGCAAACATACGCAAGGCTAGAGAGACGTGTGAATGTCTTCCAATGTTTACAATATTCAACCAGCGTAATTAATCTCTTATTCAGAAGAGTGTGATTAGCCATCGTGACTACAAAAACAGCTTTGATATAAGCAATAGTTTCACATAATCGCATTGTTATATATGGGGTTTTTCAGTAAATTAAGCTAGTCCCGTAGTTTTTGAATTTGCTTGTTTAAAAGGGGTTGTGTTTTTCATTAGCAAATGCGGCCATTGTTCTATTCAATAAGATAACATGTTCGGCGATCGACGAAAATTTATGCCTTCATTGTATGCCGTTCTTGAGATTATATTTTGATTGTATATCTGCTATTTATGCTCACAGCGGCCGACCGATTAAGCAATCAACTGGCTTAATGTGCAGATTACCAGTCAACATCTCGCTCTTAGACTTATGCAACACATGCAGGTCCGCAGGATGACAATGCTTTGATATTAATGCGTGCGTCAAGCAAGGCACAGCGCGTGTCTGTTTTCCCCATCAAAAGGAATTCATATTAGTTATTACAACGGTTTCATTCATCGAAGTACTAGACTTTTGATATTAACGACGTAATTGTTACTTGTGTACATTTTGACACCACATAGTTACCTCTTTTACTGTAATGCAAACAAAAGTATTCAAGTCACATTATCAATACGCTTTCGTACACAGCAAATTGTGACCGTAAATGTCATCAAATTAATTCACGATGTGCAATGTTAAACAAGTCATTCCGATCAAGTCACTTGAACTCAAAAAGCTTATCATAACACTACAATATCAACCAATTGCGATAAAACATCTCCTACCCAGCGAATTACAGTTTATGGACTTTTATCCTTGACCGTATTAGTTAACAGCGCTTATCCTGTCATTTTATTAAACCAATGAAATTCAGCGTTGAAATCCTATTGTTCGCGACCGCATCAATGTTTCTTGCGCAAAACGAATTTAATGATTTATTAGCCGTATCTTTAAATGCTATATTTTATCCGACAACTTTGTAAGATGTGTTAAGTGGAATGCTGAAGGTGTTCTTGGAGAAAGATTGTAGCAAACGTGTTCCGCAAACGAATTTTTTTTTCATAGAGACCCGGAATTTTTAACGCCGAGATAGCAATAGGAAGTAGCGAATTTTATCAGTGGGCTGGAAGAACATGAGAAAGAGCGAACAGGAGAGCACAATATGGGATGAGTATGATATAAAAGGATGAAATAAATATAGAGTGTCAAAATATTCAAAGTATATAAATATATTTATAATTATGTAAAATGTATATTAAAGAAAGATAATAATATAAGAAATAGTATAATAAAAATATATATATTTGTATATGCGTATATTTTTATATAAACCTATAATGTATATGTTATATACATATTTATATATATGCGTAAATTTTTTAATAGAGTAATTGACACTCACATGGTGTTGCTGTTGCTGAAAACGATTCATTAGCAGAGAAGACTCGTTATCCCGCCAATGATTTGTTTTTCCATTATTTTACATGAATATAAAACACAGTTTCGGCGGTATAGACCAAGACAATAATATCTACTATCTATATGTAGCTATATATATTGCGCTGTCTTACTTTCATGGTATCATATATATATAGATACCTATCGATATATATATTTATACAAATCAATCGGTACATTATCTCTGTAATCTATATATACATACATAAATTTATATATATACACATATATATATATATATATAGCTATACAATTTGTTTATCTAGACAATATATATATACATGTATATATCAATATTAACATTAATCTATACATACATATATACCATATATATATAGATATCAAATACATTATATAGCCCATACAAATACTATCTAATATTTGTATTTGCTTATATCTAAATTTGTTCCATATATATGTCATAATATACTTACTATACAGGTATATATATTCATCTCTGGCCACAAATCTCGTTTAGCGGACGGACGTCATACTATCATTGGTTGTATGCGAGATGCCACCACAATCGTTATAGCCCTATGTTCCTCCACCAACAGACTCTGCGTAATCTTGTGGCACACT
>CM067348.1:31844530-32049530 GCA_034190875.2 Urechis unicinctus | reverse complement strand
TCATAGGTTCGCATTCAACTATTCCTTTAAATGCATTGCATCTAGGGGGTGCCTGCATTCAAACAAACCAACGGGCTGAGTATCGTCAACTCAAGAAGTTATTCGTTTTATGTCATAACAGGTAAGTAATTTAAATAGACTTTTGAATTTCCATGATATACCTGAGGTCTTCGTTCGGATCTAGCGTATTCAAATGTCGTAGGGATCCACACCGCGTAGTTGTATATCACGACAGAGTCTTCATGATATTATTATGCCATATACTTTTCGTTTCTTTTCGTAAATGTTTCTCGCTTTGAATGAACAATTGGGATCATTGTGATAATCGGACTGCGCACGCGTAATGCAAGATGCATTACAATATGTTGCCCTCAAACGTCAGACCAGTATAAGCAAATAATATAGCTCGTAGAATCTCAAAATAGAGCGGTAGTTACACGTAAGTAAAGGAATCGCAGACAGTATGACAGCCGCGCTCATGGATCGACTCTCAAATTGCAATCACCCAACATAAGAAGATCGCCAAAATTTCATAAAAGGTATCAAAGTTGTTAGTTAAAGCAAGTGGGTGGGCTGCAATGTAATCCTGGATGTACTGAAATATTCACTGGCGAACATACACCGCAATTATTATGCCGACATTTGAAATTAATGTTTGCTGTGGCCCCCAAAGTATATCATATTGTATACTGCTGCAATTTGTCAGAAATTCTAGCATTTCATCTACAGCGAGACAAATAACACCTGGAGAGTTGCTCTGTTCCAATCTTTATCGTCACCATTTGGAACTCCTAATAAAGGAAATATTGAACTTGGGGAAGGTACAAGATGTATCTCTAACTTTGATTGTCCTTAGTGAGCAGCTTCCCGCTTGTGTGAAAAAGGTGAATCAGATGCATGGTATTCGTGCTTTCGGACTCGATTTTATTGCCATTTTAGATATATAATGTCCGTCGGTACTACACATTTTTTTGCTTCGTCCAACTATAAATTCAAAAATGCATGTGTAAATAGAATGCAGACATCATTCCATGTTTTTACTCCCTCTACACTCAGGGATAGAGAAGCAGGAATGTGAATATTTCCATCGCATTACTAGGATATAATTCCGTTCTATCAGCACACTATTTAGTTCCCACAGCTGAGCGGGGAAAGCTTTCCGGTCGATAATGGCCGATAATATCTGCAACGTACCGATAAATAAGTTTTGCGCCCATAACCTCCACACTTTCAGCCAGATACTAACGTTTGGGCGCTATAAAAAACAAAGCGCATTATGCCGAAAAAAAAAAATGTCGCAAATGTGCAACATGACTTGAAATTATTGTTATTCCGTGGCATTAGACATACAGCGAATGCCGGTTAAATTCTTTCGAGAATTATTGTTCTAAATCTACTCGGAATATGCACAACCCTTTTTACCTCAGTAAGAGCTGTTATCAACAACCGTAATGCGGATATCCTAACTCGCTAATTGCTAGCGCCGTCCATTATCCATTAAATATTCCGTCTTTTAAGCTTATAATCATAAATTTGATTGAGTAATCCTTCCTTCTCTCTATGCATATTTATAAGCATATGTTAACCATATACCTTTTGTGAGGAGCATTTGCATTTATTGTTGTGTTGCTGAAGTAGTTACGTATCTCTTAACAACGAGCGCTTCACTATCACCTGCAGAGTCAATGTATTTGTTCTTACAAACTATGTTTATAGCAAATAACATTACACTGCTATAACATTATACTTATACCTTTTCCCAGATAAATATATTGAGGCTCTTGAGACATCAAGTAAATTGACTGTGCACAGCGTTCCCGAAAAAACTATATCATCTGTAATCTATGTAATTACCGGTGTATATCAAGTTAAAATGCAACCGTCATACATTCATGCAACCGTCAGACATTATTCCTTGATCGTGGGAAGTGAATTTAGTAATTCAATAAACCATTGTGACTTGCAACAGCTCGCATTTCCCGAAACGTGTTTATATTGCATAAAATCTTTAACGAACAAACTATGTTGTACGCAGGCATTTTAGAAGATTAACGATTGAGGTGGATAGGCTTATTCTATTTCGTCAGCCTTTATCTATATCTGTTGTAACCTTGTCATTTGGTCATTCCTTCTTTATTTACCTCTACTTGTCTTTCGTTCTCCCTCTCTTTGATGACAACCGTACATATACAAAGTATCCGACCCTAGCCTGCAATGCACCGCTGATGAATGGATTGTGATCTTCAGAGATCGATAACAACCAACTATAGATCCAGTCTCAGACCAGTAATCTTTCGTTAACACCAATATTGTTCAGCAGCTAAGTTTGCAGCTGTGCAGGCATACCTGAAACTAAACCCTAACCAGTGATTTACAACAGTCGGCGACGCATTGAAAGGTTGTTATTGCTAACAATTGCAGATATGTCGTGGATAATCCACGTCATTACCGTACCTTAATCTCACTTCATAATGCACAGCACAAAGATACTCAGTGTACTGATTAAGTATTAGCTAGGCACAGCAGTTTGGAGAAAGGCGTGCAATCACTTATCAACATATTTGCTCCAATACCAATTCGACCTCAAATGACCATGTATGTACAGGCTTTGCGTTTTAAGCGTGCAAAGCAAAACCGATAATTAGATAAAGATATGTAAACATATGCAAACGAGAATGGTTTTTAAATGACCTTAGCTAAAAACGAGAATGGCTTTAAATGACCACAGGTATATATATAACTGATGCAGTTAGTTTGCTTTTACAGACTGGCATTACAATGGGCATAGCTATATACAACAACGAGCAAACGGGCATAAATTTTCCCTTGAAACGTGCACACAGAGAGACAAAATATACATGCTTTATATGGTAAGTGGGCGGTTGCTCATTGGCCAGAACAAAAATCACTCACCAAATTCAGACTTTTAGCAAATGCAGGTGCTATACGATTCCGAATGTGAGTTGCAATATATTACTGATAGATTTTGAGCATGGGTAGCGCCAAAATACATTCCATTGCAATTTTAGCGATGCACTGCCCAATTGCAAATCTCATCGGACATAACTATCTATTTTGCATATCGGAAAATCTGCTTCACATTAATGATTGAAACATACGACTATCGTTAATGACTATCCCGTAAGGGAATGCAGACTCTCTTTGCGACACATAAAGCATTGCTTATCGCTTCAAGTATGGCAGTGATATAATCTAGACATAGGAAGCATTCTAATTGCCATAGCTTTCCGATTAAAACCACTTGTATGCGCGGCATATGGTGCTTTCCATTTTCGCAAAGATAAATGTCTTTACAGCCGTCTTGTCTGTCTCGGCGTAATTAGCTAGTTGGATTGGTAAGTTAAAGCTAAAAGGCACATTCGACCTGACACTTGAGTGAAATAGATGATAGTCAATATCTTCCCAACCTCTGATCCAATGATCCATAACAGACCGGAACACAACTAATGCATCACTTTGCTATGCAGTTACTATGGCGTGACTCTTAGCCATATATAAGAACTGCCATCTGAACCTAAATGATCCCTGCATTATATTGCTATACTTCTACGCCGTATTACCATTACAGCAACACGACCCAGATAACAATAGATGGGAGGTTCGTCAGGTACGTACTTTTATACATGGACTCATTGATACCTCCTGCAGTCTTCACATGGACAGGCAAAGTATGATCTACATCAACGAGTAGTCATATGTTTCCGTTGATGATATGAGCTCTGGTATACGCGTTTGAAATAAATTGGTCCGCTAACAATAGTTAGACGTGATATTCAATATTAATGAAATGGCAATTCAACGTTAACTGCAAAGCAAGCAAAATGTGCGCTGACATTTCATTTATCGCACGATGTGCTGCTGCTACCGCTTTGTAGTACTTGTGTTGGGTCTTAATTGTAAGTTCCGTCAATAACAATAAGTGAATGACCCTCAATGGAATCAGCAATTCAAGCAATCCGATGCGTTTGCAACCTGTATTTGTATATTGAACCGGTTTTTGTCAGTGATGTCCTCGGTGGAATCTACAAATGATATCCATCGAGACAGATAGTGACATTATGGCAATAGATAGGTCCAGTGTAGGCAATACAATCTCATTTCAATACAATATCACAGGTGACTGCATGTTAAGTCTATCTGAGTCTTCGGCAACACAGCAGCACGTGTTGTTCTTCTCAGGAATAAGTGCCTATGGAATATATACGCAAAGTCACTCGCAATAAAGGTTTGTAATAGGTTGAATAAGGACATGCTTTTGTCAATGGGATAGATTATATCTGCACTTATTACAACAAACCGTGATTTTGGCGTTAATAATTTGAACGGTAAAACGCCACACACGAAACGTTCAGCCTGGTACCATGTTATTTGCAGTGGTTAGAATTGACAAAGGTACGCGCTATATCATTTATAACAACGTCACTAGAATAACGAATAAGAAGTCAGTGACGCAGATATTTGCGAGAACAAGCTGAGTTGAAGAACCGGCGATCACAACGCATTTGCATATGCGTCAATTCGTTCACGAAATCAAATATCAATCTATATCTATTACCTGCTATTCAATATGTTATTCCTATGCAGTAATAGTTAACGCAAACGCAACCATTTCTGAGGAGAGGAAGATACACTGAATGCAAAACTTTTCGGGTCAGGTCTCACGATGTACTACAAAAAAGGATTATATTCATGTTCGCATGCAATTTGTAACATGACTGAATTTCCGATCATTACCGTGATAAACATAAAGTATAGATAATACAAGAGTGGGAGTTCACTACCGGAGCAATAGTATCGTCTTTCTCATAATAAATCTATGTAAACATCTCACTTTGGATGAGCATCCTTAAGTCGCTTATGCTGCAGATAGATATAATAAAGATATGACTCTTGGCAAATAACTGGCTTCATCTGGGCTCAACTTCATCCACTAACCAAAGTAACGAGAACACTTGCGACGCATTCATCATGGTTATTGCGATATTTATTGAAGAGAGACTTCCCGCGGTGTAATCGACCAGGCTCTTGTTACATATGGGGGGAACTATTACTGTAATGCCTGGATATGATAAATTTTCCGCATATTAGCATATTTAAATTGGGCAACTATCATCACAGATATTATATTTTATTTTCGCGAATTGTAATTGAATAATTGCATGCATCGGCATCTTGCTTGGATATTAACAGCAGCCGGTCTCGGAGACAGTTGCACTCGAGCGGTAACGATAAATATTATGGATTTTGAAAGCCCTGAACCATATCAACCACAGCTTTGGAAGCCGATATCATCCGATTTTACAACTAGTGCATGTATATTTGATGATTGATTACTTAAGGTTATGTAATGAATGCGGTAAGCAGTTGTTATTCCGTGGCATGAGACATACAGCGAATGCAGGTTAAATGTTTTCGAGAATTATTGTTCTAAATCTACTCGGAATATGCACAACCCTTTTTACCTAAGTAAGAGCTGTTATTAACAACCGTAATGCGGATATCCTAACTCGCTTATTGCTAGCGCCGTCCATTATCCAATAAATATTCCGTCTTTTAAGCTTATAATCATAAATTTGATTGAGTAATCCTTCCTTCTCTCTATGCATATTTATAAGCATATGTTAACCATATATCTTTTGTCAGGGGCATTTCCATTTATTGTTGTGTTGCTGAAGTAGTTACGTATCTCTTAACAACGAGCGCTTCACTATCACCTGCAGAGTCAATGTATTTGTTCTTACAAACTATGTTTATAGCAAATAACATTACACTGCTATAACATTATACTTATATCTTTTCCCAGATAAATATATTGAGGCTCTTGAGTCATCAAGTAAATTGACTGTGCACAGCGTTCCCGAAAAAAACTATATAATCTGTAATCTATATAATTACTGGTGTATATCAAGTTAAAATGCAACCGTCATACATTCATGCAACCGTCAGACATTATTCCTTGATCGTGGGAAGTGAATTTAGTAATTCAATAAACCATTGTGACTTGCAACAGCTCACATTTCCCGAAACGTGTTTATATTGCATAAAATCTTTAACGAACAAACTATGTTGTACGCAGGCATTTTAGAAGATTAACGATTGAGGTGGATAGGCTTATTTTATTTCGTCAGCGTTTATCTGTATCTGTTGTAACCTTGTCATTTGGTCATTTCTTCTTTATTTACCTCTACTTGTCTTTCATTCTGCCTCTCTTTGATGACAACCGTACATATACAAAGTATCCGACCCTAGCCTGCAATGCACCGCTGATGAATGGATTGTGATCTTCAGAGATCGATAACAACCAACTATAGATCCAGGCTCAGACCAGTAATCTTTCGTTAACACCAATATTGTTCAGCAGCTAAGTTTGCAGCTGTGCAGGCATACCTGAAACTAAACCCTGACCAGTGATTTACAACAGTCGGCGACGCATTGAAAGGTTGTTATTACTAACAATTGCTGATATGTCGTACCTTAATCTCACTTCATAATGCACAGCACAAAAATACTCAGTGTACTGATTGAGTATTAGCTAGGCACAGCAGTTTGGAGAAAGGTGTGCAATCACTTATCAACATATTTGCTCCAATACCAATTCGACCTCAAATGACCATGTATGTACAGGCTTTGCGTTTTAAGCGTGCAAAGCAAAACCGATAATTAGATAAAGATATGAAAACATACCCTAGCAAACGAGAATGGCTTTAAATGACCTTATTTGATGTTCTAAAAATCCCACAGGTATATATATATAACACGGCATTACAATGGCATAGCTAATACAATTACACCTTCAATATATACCTACAACGCGGAAAATCGAGCAAACGGCCAATACCACTGCTGTCCAACATATACAAATCAGAAAGGCATCATTGCAATCATCTGATGCAGTTAGTTTGCTTTTACAGACTGCGATAACCGATAATACAATATGCCATATACATGCTTTATATGGTAAGTGTAAATATTATCAAAAAAATAACGGCCATAAATTTTCCTTTGACGTGCACACAGAGACAAAATATACGGGGCGGTTACTCATTGGCCGAATAATGAGACTTTTAGCAAATGCAGGTGCTATAGCTCTGGTATACGCGTTTGCGATAAATTAGTCCGCTAAAAATAATTAGACGTGATATTCAATATTAATGAAATGGCAATTCAACGTTAACTGCCTAAGCAAGAAATGTGCGCTGACATTTCATTTATCGCACGATTGTGCTGCTACCGCTTTGTAGTACTTGTGTTGGGTGTTAATTGTAAGTTCCATCAATAACAATAAGTGAATGACCCTCAATGTAATCAGCGATTCAAGCAATCCGATGCATTTGCATATTGTATTTGTATATTGAACCGGTTTTTGTCAGTGATGTCCTAGATGGAATCTACAAATGATATCCATCGAGACAGATAGTGACATTATGGCAATAGATAGGTCCAGTGTAGGCAATACAATCTCATTTCAATACAATATCGCAGGTGACTGCATGTTAAGTCTATCTGAGTCTTCGGCAACACAGCAGCACGTGTTGTTCTTCTCGGGAATAAGTGCCTATGGAATATATACGCTAAGTCACTCGCAATAAAGGTTTGTTATAGGTTGAATAAGGACATGCTTTTGTCAATGGGATAGATTATATCTGCACCTATTACAACAAACCGTGATTTTGGCGTAAATAATTAGAATGGTAAAACGCCACACACGAAACGTTCAGCCTGGTACCATGTTATTTGCAGTGGTTAGAATTGACAAAGGTACGCGCTATATCATTTATAACAACGTCACTAGAATAACGAATAAGAAGTCAGTGACGCAGATATTTGCGTGAACAAGCTGAGTTAACGAACCGGCGATCACAACGCATTTGCATATGCGTCAATTCGTCTGCGAAATCAAATATCAATCTATATCTATTACCTGCTATTCAATATGTTATTCCTATGCAGTAATAGTTAACGCAAACACAACCATTTCTGAGGAGAGGAAGATACACTGAATGCAAAACTTTTCGGGTCAGGTCTCACGATGTACTACAAAAAAGGATTATATTCATGTTCGCATGCAATTTGTAACATGACTGAATTTCCGATCATTACCGTGATAAGCATAAAGTATAGATAATACAAGAGTGAGAGTTCACTACCGGAGCAATAGTATCATCTTTCTCATAATAAACATCTCACTTTTGATGAGCATCCTTAAGTCGCTTATGCTGCAGATAGATATAATAAAGATATGACTCTTGGCAAATAACTGGCTTCATCTGGGCTCAACTTCATCCACTAACCAAAGTAACGAGAACACTTGCGACGCATTCATCATGGTTATTGCGATATTTATTGAAGAGAGACTTCCCGCGGTGTAATCGACCAGGCTCTTGTTACATATGGGGGGAACTATTACAGTAATGCCTGGATATGATAAATCTTCCGCATATTAGCATATTTAAATTGGGCAACTATCATCACAGATATTATATTTTAATTATATACTGTAATTGAATAATTGCATGCATCGGCGTCTTGCTTGGATATTAACAGCAGCCGGTCTCGGAGACAGTTGCACTCGAGCGGTAACGATAAAGATTATGGATTTTGAAAGCCCTGAACCATATCAACCACAGCTTTGGAAGCCGATATCATCCGATTTTACAACTAGTGCATGTATATTTGATGATTGATTACTTAAGGTTATGTAATGAATGCGGTAAGCAGTTGTTATTCCGTGGCATGAGACATACAGCGAATGCAGGTTAAATGTTTTCGAGAATTATTGTTCTAAATCTACTCGGAATATGCACAACCCTTTTTACCTAAGTAAGAGCTGTTATCAACAACCGTAATGCGGATATCCTAACTCGCTTATTGCTAGCGCCGTCCATTATCCAATAAATATTCCGTCTTTTAAGCTTATAATCATAAATTTGATTGAGTAATCCTTCCTTCTCTCTATGCATATTTATAAGCATATGTTAACCATATATCTTTTGTCAGGGGCATTTCCATTTATTGTTGTGATGCTGAAGTAGTTACGTATCTCTTAACAACGAGCGCTTCACTATCACCTGCAGAGTCAATGTATTTGTTCTTACAAACTATGTTTATAGCAAATAACATTACACTGCTATAACATTATACTTATATCTTTTCCCAGATAAATATATTGAGGCTCTTGAGTCATCAAGTAAATTGACTGTGCACAGCGTTCCCGAAAAAAACTATATAATCTGTAATCTATATAATTACTGGTGTATATCAAGTTAAAATGCAACCGTCATACATTCATGCAACCGTCAGACATTATTCCTTGATCGTGGGAAGTGAATTTAGTAATTCAATAAACCATTGTGACTTGCAACAGCTCACATTTCCCGAAACGTGTTTATATTGCATAAAATCTTTAACGAACAAACTATGTTGTACGCAGGCATTTTAGAAGATTAACGATTGAGGTGGATAGGCTTATTTTATTTCGTCAGCGTTTATCTGTATCTGTTGTAACCTTGTCATTTGGTCATTCCTTCTTTATTTACCTCTACTTGTCTTTCGTTCTCCCTCTCTTTGATGACAACCGTACATATACAAAGTATCCGACCCTAGCCTGCAATGCACCGCTGATGAATGGATTGTGATCTTCAGAGATCGATAACAACCAACTATAGATCCAGGCTCAGACCAGTAATCTTTTGTTAACACCAATATTTTTCAGCAGCTAAGTTTGCAGCTGTGCAGGCATACCTGAAACTAAACCCTGACCAGTGATTTACAACAGTCGGCGACGCATTGAAAGGTTGTTATTACTAACAATTGCTGATATGTCGTACCTTAATCTCACTTCATAATGCACAGCACAAAGATACTCAGTGTACTGATTGAGTATTAGCTAGGCACAGCAGTTTGGAGAAAGGTGTGCAATCACTTATCAACATATTTGCTCCCGTACCAATTCGACCTCAAATGACCATGTATGTACAGGCTTTGCGTTTTAAGCGTGCAAAGCAAAACCGATAATTAGATAAAGATATGAAAACATACCCTAGCAAACGAGAATGGCTTTAAATGACCTTATATGATGTTCTAAAAATCCCACAGGTATATATATATAACAAGGCATTACAATGGCATAGCTAATACAATTACACCTTCAATATATACCTACAACGCGGAAAATCGAGCAAACGGCCAATATCACTGCTGTCCAACATATACAAATCAGAAAGGCATCATTGCAATCATCTGATGCAGTTAGTTTGCTTTTACAGACTGCGATATCCGATAATACAATATGCCATATACATGCTTTATATGGTAAGTGTAAATATTATCAAAAAAATAACGGCCATAAATTTTCCTTTGACGTGCACACAGAGACAAAATATACGGGGCGGTTACTCATTGGCCAAATAATGAGACTTTTAGCAAATGCAGGTGCTATAGCTCTGGTATACGCGTTTGCGATAAATTGGTCCGCTAAAAATAATTAGACGTGATATTCAATATTAATGAAATGGCAATTCAACGTTAACAGCCTAAGCAAGAAATGTGCGCTGACATTTCATTTATCGCACGATTGTGCTGCTACCGCTTTGTAGTACTTGTGTTGGGTGTTAATTGTAAGTTCCATCAATAACAATAAGTGAATGACCCTCAATGTAATCAGCGATTCAAGTAATCCGATGCATTTGCATATTGTATTTGTATATTGAACCGGTTTTTGTCAGTGATGTCCTAGATGGAATCTACAAATGATATCCATCGAGACAGATAGTGACATTATGGCAATAGATAGGTCCAGTGTAGGCAATACAATCTCATTTCAATACAATATCGCAGGTGACTGCATGTTAAGTCTATCTGAGTCTTCAGCAACACAGCAGCACGTGTTGTTCTTCTCGGGAATAAGTGCCTATGGAATATATACGCTAAGTCACTCGCAATAAAGGTTTGTTATAGGTTGAATAAGGACATGCTTTTGTCAATGGGATAGATTATATCCGCACTTATTACAACAAACCGTGATTTTGGCGTAAATAATTAGAATGGTAAAACGCCACACACGAAACGTTCAGCCTGGTACATGTTATTTGCAGTGGTTAGAATTGACAAAGGTACGCGCTATATCATTTATAACAACGTCACTAGAATAACGAATTAGAAGTCAGTGACGCAGATATTTGCGTGAACAAGCTGAGTTGAAGAACCGGCGATCACAACGCATTTGCATATGCGTCAATTCGTCTGCGAAATCAAATATCAATCTATATCTATTACCTGCTATTCAATATGTTATTCCTATGCAGTAATAGTTAACGCAAACACAACCATTTCTGAGGAGAGGAAGATACACTGAATGCAAAACTTTTCGGGTCAGGTCTCACGATGTACTACAAAAAAGGATTATATTCATGTTCACATGCAATTTGTAACATGACAGAAATTCCGATCATTACCGTGATAAACATAAAGTATAGATAATACAAGAGTGAGAGTTCACTACCGGAGCAATAGTATCATCTTTCTCATAATAAACATCTTACTTTTGATGAGCATCCTTAAGTCGCTTATGCTGCAGATAGATATAATAAAGATATGGCTCTTGGCAAATAACTGGCTTCATCTGGGCTCAACTTCATCCACTAACCAAAGTAACGAGAACACTTGCGACGCATTCATCATGGTTATTGCGATATTTATTGAAGAGAGACTTCCCGCGGTGTAATCGACCAGGCTCTTGTTACATATGGGGGGAACTATTACAGTAATGCCTGGATATGATAAATCTTCCGCATATTAGCATACTTAAATTGGGCAACTATCATCACAGATATTGTATTTTATTTTCGCGAATTGTAATTGAATAATTGCATTCATCGGCATCTTGCTTGGATATTAACAGCAGCCGGTCTCGGAGACAGTTGCACTCGAGCGGTAACGATAAAGATTATGGATTTTGAAAGCCCTGAACCATATCAACCACAGCTTTGCAAGCCGATATCATTCGATTTTACAACTAGTGCATGTATATTTGATGATTGATTACTTTAGTTTGCAGTTTCACAAAAAGTGGCATACCTTAATGGTTCAATAACTTTTTCCTCGCAATCCTCTTAAATCGGTTGTTCCGGTAAGCTGAGTGTCTATTCCAGAAAACGATGCAGAGTAGAACCTAGTTTTTTGCCGATGAACGTGACTCATGTGTAACTCAACTGTTTCAACGCACACATGACCTGACCATGGCATTTGTTCATCTGGGGGTGACAAACATAATGTAGGAGACCAATAACCGCATACCTTACAACCCCTTCCTCTGTGTATTTCTTGGGGAAATCGTTCTCCCCTTGCAATTATCTGACGTCGTTAGTCCAAGTAAAATCTGGTGGCTTGTCGATTCTATTGCAACCATCCATAAAATCTGCTCTACATCGAATAGTGTTCTAGCAGGGAAAGGACATCTTCTTGTACAAAATAATAATGGCTAAGCATATCAATATATTGAACAAAGCGCATTTCATTTAAGCGCAAGCTACGTCAGAACATAATTTATGAGACAATTTGCCCTGTAGAATCGTTGAAATTGTGACATTGGATGTCAACATGTTATTGATATGGCCACGCTATAAAGCAGGAGCCTATATTCATCGTAACACCACTGCCTCCATTAAACCGGATTGTCCATCCACCCGCTTTGTAAACGTTTTGTTGCTGGTATGATGTCCTCGGTCCTCTATACAGACAGGCACTGAATGCCTTTTACCAAGCTAAGATTTGATTTGGGTTATATTGATGACGTGTGCTCGGAGGGTACAATATTTATTAAAGAAGGAACCCATTGTGGCCTGGAAACAAATGACAGAATGAAAGCGTGCGTTTGCTTTTCCATTTCGCGAATCAATGTGCGGCAACCATTTGTGTGATACTTGCGTAGGGTAATCAATACAAGGACCATCCATAACAATAAGTGGAGCGTGTGTGGGAAAACCGCCTGTGTGCTTGGGCGAATCATGCTTATAACCGCACGCGGAAAAAAAATGTGCGGTTCTGGTTATGTTTACAGAAGAAACATTTTTATAGATGAGAGTGTTTCTCACTTTACAAAGAAATATGGCTACTAAATACCATATCTATCAATCGATTTAATATATTTAATGACGATATAATCTAGCGAGTTTTGTGTATTCATTCTGCAATAAATGTAAAACTATAATGCTGTCTACGTTTGTATTGTTGTAATTCCAATTAAATCATACCTCGAGATAGAAATGTTACATACTAATTTAATGTCAAAGCACCATACCGCAACAGTACTTTCTTAGCCTCACGTCATCTAGTATCTTTCAGTGATTTTTCTCTATGGAAGGCAGAACTACATGGGAATTCAGTTTGCGAACAGTGCTGCACAAAACGCTACATAAAGCTGGGACTTAGTACCATATCATAACATTTTACCATGCTTTCTCGCAGAATATGTACGTCGCTGCTGAGCAGTTACTTGCTCTATATTCGAGTCTGTAATATTATGCCGCTAGAATAGGAATTTGCGAACTGTAATGGGTCACAGATCCGCACATGCACGCAAATCGTGTTTTGACTTCATTTATGAAACCGTTCATCGAATATCGATGAGCTGCATTAATCTAATGTGGTTAAGGTTTTCACATTTAACTTAAAATTGCTCAAATCTCTAACAAGCAATAAGCAACAATTTATTTGCCGTGGAATTTGCAAAGGTTCTGACATATAAGCGTGAGTTGCATGTCTTTACGCATGGATTTATCCAGCAAGACAAAACCTTGGTCAATAATAAAACGTATGTTATGCTGTAATACACCTCTCTCTCCAGAGAAGGAAGTAATGTCTCATTCGGGTCCGCTTCAAGTCGAAGCAAGACTGATGCTTAGACCAAGTAATCAAAATGGCAATTGATCTTTCAGTTTTTCTACTCAAACGTCGTGTACGTCAAGAGCTGTTCCACTGAAGTAATACATAAACTAAAATAGGGATATAGATAAAATTTTAGTTCCTCAGAACATTTGTTCAGGATACAAGTCAACTGTTTGAATTGCATTTACATTATGGCCATGCACTAATATATGCATGCGTTATATAGCTACACTGGCAACCTAATAGACACTTCCAACAGAACACGTGGCAACACCGTGTTATGCGCGTTTTGGAGTTCCAATGTCATAAGTCCATTGCGGGCATAATAGCTTAACCCAAAACTTTGTCTTGCTGACAATAGCCGGGTATAGTTATTGCATCAACAGCACTATAAAATACGAATGCCACATGTTATTTTATATTATACACAAAGTACTTGAGTTGGAAGTTTGTTATGGAAATGATTCCAAAGACTTACATCAATCCTGGTTTTTGATATAAATTAAATATCATACCAGTAAGTGGAATACATCACTCCCACCACGAGTATTGTAGATCGTTAGCTCGTATGCCTCGAGAATTAAGTTCATCGCATCATATATTGTGCAACAGCAATCTCTAAGGTCAAGTTTAGGAACGGGCTACAATCTGCAATAGACAGTATACATGCTACTTGTTTGTACCCTCACTTATAGCTAATAAATTCCATCAGGTATTGTTCCATATAACGCTGACTGAGGACAAATCAACCAATCACAGGTTAATCATTGATTTTAGGCACAACACCAGCGAATAAACATAGTTATTCTTCTGATACATAAAATATTAGAACAGCTTATAAATGAGAATCATTTCATGGTGAACTTCTGGCTATACTTACTCATCGATAATCGTAATAGAATGTTAGCATAATTCCTAACTTGCACAAAGCAGGCATACATGAAACGAATCGTTACCAGTGATTTGCAACTGCATGGGTCGCGTTGAACCATTGCTTTTACCAACAATAGCGGGCATATTCGATGTGGCGTGGCAGTTTGCTACCGGCTGACGCCCTAATGCTCGTCACTACACACTCTAATCCTCTGTTCGTAATACACAGCAGCAGGTTTCAAGTGAACCAATTTTGAATTAGCTAGATGCAAGCGCTCTGGAGAAAGCTGTACAGTCATTCGTCGACCAATTTGGACTAATTCCGCCCATATGATAGTTCCATTTAATCTTCATTCGACCTCAAATTACTTACGAGACCAATTTCAGTATGCCCGATGCAATCAGTATGACAAGTAACATTGAGTGTAGCACTTGTGTTTTGTTGTTGGCTCAGTTTCTTTTTGAGTATCCACTGCAATGGGGACCGTAACAAATTGCATATATAGCCTATGGCGTATTGTGCAACATTCATAAGGGTTATTTAAGCTAATAACCATCTCTTTGTCATATTCTTTGACAAATACGAGCCGAATATATATTTTTCATCAAAGAGCTAACCAGATGTTTTCTTGTTGCGTTATATGTGATGTAATGGACTGAACACACAGAGCAATATGGATAGGTGCGATCAGTTGGCTGCACCAAAAGGTTTTTCGGTAAAAGCACACTTACTGCATCTGACGCAAAATTAAACTTTTATAGACTACGATAACCTATATTCAACACTATATATCATATATTAATTCTATATGATTGTTGTGAAACATTATAGTGATACTTGCAATCAGGATAGGGGCCACAACTAATCCCAGACTAGCAGGGACGTGAACTGCAATATATTATGCTGCTGCTCTTTGCCCAAATTTACACACTTACAGGTGCGTTATGATTTCGAGTTAAGCTGCACTGTATTCATTGCTTAAGTAAATTAGTGGCTCAGTAATCACCAAAGACAGTAAAATATAGCATCCATTCTCTCTGTCACATTTCTAAATGCTAGTATGGTGCCACCTTCTGATGCAGTATAATTATCGGAAACACTGTATCAGCAACCCACCAGGGACTGTCAGTAAGTCACTTATAAGGTAGGCAGTGTTAACTACGTTATCAACTGGTAAATTTGCAGTATTGCAAACACAAGTTTCACAGAGATACATTGCGCCGAAATATAAGCCATAACCACCTTTTTTGCAACAAAGAAGTGTTTGGTATGATTTGCCGTGCTTGCAGTTTAATTCCAGGGAGGGGGGGGGTCACTTGGCCTTATTCTGGATAGTGGTGTGCCGCGGGACCTCGAAAACCCGTACCCGTCGTACAAGGTCAAAATGGCCAAGAGCATACCCTGTTGTACAAGGTAATATGCGAATGTATAAGCCATCGTACAGATTGAAGCTTGTATCTATGACGAGGATACTGCGAGCACAATAAAGCAATTAAAGATTTTGGAAGCTGAAGTGATATTTGCCTAACCATTGGGAAAATATTTGCAAAGCATGTGCATTCCTTCAACTTCATCAACCTTTCCTGACACTTTCATAACATATATATATAAATTTATATATATGTATATATATATATATATATATATATATATATATATATATATATATATATATATATATATATATATATATATATATATATATATATGTCTATATATATATATATATCTATATATATATATATATATATATATATATATATATATATATATATATATATATATATATCCCTTTTTTTATTTGCTGTTGAAAATGAATTTGTTGTATACAGTGTAAAAAAATCAACAGATGTTAGTTTCACAAATCTCACCAGGGCGGCACGCGTCTACGCGAACTCCCGAATGATTGTATATATATATACGGGCAGCAAAACATAATCCCTATTTGTGTATAGTGTTCACCCCTAGCGAACCACTACAGAGACTGGATCAAAATTAATGCACTAATATGCTCTGCTTGACCCTCAGCCATTTATATTAGCTGCGATTTGCAACACAACGCAGATAGACTCATAGATGTCTTAAAATGAGTAGGTACTGTACGATTTTCACCAAAGAGCGGTATTATTGATCCTCCTATTAACTGAGTTATTGGGTACGAGTTTGCAATAAATTGGGCCGCAAACAATAGTTTGACGTAATGCTAAATATTATTGGAATGGCAATAAAACGTTTACAGCCTACACAGCATTTCATCTAACGAACCAGCGTGCTACAACCGCTTTGTGGTACTTGTGTTGGGTCATCAAGGCAAGGACCATCTATTGCAATAAGCGGACCTTGCGACGTAAAACCTGCTCTGCACATAATGCGATATCACATTGTTTGCAAATCATGCTAATAATCTTACTCGGTTACCACCAGTGAAAGAAATTGATGAAAGGTTTGCACAAGAGTACCGAACAAAACACAATTTCCATGGCGAGTGTGACGTTAAACAATCGTTTAGAGAATCAATCTTGGTCGTTGATACAAACAGCCATATGAATCAAACACCTATCATTCTATTATTCTGATGGTGTTCGGTTACGCAATACTTTAACACCTTGAGCAGTAAAAAAAGAAGATGATATATGCCTTACCTCAAAACCCCTCCTTTGTGTCGTTATCCCCTTCGCGGACTTACATTGCAATTATTGTACGTCGTTTGTAAATAACATGTGCTGGCTTGATTAATAACGTCTGTACAATTCCATTAGAGCTTTTTGTTATAGCCAATCATTCAGCTAAATATCGAATAGGGAGAGGGTATCTTCTTGTTCTTAATCAACTGATAGATGGTTAATCATCTCAATATATTAAACGCAGCTTAACAATTGGCATACATATGGCGTTTTTGATATCTTTTGATAAGTGCAAGCCACGTCAGGAAATATTGCGTAGAAAAATTGTCCCGTTGAAACGCATAACATACGGTGTTCAATATTTCAAACTGTGAGAATGGATATCAATTTTGAATTGCTGTGGACGCATTCTACAAGCTGCAGAATGTAGTTCTGATAGTACCAGTCCAATCATTAAACATATTCACGAACACTGTATACGTGCAAATGTTGATCGTTGTCACGGATCTGTTCAAACTATAAAAGCCGCTGCATTACAAAGCTCTGTGATAAGCTATAATCGCACGTGGATACTGAAGCACAGAGACTCAGAGACGCTGTGCTCGGTCCTAACACAGCCAGGCGCTGTGGGCCCTTCACCCCCAAAAATGGTATACGGGTCCTGTGAATGACATGTACTCTGAGGCTACGAATGTAAAAAAAAAAATTGGGTCGCCAAAAAAAAAAATGATAGAATGCAAGTGTGCGTTTACATTCCGTTCAGCTAATCAATGTGTGCCAACCATTTGTTGTGGTACTTGCGTAGTGTCATCAATACAAGGACCATCCATAACAATAAGTGGAACAGTGGGGGAAAACCGCCTCTGTACTTCACGCGATATCCAGTTTCGGGTAAATCATGCTAGATGCGTAACGATGTACCGTTCTGCTTCTATTTGCATACGAAACATGTTTATGAATGAGATTGATTCTCAGTTCACTGCGAATAAGGCTACGAAACACAGTATCCATCAGTATTTTTTTATTCACCAGTGATTAATATAGTACAGATACACTTCGAGTGTAACACTGTGCCAAGCAAACACCATGTCTATCCTAGACATGCATAACCGCGCAGTCACATGCATTAACCGGATACCATGGATCATTCGGTTTACTTTAAACTATGGAAACGAGTAAAGAGAAGTCTACCACTAAAATATGATGAATGTTGACTGTAGCGATCCAACATTCTAAGGGCTCGAGAAGATGAAACATAGTATTTCTTTATTTATTTCAATTTTATGTGTCCGCACTCTGACTATCACCAATTATGTCTGAGAGTATTCCGTCGACAAAGTAACGTTTCTCTTATAGAGTTGTTCGCGTATGTCGGCTTATAGGCTAAGAAACATCAGAAACAAATGCTGCAACAGCATTAGGAATTGCGCTGGATCACTTACCCCATGTTAAATGACAGACACCTGGTATTTTATTACTTGGGATATAAATGGCATGTCCATTTAGCAAAATATTTGCTGGTTCGGAAATATAAAAATAAATACTTCATAATAACTCTCATTCGATGCCGCTCCAATTGGGCGAAACAGGACTGCTGTATATCGTCAATCCAACAAGTAATTCCCCACACAATCTTCCTCATCAGAAACACGTCTACAACGACTGCCATACTAAGTTTGATATGATGACGGTTAATTAGAGCTGGTGGCTGGTTTTCTGGCTGTTTTTCTGGCATGGATTCGGATTTAACACTACTCTGACCACCTCGAGACCTTGATAGGTGAACAGCTCATTGAATTCCGTGAACTACCCCCCGGGCGCCTGCGTCATCTGGACTAGAACGCAAAATACATGCGTTTGTGCCCAATGTTCAGTGCAGACATTCTTAATATATTTTGTAAAGTTTCTTGCTTGGTTCATTCAAGTTGAAGACCAAACCAGTGATTTTCCACAGCAGAGAAAGATGGCACAAATCACAGTGCATTAGTGCCAATCAGAACGCAGTCAAGTTTGCGGAATACAAATGTGTAGCAATAATTTTTTTTTCTGTGCCGTTATGTCACCTGTCAATGCCATTTAACAACGGTACCTGTGCGTGTCTTGGCACAGAGCACGGTTTATTCATGTCCAACATATACCTATATAGATAGCTATATAATTAACCCGCCATTGCCGATATGTCGACATCATAAAAACGCAATGCAAAATCCCAACCAGGTCACTCGGCTCCCACCTTTTACTTAAGAACATGCAACCTGTACTATAACCACGACGACTTTGTTGCGCCATAGTTGCTACTATTATATGCCAAGTATACCACATGAAAGTTACGTGAACAAAATTTGTCGTGAGCTGAGAGCATATATTTAATTCTTGCGTCAAGAGTTTAGAAATGGAAACATTATGACTATTTGGTTTTTCAAACCGAAATGACGTCATTAATCACGAGAATTTCTTAAGGCTCATCAAAAGACGATATGATAATGTACGTCGTTGGAAGAGTTCATATTGTATCTTTCTATTGACTACTCAACACAAATATCTTGTGAAGCTGCACCTTACCCTTCAATAATCTGGTATTTTGGTACAGTTCACTTCTTATTCCGGTATTGCTTTAGAGGGTAGTTCGGTCGAAAAACATTTTCGCACCAATACTTCAATTATTGAGCATATGGTTCACCGATTCACCAGAAAAGACAGGATATCAATAATATTTTTATATTCCCATATTTTGTCATGAAGTTGCTCTTTTATTCGTGACCTTCCGTTCATATTTCAAGCAACCCGTTGTGTCGTCGTGTTCTACAAACCATCGTTGGTTTTTTCCTTTGTCCCAACTCCCAGCCCAAACTAACAAAACGCATATAGGTTATGCGGCAGAAAGGCTAGTAATTTGTTTGGTGAGGTGACCAGTAACGACAGCGATGAATGTCCCGGGTTCATTGGTGCCAGGATCTGAGGTCCAAGAGGTGTGTTGGAGGAAATGTTAGATGTAGGCAAGTATGCTGTAGCACTGTCTAATTGCTTGGGTGTTTCTAATACCTTCGGAACAAATTCAGGCATATGTTGATATGGATATTGCGGTTAAGTAATTAAAGCATTTAGTGTGTATATCGAGGCCGATGTAAACATGGCGTAGTTGCGGCGTGTTAGGAGTATTAGGTCATCTACAGCATGGTGCAAAGCATAACGTTTTTGCGTGCAAGTGAGTACCACGAAGTTCAACCACTCGTAAATGGCATTTGCACCTTTGGTTAGGGGCGATTGTGAATTTATATCTCACTTGTTCCGAATGACTACAGACAATACAAGCTGTAAATAGTAGCACTTTCGAACTAAGTACGGGAGTGATGCATGCACTCCCTCTTAGTTCTGGCGTCCAACGGTATATTCCCGGCATAAGTCAACGGAATCATCAAGCGTTCTGCTGCTTTACCTAGTTTTAGCTAATAAAATCAACTCACCAAACATTTATAGGATCAGAAGCTGAATTTCAGCAACAACAGTATCCTGTGAATAAGTATTTTGGCCTAAAACACACCAAACGGTAATATCTGAGCCCAACTTGGCAACATGGCGGCGAGGCGGTGGAAACTGACCAGCGGGAGGATTCACCAATTGGAACACAGGCGAGACTACTCACAAGACGCGGGTTCACAGGGACTATTTGTGGCACGAAGCTAAAAGCTAAAATGACCTTGTCTAACATGTAGAAAAGGCCACTAACATTCACTGTCGCACAAATATCACACCGAATCACGAAGAAAGCAACGAAAACTTGGGGAAAAGGCGACAGGAATTATCAGCTATAGTTTTTGCCTATGTTCTCACCGCCTTATTTACATCGGAAGTTTCTAGGGCTGTCTGGGATATCGTCCTCCGCGCTTGTATTTCGGAAGAAAATATCACCGGTAAACTTGGAAAGTTATCGAAAATATATTTTTTCCGCAGACGATAGGAATATAAAACATTATCTCGAACCGAATTAGATAATAACTTTCGACACTGATCGCCCGAAACTCGTCAGAACATGCATATTTCGTGAAATAAAGTGGTGAGTTCTGGGTTGATCGAATGCATCGACCAAAAAATTTTGCTTAAACTGTTGGACCGACAAGGTGATAAATAGAACCTGACGTTGGTCTTTTGGGCTAGTAAATAGCGCCGAAAAAAACAAAATCACTTAATCTACCAAGCGTGTCAAGTGCCACACAGTGTAGCTTACTTAACAACGAAAAACAGCCAACAACCAAAATCATACATGATTACATTCGGTATGTGAACAGCGATCCGACAAAAGACATTCTAGATACTGTAATATAACAATATAATGATAGGTTACATTCTCCAATGGAGAGATGCCTGCATCTTGCATACAATATTGCTGACGAGAGCAGAATAGATCCTTGGCTGAGTAATTTCGTAAGGCATGCAATAAGAACACTAGTTTATTGCTGATAACATTTGCTAATTAAATACTTTTGTATTGTAATCCTAAAGATTGTAGAATACTAACGGCCTGTGTTTCGTTTTCGCATCCTGGTAATTATCAAAATTACGAACCTCCATATGTTGAGCCCAAAATGTAGGATATAATTCCATCCTGTTAGAATGATAAAATAAGCATGTATCTTCATGAGTAAAGCAATATATCACCAGGTATTGTTCAGTAACTGTTTCAAGTTATCGAAACGTATACTCACTCAAACAATTGCTTTACAAAATATTACTTTGTAAAGAATGAAGTTTAAGCAAAATGCATTTGCATATGCAAATATAATGTAGAATGTCGGGAACATAACTTACTAAGACCTTCATGACGTTGGTTGCTCCCGCGACATGTAGAAGAACTGGTAATTCATCAATGTTAGCTTATGCAGTGACACTATCATTACGATTATATGACACCCCAGTAACTGTTCCTTTCTGTAGCATACATTAGTGTTTTGTTGCTGCCCAATACAATGTTTGCAATACAAGGTCAGCATAGTCATTTTATATGTGCTAGGCTTGATCTAATCACAGGTAGTCTTATCACATTCTACTGCATGACATTGCAGCAAAAAAAATTCATTAGTTGCACAAACAGTTATTACTGCTATAGCGGTGCGGCACTTGTATCTATGATGGATTAGTTATTTGATCACATTAGCGGCATAAGGTCATGCCTATGGAATATCACAGAGCCACCTGGCCGGTGCTAGTTAAATATATCAATCAAATCACGAATGCTGTTCTGCATTAACTAACAATGAATGCTATAAGAATTACGTTCATCGCATCACATATTTTGAAACAGCATTCTCAAGGTCCCGCTTTGGAACGTGCCACCATGCGCCATAGACAATATGTACGCTGCTCGTTTGCACCCCGCGATATAACAACGTTGCCCCGAGACAGTGATAACCGTTGGAGCAACCGATAGAGAATTTATGGCTTTGTGTCACATTATCTACAGATTATGTGCCGCTAGGCACCAGACTCAATGCCTGTCATTTATATTTGTACAAATATTGGCCGAAGCGATTGCGATCAGATCACTGACACGTAACTGGGTGCCGCCGCTTAAAAACACTAATTCACAGTTTGCATTATAGAGTTATTTTTGGTTGCAACGAAATATATTCGTCGGATTCTACGAACGTCCAGCTCTTATATAACATCAAAAAGGCTATCAGCATAATAATCCAAATGTTATGGCTAAGTGTCGATGTATTTATCCTAAAACTAATATATGTATATCAAGCAATACCTCTCTCATTTAGTGAAGCGACTAATGCGTAACATGCCATTGACAGTGCAATATCAAATGCAAGAGCGTTAAGAAGCAGAGCGGATGTGGTATATACCGTGTGATTTATAATTCAGGCATGGATGAACTGCAAAAATAAATCACACTTACATGGAATGTGGCAAATTTCATTCGCTACATCGCTACAAACGAGCATTCTACCGAACCTTTCAACCACAAAAGACCGATCGAAAAGCGTTTATACCAACTTTGAGAAAAGACGACAATGTCACGATTGTTAGCAAAACGACAAAGGGTCCGATGTTTTACCTGTGGCATTGGTTGCGAGACATTGTGGTGTAGCACCTGGGTTATTTTTATATTGTTCCGACCCACATTGCTTTGTAATTGAGCAATAGATAATTGTGAAACGCAGGAACCCTTTTTTCGCAGACTGTTAAAGCATTGTGTGTTAGCAGCGTGTATAGATATAGTGTTGCAACAGACGTGCGCAAAATTATTTAAAAAGCTAAAACAAAAATAGCCACAAAATATAAACCATGTTTAAGCAGAAGAGTTTCGGTAATCGCATTTTGTTTACAATAAATAATATGCATTGCATATAGTTATGTATCAACGACGGTTGTGATAGATCGATATTCATAATTTGGTTTTCGTAGGCCAATCAAATGGAAGTGATGCTCCGACATGTAAGATTTCTACATGTTTGATGAGATTTTATATCCAGCAATACACTACTGTGATAGCCTTCTTATTCCCAGCGCCTAATATCCACGGAATTATCGTGCAACAAACGCTACATTTACAATAAGGATATACTCAGCGCCACACTGACAGACCGTGATCTGCCATCATTTTCTTGTTGAGGCCTTCTCTGGTGCGGCACTAACTAGCGCAACAAACCAGTGTCTGATTAATGGCGAGGATGATTGATAGCATGCATAATTGTTGCCTCGACGCGACACCTTTTTTTCAGTAATCACAGAACATGATTTTTGGACCCGCATATTGTTATGGACGACTCTTGTATTAACGACTGACAAGCAAACGCTAAAACATTATTGAAGCATAGCGGTGCGCTAGAAGGAATGTAGAAAATGGTGTACGAATTATTGCCATTCTATCGATATTCGCGATCAACTCTGGCGAATGCTTGCCGACCTCAAGTGTTTCCCAACGACAAAATTGTCTTCCAACTGTAGCTAAATACATAAATATGCCTTATAAGTTCAAATCAACCAGTACCTAAAACACAGCAAGCACACCTCCATTCGTCTGCGATTCAGTTTTTAAGTGACGCCACTTAATGGTCTGTTTTTCTTACCGCTCACGATTATCGTGGTAGACCAAGTTATGCGATAAGGTATTGTTGCATCAAACAACATATGCCAATTGGCGTGCTCTCCGGCCAGTATGCCATAAAAGCATAAAAAACAGCACTAAATTTGTGAACACATAATTTCGTATGTACAACAAATGAGACAGAGCGTGAATGAATAAGAATGTGGCGAGAGACTTCACTTATCGTGAAAGTCCCGGTTGATGTCGTCTACATACCTGAGTAGTCTGTAAGCCATTAATTAAATTAGGGTTAGTCGGGTTTGTATGCTTGATTATGCTGTTTAAGCGCCAATGTATCAATAATTGTATCAATGATTGTATCAATGATTGCACATATAGACAGACAATGTATATTCGATTTAGCATGAAGTTTAACGATGCTGCCCTGATGTTGTATTATATTCATAGACGTTAACTAAAATTCAGGCGCTGTCGTTTTTGCTGACAAAAACAGTGCCGCGTTGGCTTTCGACATTTAATATGGCTGTTGTCTTGCAATCGTTAAAGTTTTAATTATATTTTGGCATCAGGCGATTAACCAATCGGGAAGTCTTGGGATTGGCAAAAGCATGAACACGATAATCGACACACCAAAACAGAATGTTCTTACCCTAGCTGTTGCATTTTTGTCGCCATCCAGAATTTTCATATCAGCTATAAGTCAAATCCACAGGCACTACTATAATATGAGCAGATTGGGTAATCTTTTATGACATCAGTAGGTGTATTCAATGGAAGAGCGAATAATGATTTTAATGAAATTAAAGTAGAAATCTATTAACATTATATCGCGTAAAGCAAAAAAATTAACGAACAGTAAGCGAACATGCTTGTAAGATATACACGGAAAGGCAAAATCTCATGCCTGCTTTATATGTGCTTTACAACGTCATTCGTAATGTTGCATTATTATTTATGAAAACATCTTTAATAGTTCCCTTACAGGTAAAAAATAAGCGGAGGATATTATTCAGAGTAAGTCACTGAAAGCGGCAGTACATTAGGACGGAATACTTACCATCCAATGTTTGCCTATCAATTCGCTCAATAAAAGTGATAAGTGCGTTATGTTCCGCATGCAAATATGAGTAATCGATATTGGCTCTCTTGGGAAATTACTTCCATCCGGGAGACAATATATGTCAATATCAAACACGATGGTAGATGGTTAATATCAAGACAATGAAGGGAAGTGAGTCTGCATTGGATGTAACTGTCATTTTGGTTCATGCCTGCCCCTTTATGATAAAGATAACTGCTGATTGTCTGGAATAAGGCGGAAACTAAATGAAGTAAATATTAATATATTTTACTTCTATTTCACTTGTTTATAGTGCACCCTGTCAAGCGCCAGGAAAATTTAATTGAACGCATTTGCATGAGTGTTTAATTCAAACTTATTTAATATAAATACTTGCATCTGTATATGCACATCGGTATGTCTATATGTATATGTATATTGTGGAAATACATATCTATGTACATTTACATAATTATATTAATATATACATAAAGTTATATATTAATGTGAATAAATGTTTAAAAATATACAGAAATATGTACATATATGTATATATATATATATATATATAGATAAATACGTAGATAAATATATGCATATTTATATATATATATATATATATATATATATATATATATATATATATATGTATAAATATAGACAATATATATATATATATATATATATATATACATATATATATATATATATATATATATATATATATGCATATATATATAATTGTATAAATAGATAAACATATATATATATACATGCAATATAAATAATATGTTTATATATATATATAAAGCTGTATATATATGTGGATATATATGTTTATATGTAGTTATATAAATGTACATATGTATATATACATATATATATATATGTTTATATGTTTATATATGGATATATATATATATATATATATATATATATATATATATATATATATATTATATATATATATATATATATATATATATATATATATATATATATATATATATATATATATATATATATATATATATGTATATATCTTAGTACTCTTTTTCGTGCTGAAAGAGTTAAATTTTGTTGGGCATTCGTTATTCCAGTGCTCTATATGGCTTTCAAAAGTATCATGAAAGATGGAGCCCTGCGAGAACCTAATACATTCGCCTCTCAAAGTTGACTCGTGCAAAAACTGGGTCTTATTGCATTACTTTCAGCTGTTATAGGCCACCCTGAGTGATAAAAGCAGTTTTACCTTTGTCCATCGGATCAATTTCATCTTGCCAATAGTTTCAATATTAAGTGTAGATAACCATTTGGAACCACCAAACAAATCCAGAGATACATCGATCCTTGGTATGGGATAACTATCCTTTGTGGTCACCAAGTTATGCTTATGGTAATCCACACAGAACCCCAGAGTGTTGTCTTTCTTCCTTATTTGGGACAACAGGAGAAACCAAAGAACATCAAGATGGTTCAATTACACCCTGATCCAACATCTTTTGTATCTCTTTCTCAGCTTCTGGTCGCAGAGAAATGGGTATTCGATGTGGATGCTGTTTGACTGGAGTTCCATCGCCAGTATCAACTGTGTGTTTAACCAGTATTGTTCGACCACAATCTTTTGGGGACCTTGCAAACACCCCTTCAGATTTACACCAATGTTTTCTAAACAGTGCTTGCTGCTATCAGCAACGGAGGTTTAATTTCCTCCCAAATCTGTTTCAAAAGTTCTGGAACCGCTCCACCCTCTGCATGAGCGTCAGAATGGGAAGTATTGTAAACCGCATCCTGGAGAAAAAAGGTGTCCCCTGAAAAATCCATCCCTGCTTTGAGTCTCCTTATACACTACATGGAAATCAGTTTTTGGATTCATTACCCTATTAGGAATCTCAGACCTGTTTGGATCGACCACCATCCATGCCACCGACAGTTTCCGTTGTTAGAACTATTTAATAGGGTTCTTATACATCATCTGTCAGCAACAGGACATTCTACTAGCCATGTGACTATCATCTCACTATGGGTTGGAACAAAACTGTCGCTTGCAAGAACATGATAAAAGCGAGGTGTCTATAAGGCCCATAAGCCAAAATAACCTGTCTGGTATCCAAAACAACTTCATGTTCCATGACTTGTTTCCCAGATGCTAATGCTTACCTCTAACGTACAAGAGGCTCTACATTAACAAAGTTAATATAACCCTGCTAAGATCCCCAAGAAGGGCGATTATTTGGCTGGTATTTGCCACAACCTATGTGGATGGAAAACGGTCATTGAAAATCCTGAATCTACAAGAAAATCAACATCTGCGCCAAACATGTTATATGAGAGGAACTTTCTCTTCATCTGGAACCCAATTAGCCACCAATAGTTGGAGGCCTTAAACAAACTTTATCTGTTGGAATATGGCCCTGGTTCTCGGCAACGCTTAGTTTTCCGACTGCAACTTCTGGTAAAGGATCTGCCCGAATCTGAGTTAGAGGACTTGGGCATGGAGTAACCTTCTTTACCATAATAATGAAATTTTCTGCATTTGTTGAGACTGCTTATTTTGATTATGATTGCCTTTTTGCAAAGGTAACTCTTGTCGAGCACCGACTTTATTACCAATGACTAAAGGGTACATCGTAGTGTTACATGCGAGTAATCTTAAGGCATATAGCCAGCTGTATTACACGATGAATTGACAGATTCCATGGGTATATTGCTTCCACAGTTAGGAACAGACATATGGACAGCAAAGCTTTGAGCACTGATAGCAGGTATTAGTACAGAAACTAATGGACAATACCTGGTCCATAGAACGAACTTTGGGTTGGAAACATCCTGGATGTACTGGCAACGAATAAAGCAGAACTAATGCCATGTGATGAGACAACGTTACACAACGAGCGCCTGATTTGAATCATTGGCTGAAACCAGTCATCGACATAGAAAGTAGCCCAATTATTAACAGAATTTAACGACCTGTTTCAGCAGCATCTCTCCAAGCAAAGACACTTACGTCACATTCATGTAGAGCATTGCTTTGCCTTTAAACGCATTCAAATGTTTCTAAGTAATAGCAGACGATTTTGTTTCGATGTACGAAAGCGCTTTGAGGCCGGATGTGTTATGGTACGTGTTCAAGCGTTAATAGCTCCATCTACAGATGCGTTATTCCATTGAGATAAATGTATGTGCTATGAAACGCAATGAACAGCAGAACAATGATCGGACAAAATGTTGTAAGGGACAGGGTTGACCTGGAGAACGGCTGTGTAGGGGCCATTATGATTCGTATCAGACGAAATCAAGTATGCGATCTCGTTATATTTGTCAAACCTTTGCAGGATTGTCCCTTGCAGCGAACCTGCTCGGTAATGACGTCTAGCCTTTAGGTTAGCCTCTTGGCCTATGCCGCTGTGCAGACTGGTGCTACTTGACATTGTTGAGGGTCAAAAGTACATTATGCCACAACAGTGTCCATCATCGTAACGTGCCCCTCTCAGTAATGCCCCCTCTCCTTATACATACCCCATATCAAATAGGATGGATGGATCAGGCATGTAGGGCAGCAGCTGCATAGGTTGCTGGCTGTATCGCAGAACATGTATGACACTTGTGGCGTTCGGAGATTGTTATTCCAGATTTTCTGTGACCTAACAGCTCTGCATAGCAAACCAAAGTTAAACTAGGTCTAAGCAATTCCGCACAAGAAGGTACTGTAGCATTTTCCACGGATGCAACGGGTGAGCTGTGGCTTTTTGATTTCCGCGCTTCCTTGATGCACATATGTTGATGCTCAATCACTATAGTGATAGATTAGTCATACCCAACTGTTTGGCCTACATTAATAAGCATTTTAACTGGTGTCATGCGAAAACTGATTCTAAAGACAATGTCCACACTTGAACCTCAAACCTGGTTGACGTCCTAGTAACAATTTATTGCGGCTGGTAGGTACACACAACATCAGATATTGTCTTCAATGTTCGCCGACAGTGCTAGAAAAGGTGGTACTATTCAATTGTTTCAGGTCTCTGGAGTTCCAGCTTTCCCCAAAGGGAAATTACAGTTTTGGTGTATTGCGTCTTTGCTTAGATGCTCATGCTACAAATTGACTTATGACCCTCACAGTTAATGATATTGTTTGATATTGATAATGGCCCCGATTTCAGGGGTGGCACATCAACCGTAGCGTATTCAATACAATTTATGTTCACCTCGATCAAGTCAGTTCCACATACAGCATATTAAATGGGTCTCATAACACGCTTTTTAAAGGTGACGCCATTGTCTCTAGTCGTATACAAGAGGCCTAACACAGAGACCAGCCTACTGTCACTGTCATGTTTGACTCGAGATTAATATGGGCAAGCAAGACAATTTCAGAACACACCGGATCGCTTTCCAGACGTCCAAGCCATAGGTTTCACTCCTTATCAAACTTATCCATTAAACCATGCACCCAACTCTTCGCCCACCGATGGCTATCCCGGAATATCTGATCAATTGAATGATGTCAGCCTTTTGAGGCAATACATTGTAGAAGAGTTCTGACATTTATAAGAAATACAGTGGACGTAGTTTTAGTTACTGTTGGTGTATGGGGCCGCTGATGTGATGTCAACAATAACTGACATTTCCATTGCCACATCATGTGGTATAGCTGAGGCCGCCTGTTGGCTATTTGGGGCACCTAAGTGGTGGCACCCAGGTGGGGCTGGTAAAGGTCAATAATTGGTCATAGTGATGAAGGGCAAGATATGGTTAGGCTCCAGCTGGGATTCCGCTTACCTTATAGGGCCCACACTAAATATATATGATTTGGGTTAAGAGGGGCTGGATTCGGTATTGAATTTTAGAATTTGGGGGTTCAGAATCCCATACTCGGGCCACGCTGGTCTTTACACTTTGGCTAAGCATGGACTACAGTATAATGATAGTGACATACAATTTCAAAACCACTCGTGGAAAACAATCGCCAACAAAGCAGAAACGCTTGCTGAACTCACGCATCCGAGAAGCATTCCAAAACGTATTGTATTCCATCACTGATTGGAATTAACATTCAGTCGCTTGCCCCCCCCCCCCTTGAATTTGTGCAAAGCAACCGTAAAATAATTGGAAGATGTTATTCAGCGGTGGGCGCATATTATACGGCATACTATTCGGACAATTGTGGCTATGTAATAACATATTGTCAATTATAGTTCACCTATTAGTGCAATGTCACCATGAGCACATTAAACCTTATCTACCGTGGCAACATTCAGTCGCTACATCCAAATATATGAGTATCCCGCGTAACCCTCTGCTATAAAAATTGGTTTACTAAAGAGAAATGAGATCAAGCTGACCCAAACTAGCAGTATAAGGCGATGATATCTCGATTATTAGCAAAACATCATGACCAAGTGCCGAATCATGTGGCTTTTGCATATGTCGCGTTGTGGTGCTGTTGTTGGGTTATTTCATGTTTAGCAGTCGATATTCGAGGAATGCCAGAACGTTTATATCGTGGGCTTTTGGGGCCTTTGCTTCCGATTATATGTAGAGGTACAATATCGCATAACTTGTTATTACGCCAATATTGATATAGAATAGAACCAAACGAAATATTCATCCGTTGCAACAATACTGCTTAAGTGCTGTAGAGATGCAAACATATCAGGATTTATAATCGAAGCCTCTCTGTGTTTTGAGCCACTCATTTAACCCATTTGGATAAACAGTTATCGCTATTAACCGATTAATCTATGAATGCGTGACACATATTAAACTAGTAACCGTGGCATTGAGAATTTGATAAAGATATTTGCATTGGTCTGTCTTGAGCTGTTAAGTGACAAATGCCTCGAACGTTTTTTGTGTCCTCGGTGCTTCTACTTTCATGTAGAAGCAATACCATCATCATATATTCAATAATATAATCCATGTGGATATGTCTGCCTTGAATGACTATATTTCTAAACACTGACCATTAAACACAACAATGGTTCATAGCCTTGAAGGCTTTGGTATGTGTTATCCTTAAACTCAATCATGCGCGAAGTTACGTGAACTTACGTCAGTTCCTTGGCACACACAGGTTTGAGTTGACTCAACACATGAATTTGCTCTGAAATACGGTCAAGACGATAAACTCAGCTTGCCATCTCAGAAAGCTGAGTTTGCAATCTCATGTTTATTTATGAATATGAATAAGTGTGACGTTGAATTAGCTCCACTTAATTATATGGTGCAGTAATGGAGCGATCTATTTGAGGAAGTAATCTCAGACCTGCTGGGCTCGGATATCGAGGATATTACTCGTAAAGATGCAGCCAAGTGGATTGCTACCAACAGCGCGACTACAAAGTTGTTTTTAAATCATTTATGACAGCTTTGGACAATGCTTTTACAAGCTGGGTACATGCACAGATACGTAAGACAGAGATATGATATTGTCGCAAATGAGTTAAAACTAGTGTTGTGAATTTGGCTACGTAAGCTTTCGTCAGTTTTCTGCTCACAACAGAATAAGCTCTAACGAACTGTAAGAGAAAAAGTGTTAACGTGCATCACTACCGATACAATTTGTTACCTGAACGGTCGTACAGAAATGAAGATACATAAAAGGTGATGTCATGTTAAAAAGCACAAACCGTACTGCAAAACCGATATGCATATAATGACTGTATGTAGCCTTTTTACAAACCAAATTCACGCTGCTGTTAGTGCCTCAATCGTGTAAAGTATAATAAATTCGTATCCTCTAAGGTGGTCATATGGCGCTTCTTGCTAATGCTTGTTCTGTTAATGAATTTGCAATTGTGATGCGAATTTATTCTATGGAACTTTCACTTCTATGGCGGTTAAAATCACATTTCCGCATTTTATTATAGCTATCATGCTGTCATTCACTTGAAATATTGGGGCGTTAACGGAATGCCTCACGTCTATATTTTGCACTCCGACAACTAGATGCATATATCTATCAATCGGGAACATAAAAACAATGATTCATGCAAGAACAGAAGTAACCACAGAGGGACCAGCTTTTAAGAAAAACAATTAAGAAATTGAGTCAACATTTCTGTAAAAAGGAGAAATACCTCATTCATGAAAGCCAACAGTGCATAGATACATAATCAGCCATTGGCCAATCAGACATGCATTTGCCTGGGATGCCAATGGTCGTTGAGATTAACTTGGTTGTTTGTCTCTCAAGTTATGAATTAAAGAGCGTAAAATAGCAATGGCAATAATGACATTTTAGCAGCAGCGCAGTATTGTACTAAATATCCTGAGCTCTCCGCCCCACCATATTACTGACGAAGGCGACTTTAACACCAAATGAAAAGCGTTTGGAACATTTAGCTCAGAACTGACTAAACTGAACTGGAGTCATAAGTATCTATGAAATGATGACAAGTGTCTCAGCAACATACATAGTGACAGAGCTACATACCATACGTACCATTTCATTTGTGATGTTTTTAACAGGGGTTTTGTGGATAATTATTCTTAACAACCAATAAACCTATGTAAATCAGTTTTATTATGGCAAAGTTAGACCAAATAACTGCACAGTATTTGTTAAAATTTTATTTGCATGCAAATCGCACATTCGGATATACATCACCTGGCTTGTATGAATATAGCATAAGAGTTTAGATCATTTCCATAAGGTATGATTTTTGTTAGCACTATGAACAGGCCATATAATGTAAGTATTGATGACTGACCATTTTTACATAACTGCGTGGTTATTCTGCCATGGGCAATGGATTAATTGAATTTGTGATTATGATTTAAAATTCACGCTGTCGGAGTTTGTTGCCATTGTTTTTGTTACAGAGCTGTCAATCTCAAAGAAAACAGGACAATCCCGTGTTGCCTCACTTTGTGTTTAAGGATAAATACAAATAAAAATTTATGTGGGATTAATATTGTTACGTTATGAAGGAACACAATGAGCACATATCTTGCTTGGTGTTGGACGAAATATATGCATGGTGGAAGGCCAAATGTTTTCATCCATCGGCGTCTTCTATAAACGTGCCAAGAGTGCTATACAATTTCATTGTCATTGTTCCTCATGTGCGCCCATATGAACTAGCGGTTCAAATCGACTGCTAGTGAGAACTGTCTCTGAAAGGGGATGTTAAATTCTTTAATAGAACGGCATGCATATACGTAGCTGCTAAAAACGAATATTATTCGATACATACCTATACAATTAACAGTTAGTGAGTATATAAATGCAAATTGGAATGGTTGACTTAATCTCGCGGCAAAAAGGTGAATTTTTAATCATATGGCCATGAATGATATCGGCTTCTAAGCATGGGGCGTTTACTTTAACTTGCCGTTCCCCTTGTACCTACACAAGACATAACATTGCTTAACACAACAAGGTAAAACCGGGAAAAGACCAAATGCTACAGGCTAAATTCTTTCACAGCAAATCGTAGAGCGCGACCTAGTTCAAGTTAAACGTACTTTGGCTCCCTCTTTACGTCGCGTTTAATTTATTTGTCTTGCTTAATAGTATGCGTGAGTTATATCACATGATGAAAAAGTGTCCAATTATATATATTTAGGCCGCTGTAGCTGCTTTTGGTAAGGTGAGAAACGGTAATGCGACCCTTTTGTGGACGGACCAATAATGGATAGATCGGCCAAACAGTTTTACTGGTATAAACCTCTGACTCAGATAGTAAATCATGAGATAAATATTATGAAGAAGTTGCTAAAGCGGCTACATAAACGCAAATACTAACAAAATCTGAAGCTGCACTGTTCACTGCATACCGAACTAAAAGGTTTCTTGTCGCATAACGTGCCGTCCTTATACGGTAGCTTTTTTAGGTAATAGAAACTCTGTAAACGATGGAGCAATGGAAGCATTATAACGAGTGTCTATTTGTGCAGTGTAATCAATTATTTGCTGTTTTATATCCTCCAAATCGGACTACAGGAGTGTACTAATAACGATTGCCACAGCCGAATGCTTGGCACGATTAAGGCAGCTGTGGTGTGTGCAAAACTCCCTTCAATGCCTGCTGTGGCCGAAAAATGCAGACGTAATACTACCCATGCAGATCAGAGCGTGCCTAAATATATCAATGATGATTGCCCAGTGATTGTTCAAAACGGCTATAACTTATTTACATTATTGTCATCGATAATTGGACTGCGTACGTGGTTGTGAGTGGAGATTTTAGCCTTGATAAGCGGTAAGGCGGTTATAATAGTTGTATATGATGACTTGTGGACGATAAGTCATCCAATGATTGGTACTTTGTTTTATATTGCGTTGCACACAATAACAAATATAATTTGTCGATGCAATCTAGCATCTTGTAAAGTTTGTGCATGGCAAACATATAAGTATTTGTTTTTCAAGCCAGCGTTTAAATTGTCAGATTTTGGCACAACTTATCTGATATGTAATATTTCTTACATGAATCTAGTGCTATCAAAACTCATTCAATGCGTTCGTTTCTTGAACAACAGCAGTATATAAGTTAACACCAAACTTTAATCTAAACGACCTCCGAACATTATGATATATTCTCAGGTAGCCAGTGGGAAAATGAATAGTTACAATATCGGATCTACTGAACTGCGCAGCAAATATAGCTTTTACAAGCCTTTGGTCTAATGTGAGCTCAAATATGCTGGCGGAAGCAGCCGCAAAGTTGGTCATGAGCAATCAGACGTAGTGCGTAAACAGAAAGAGGCAGATGGGTGTCAAGCTAGTAGCAACAAAATAGGCCAATTTGTACCTTTTTGTGAGAATTGCGCGCTGGCTTAACAAAAAACGCCTGCGCAACACATCTGTCCAATTGATGAAATATCTAATAAATGTAGGGTTTTGTAAACTTTGCCTGTCAACCGAATCTTAATGAGGCGGTGTAAACGCAGCATGTTTATCGCAAACGTTAGTTCCAAACGTTTAGCCTATATTGATGCATGTCCACAGTTCAACGAGTTGAATACTGTAGTGTACATAAGGTATGTAGGGATATTTGTCAATGTACTTCAATAATTACTTGAGCAAATGTATATTCATATGTTACTGATGCAGCAAGAATGAATTATCGACCTCAGTTAAGCAACGAACCAAGTGAATAATTTTCTTTACCTGTCCAGCCGATTAGCTGCAAGCAATTTTATAGACAAAATGACCAACACCTGGCATTTTATTATTTTACGGTTGATATAGCATCTCTCCATTTAGTAAAATATTTGCTGATCGTTACAACCTGAGAGGACTTAACATGACTACGATTATCTTGCGACGGCGATGGGTGAACAGCATATGAAATACCGTGTCGCGTCGGGTGCCTAAACTAATCAGAACTCACCGGGGTCGCCAAAATTTTTGTGGTGTACAGCATTCTTTGCAGAAATTCCACGAAATATAGCTGACATTTATTGTGTGGTTCATTCAACTTTAAGATCACGCAAACGTTTTTGGGCAGTCGAGACAGGTGTTTATTGCGCAATCACAGTGCATTGGTGTATATCAGATCACAGTCCAGCTCGATAAATAGCAATATGCAGTCTTAACGTTTATGGTCAGTGACAATATATCACCTGCAGGTGCAACTTAACATACAGTTGGCACAGAACACGAGACCGATCAAATACGCTAAGGTCAAACATAGATGAAGGCACAATAATGCCATAAGGCTGGGTGTTGGCGTTGTGCATACTGTAGAATACTACCATCCGAGCTTCTTGATAATTATCCGAATAACAAGCCTTCATATGTCGAGCCTGAAAGTCGGATATAATTCCACCCTGTTGGCGCGATGAAATGAGCAAATATATGACGCACTATATCATTTGGTACTGTTCTATAAGGGCAAAAAGTTATCAAGGCTCACTCAAATAGCTGCATTACAAATTGTTCCTTTGTAAAGAAATGTTCTTACAATCCAAATATAATGTCAGGTGATGAAGATATTACCCATTACGACCCTCGTTACGTTGGTTGCTCTGGGTATATGTAGAAGCCTTACAACTTCTTCAATATTACCGTATGCGTTACCACTAACATCACGATTATATGATAACTATGTCGCCCCGGTAAATTTTCTTTGTGTAGCGTACATCAGTTTTGTTGGTGCAAATTATGTTTGCGATACAAGGTCAGCATATTTGCTTGGCTTTATTTAATCATAGTGTGTTTCACCACAACCTAGCGTGCACCGTTCAACACAGGATTAAAAGGTGATGCATAAACTAAGTTAAGGATGCCGTGGTACTGTGAACTTATCATATTAATCATAAGTAGAGCTAAGCACTTGCATCAAGTCGAACCATCTGGATGACAAGCGTTTCTAGGCTAACTCTATTGTTATCGACGGCTCGTGCATTGATCACTACATGCAAGCGGTGCAAAAAATAATTAAACACAGCCGTTTGCTAAAAGGAACGAAGACAATGACAATATTTGCAATAAAGTCTGGCAAATGTTTGCCGAACTCATGTGTTTCATCTTTCAACGAATGAATTGTCCTCCACGAGTGCATTGATTGGGTTGCAGCTGAATACATAGATTGATAAACAGCTTATAACTTCAAATCAACCAGTACCCTAAAACACAGAAAGCAAAGCTCTATTCGTCTCCGATTTGGGTTTTAAATAACGCCACTTGATATGGTTAATATACCACTCACCTTGATCGTGGTTGGTCAAGTTATGTGAGGCTGTACTATTGCAACAAGCAGCATATGCAAAGTACCGTACTCTCCGAGCAGTATGCTATCATAGCATTAAAACACCATGAGATTTGTGAACACATATAATTTCATATATGCCACCAATACGAGAGCTATCTAAGCCACATTCTTTCCTGAATGACTCGTAAAGGATTCGGTGGATTTTGTCTAAATATCTGAGTAATCTGTAAGCAATTCATTACATCAGGGTATGTCATATTGGTATACTACCAAGACCATATCAACAATGGCATATATGAAGGGGCAGACAATACATATTCAGGTGATCTAGCATCAGGTTAAACGAAGTTCCCCTGCTTTTGCATTATATTTACATACGTTTGCTAAAATATTAGGAATTCATCGAATATTCTACATCAAATTCGTTCAGCTTATATCAGGCTGCGCGGACATATTCGAAGTGGGGCAATTATGGCGCTGCTCACGTTCCGGACGTTGTAAAACATGTGTGAACGTCGTCAGAGTGTTATCCGTATATATTGCATATGACGATACAATGACGTCTTTGTATGTGCATAAGAATGAACATAAAAGTCAACCATACTATCAGATTGCACTAAGAGCTTTGGTGTTATCCGTAAAAAATATTGCATCAGACGATACACTGATCAATAGTACACAGGTACGTCTTTGTATGTTCAGTTCAATCGGTTTGCATATGTATATATATATATATATTATACCTTCCATTTGAAGACGCGGACATATATATATATAGGGACATTAACTACGGATATCGGCTAGAAAATATTGCAAAAATATCGGCTAGAAAATATTGCAAAAATATGTGTGTTTTATGACATTGTACCGAAATTTTTATGTATTTTGCTCACGCACGATTACATAATTGCCGTTGCGTTTTGCAGCTGTGTTCTGCTAGCAGCTTTAAGGAAATTTATGAGTCAATAACATGCAAAAAGATTGTGACGGGAATAAGATAATCCTAAATGGGCACTCGACAAAGCGTAAACGAAAACGGCTTACACAATGAGCACCAGATTTGAGCCATGGACTAAAACCAGCCGTAGACCTAGATACTAGCCCAATTATTCACTGAATTCAACGACCCGTTGCCGAACGTTTGAAAGGTTACAAAGGCAGCTAGCCATTACCATGCTGTTTTATAGAATTTCCTCTTGTGTTTTGGAGGAGCAGAATGATATTTGTGTCGGCATTTGAAAAAAAATCGAAGACATTCACGTCACAAGCAAATTCAGCATTGCTTTCTGTCTAAAAACATTGAAATGCTACTAAAACCAATCAGGCTTCAAATGCGTTCTTGTTTCTATTTACGAAAACGCTTTGCTGCAGGATGTTTTATGCTATGTGTCCAAGCGTTTCAACCTCCAGCTGCAGATACGTTATTCCATTAAGATAAATGTATGTGCTATGAAACGCACTGAGCAGCATATTAATGATCGGTCAAAATGCTGAATTACTCAATTATTACAATGAGCAAAGACGCGTGAATCGCGGTAAGAAATTGAGTAATGGTTGTGAGTAGATAATGTTAATAGCGGTTATTTGTTAATCACACCAACAGGCTACTGTAGACGGTGATTCGACTTTCTGTGACTCTCTGGTCTAAACTATAAACTATATGTTTCTTCAGTGGGCATATAAGATAAGTGTTGCACAAAATATAAGCCGTAGGTTCCGGGTAATAACAAATTATATTACCTAGTTCGAGGGAATTCGACAATATCATGTTCTAGTATTAGTAATCATCAATGGTTTTACCTGTAGAACGGTTGGGTATGAGCTTGAATGCTTCGTATTGGACATAATTAATGATCCGATTGTCGCTCGTTATATTTGTCATTCCGAAGCATTCCGGTACTGCGACCCGCCCGATATTTATATGACGTTAATATTAAATAAGTTGTAGCTATGTACAGACACCAGACAAATGTTTAAAATCGTAGAGTCTATGTTCCTGCGAAGTTTTATGGAGAGCACTACATGTTATCTGTGTGTATGCCTCCCGTCGATCACCCTTACTGTTGACTGGAACAAGTGGGAATCAAATGAGACTATTAGGTGGTGGTCAGAGACCGCTGGAAAAGGCGGAGCTTATTCATTATCCGTATTCCCGTCGAAACCATATAGTCATAAAGATACCAGGTGGCAGTCACCACCTGTCCCCATCATCCGTTAAACCCCCCCCCCCCCCACTCCCCCCCCCCTCCCTACCGAAGACACTGCTGTTGAATAATGGAATCCGTTTGAGTTCTAATGAGTAAAAGAAATACTGTGGACGCTGTTTTTTTGTCACTGTTGGTTTTTGTCTTGGCATCTACTTTATTTGACATTCCCCTTGTCACAGCAATCGGTGTATCTGAAGCCGAGTGTGGGGTACGTGGGGCAACTTAGTGGTGCCACCCAGGTGGTGCTTGTCAAGGTCAATAATTGGTCATTTGTCCTGAGCGGAAAAGGTGAGGTTCGCTTCCAACAGGGAGCTCGCGCAGAGAGGATGGGGTGGCTGCTAGTGCTTCACTATATATAACCTTGGGATGAAGAGGTCTTTGGGTCGCTCTCAAATGTGGGGTTAAAGGGCTCTAGGTTCCCACGCTCCGGTCACGCTAGTCCTTATACTACGCACTGAGCGTTTTAGTAAGGTATGAACTACAGTACCATGATAGTTACTCACATATACAATCTCAAAACTACTCGTTTGAAGCGAGCGAACAGACACGCTTGCTGAACGCACACTTCCGGGCAGTATCCTGATACGTATTGCACTTCATCACTGATCGGTATTCCAGTTCAGTCCCCGGTCCGCTCAGACTCAGTAAAATAACCGTAAAATAAAAGTAAACCTTACTGAGTGGTATTTGCATATTATTCGGCATATTATTTGGACACTTCTGGCTATGCAACAACATCTCGTCACTTATTGTTAAGCTATAGGTGCAATGTCATAATGTTCATATCAAACCTTATGTAGTAAGAAACAACGCTTGGCAACATTGGCACAGTATATGGTTGAAATTTATACGCTACATCAACAATATGAGTATCCCACGTTACCCTTTGTCATAAAAGTGTGTTTATTAGGGGGAAATTAAATCAAGCTGACTCAAACCAGCAATATAAGACCATAATGTCCCCATTATTAGCAAAACATCATGACTAAGTACCCAAAAATATGGCTGCTGCATAAGTCGCGCGCCATTGTTGTGTTGTTATTGGATTATTCCGTGTTTTTATTGAGACTAGGAATGGTACATTCGAGGAACGTCAGAGAGTTACATAATCGCATAACTTTTTATCACAACAGTATTGACACGGAAAAGTGCCGAATAAAATATTCATCCGCTGCTGCAACACAAATTACAGAGACTGTTGAGCCCCATATTTGTAGCGAGGTTGCCTGGAAAGATGCTTGGCATAAAAATTTCAGACTTTCAGTAGCTACACGGCGCGGCGGTCTCAGAAATGAGATCCTTACTTCAGCTAATCGATCCAATTTGTGCGCAATGGTGCCCACTACTCTAATGAGCGACGGTTTTATGAAATCTACATTTTGTAACCAAAACAGAAGTATACACATCGATAGATAGCGAGGTAGTTACAGAGCTCGTAATGATGTACAGCTACCATTCGCGGTGCAGTTCATGGTTTTGAGGAGGCACCGTTATGGATGGAACAACAAAATAGATTTCCACAGTACATCATGACAATTTATCAACATGATTTTCGATCAAGTATAATTTTTGCCACAAATTAGAAGATGGCATTATTCATGTCTGCGATCTAACTAGTAATGTATTAACAAATTGAGTGCCAGATATGAGACTGACCAGCCTCATTAAATGCTGCGAACGTAGCAAACATATAAGGCTTTATAATCAAAGCCGCTTTGTGTTGGTCCACTCATATTACACGCTTTTAACTGACGGTTATCGTTGTTAGCGAATTTAGCTACGAATGCATGACACATATAGAACTAGTTGATTTATGTATATGTAATGGTGACAGCTGAGTATTTTAATGGCAAATGCTTTGAAAGCTTTTGCGCGCTCTTTCTGCTATTAAATTGAAGCGATACCCTCATATCTCCAATGTCATAAAAAGGCCACAGGGTAAATGATACAATTCATATGGTTATGTCAGCCTTTTGCTACGACATTTCAAAACATTGACTGTATCATTTCCGTATGACCTAACAGGGACATTATTAAATCTCGTTTAACCAGATATGATCAATGTGCTGTTGCCTTTTATGTAATCAGATTGATAGCATTATGTATTAATCTTAACATTGATATTGCTGTTCGTTGCTAATTGTAGTAGCATTCGTACGCAGATTGCAGTATATTCGTTAAAAAGGAGTAGCGTCACTGTGTTCCATGAACAATAGCACATGGGCGCAAAGGACAATGGATTTGTGAAACGATTCACATACTTACTTTGTCTGATAATGGGATCATAAAAACACTTGCACTTATAAAAAATTGTAATTTTCTCCCTTTTCTTTGCTGTTTGACAATCCGTTTGAATTCTTGCGTAACTGGGTCACTGTACGTCGTGGTGAATTGGTCCCTAATGCATTAACTAAGATGTTCATCCAGACAAAGAATTGTCATTTATCTGCAGTACCGCAAAACTGATATGCAAATAAGGACAGTTTGTAACCATCTTACCAACCATATCACATTTTCTTGATATACAAAATGATATTCGGTTTGAAGAAGTTGGTAGCCAAACGAGTGCGGTAAATTCCTCTACTCTTCGGGCCTCTGTCGTGTACAGTATTCTTTATTCTTCCCTTATAAGGTGGTCATTTGGTCCTTCTGTTGAACAATCGTAATGATAATTTATTACAGGGGACATTCACTTGTATGTCGGTGAAAATGACAACTCCGTATTTTTTTGTAGTCATAACGCTGTCATAGGTTATGGGGAATAATTGAATGATTTGGGACTTTTACAAAATATTCTTGCTCTCTAATAACCAGATTATCGACCCCATGCATATATCTATAAAATGGGAACATATAAGCAGTGAAAATGCGAGAAACTAAGAGTAGCCATAGAGAGACCAGCTTTCGTGAAATATTTTACACAACCTAGAAATTCGGTCATCATTTCTTTTATTAAGGAGACTTCACATGAAATATTTCATTCATGAGAGCTAGCAACTGATAGATACATAATCAGCCAGAGCTAAATCAGCCATGTATTGGCCTGGGATGCCAAGGGACATTGAAATTATTTTTGCACTCTGTCCGGTGTCTCTCAAGTTATGAATCAGAATGAGCAAAATAGCAATGAAAATAAGGACTTTCTAGTTGCCGTCAATTATTGGTCTAAGCTGCCAACCTTATCATACAAAACAGCAATCGAATTATTGTTGCTCACACCATGAGCGTCATTAAACGACATGAACGGCCAGACGCACAGTAAGTTATAACGTTGTTTGGCAGCCTATAATTCAGACGCATTTGCTGACGGAATCGGATGTAACAGCGCCAAGCCCTGGATATGAGGTTGGCCGTGATCCCTATCCTGCTTGGTTAATATACCGGTATACGTCTATCATTGGACATCAGCTTGCATGTGCTATGTGAGGCCCGAGGCCAAAGACAACTCGCCAGGGACTGCAAATTCTAATATTAACTTTTTACCCTCGCTAAACCACGTGGCATTCCATCAGATTTGTCCTTAATTAAAAAACTTGCACTGCTGTACATGTGCAATAAAATATTAAAGTTTACCTATAGAGGCTCAATATAATATGACACGCACGCTTGCGACGTTTTGCGACGCACAATAAGTTGGCTTTTTCGAGCGTATGACTTACTACCAAGCAGGATTTAATTTTACGTGCAGAAACAATCCGCTGCGAAGTTAACATTGACAGACTTCGACACCCGCATGATTAATGAACCCTCTTGACAGAAGCTCTGGTGCTTCTGAGATTTTTTTGCACATCAAGTGTGCTTTATAGTCAGTTGCTGTTGGTTAAGCATGAGCCAAATGAATTATTTGAAAAAATGGTGAAAAATGTTTTGGCAAACTTATCATCAAAATGGCATAGTTAGCACAAACGATATAGATTTGACCGTCATTGTAACGCTCTCAGCGTTAATCGGTCCGTTGTAATTACCCTGCTAATATGCTGTGATTATCTTAACATTGTTTGCATACAAATGCGCCACTCTGGACATGTTTCACTGGGCTTGTATAAATCTAACAACAGATCTCAGATGATCCATAAGGTTTGATTTTTTTATTTGCACAATAAACAAGCCGTATAATATTAGTAACGATAACTGACCATTTTGAAATATCTTGTCTGTGGTGGAACTTCGGTCAGGGGCATGGGACCAATAGATTTTTCGATGATGATATAAAATTCTCCCTAACGGAGTTTGTTGTTGTTGTTGTTGTGGTTCATGCCTCATCAGGTATAAATTCATCTGCTGCTAGTCATACTTCATAAGCAGCAAATCATATATCATGATAAGCTGCTGAACGTGCCGTAGTTTTGGCGATCACATTGGATTGTAATGACATTACAACGCAGGGTCAAGGTGAAAGTAGCAATGCGTGCAAAACTATTTGTCATTTTGTTTCGAGTGAGCCCATATTATCTAGCGGTTTCAATTGACTGCTAGTGAAAGCCAACCTCCATGCCGTAGAAGTGAAAGGAGATGTAAAACATGATATGAACGGAGTGCGCCTTGGTATTGACCACTTAGCATAGCTGCTAAAAACCATATAATTTGATGCACACACACTGTTAGTGAGTAGAGAGTATATCGATGCTAATTTTTATACGACCCGCCTTGAACACATACAACATGTCCAGTATGGTGATACAAAAAATCAGCTAGTTGGCTCGATCGGCCATAATGATACAAACAAGCAGCAAATCATCGATTAAATATTATGAAGGAGTTGCTTAAGCGAATGCATAGAAGTAGAGACTTACAAAATGTGCTACACTGTTTAGTGCATACGCTAGTTTTATTTTATTTTTCTTGTTGCATAACGTGTCATGCTTATCCTGTTGCTTTCTCAAATAAAAGAAGCTGTGTAAGCGATAGATTGATAGAGGCTTTATAACGAGTGTTCCTTTGTGCAATGCAATCGCTCATTTGCTACTTATAATATCCAAATAGTTTGTACAAAAGGAACCAGTTATAAAGATTTTCACGACCGAATCTTCCCACGCGCATGATTAAGTCGGCTGTGGTGTGTGCAAAAATGCTTTTGCTGTCTGCTTCGCCTACAAAATGCATATGTTATATTAGCCGTGTTGATCTATACAGCAAAACCGTTTTTGGTGCTAGAACTTGCCTAAATACATCACGAAATATTGCCTGGTGAATGTTAAACTTTACAACAGCTTTTACTGATTTGTATTATTGTCAACTATAATTTGACTGCGTGTGAGGTTGTAAGTAACAATCTAGAGCCTTGATAAGCAAGCACAGTGTGCCAACAAACACAACACAGATTCGTCATATTCGTCTTGTAAAAAGCATATGCACCCGATATATATGCCAGAGTATCCCAGGCATTGACTTCGGTATATTCATCCAAACCCTCTGCTTTTATTTATTCAGACGCTGCGAATACTAAAATTTTAGCCATTTTCCGACATTTGCATCATAAATATGATTTTATTCAAAAAGACATCGATGCTCTGACCTTAAAGCAGCACTTACGACGGTCGTTCGGCATGATGATAGGCAATACAGCGACATTTTACATTTCATCGCCCGTTCTCATCTACGCAAATGTGGATTGTTTGTCAGAATGCTTCGATGCAAAATGGGAAGAATATTGCCTATCGCTTGATTTACGGGAAAAAAATGGACGCTTAGAAGACGCCTAGTACGCCATGCGCAAATTATATAACCCCGTTATAATCTGGCCTGTCGTGTCCGAAATGGTTAATTGGTCAAGAAGATGTACACTAATATCCAAGAACTATTCGACAGCAAATGATAAAAATCTGCTCTCCAGTTTTATTGTTGTCATCCTAAATATTGCTGGAGGTATAAAGAATTCTTAACAATACCATAGGAAACCTAATGAACTGTAAGAAAATCAAAATTTAACGGCGTCGCCACAGTGTTTGATATTGCCATAAGTTTGGCTACATTATACTGAATGAGTAAGCAATAGCGGACTTGTCCTTTATTGGTAACTGGTTTGAAAACAAAAAATATCGTGATATGTGACTATTATTACACGACGCATGTTTTTCTTATATTTCGTGAATAGCGTTAGATGTCATCGGCTGTTAATGTGCAGAAAAAATAACAAGTACTGATATTTAGAAGCAAATGTTTCAAGCGTGCATCCAGCTCGTGTAGGGGAACTCATAATGTGTGTAGAGTAATGGATTTATACGCTGCTCCCCTTCCAAATGAACGCACCACGATTGATGTAGCAGTGTAGCATGTGATACTCTTAGAGACAATTTATATCACCGAATTGCGCAACATATACTCAAGCAGGTAAAAGATATAAATCAGTTCTGCCGGTCAACTGAATCCAGGCAACAAATATTGATCCTTTTCCGAATGGGTCAGTTTCATTCAAATGTGCGCAACTGATGCTTCGTATCGCTCGAGGGTACTAATATCCACCATACGCTATGATATTGGCATAGTGTAACATTTGGTTCGGCGAAAAAGCCAGCTTTTCATATATCTTGTGCTCTGGTGGCACTTTTTACACGAGAGTTAGTAATTGCTTTATACAGAGGCAATGTAACTTTAAAACAACGATATATCTGTGTGATAACGACTGATAGCATTCAACGTTACACAAGTTGGCTTCTCTTATGAAAGTACGTAGGTGCCTGTAAACACATTGTGTGTTGTGTATTGACTTTGTCGTGATTTGTAGCTGGTCAACTGTTCACCGACGAAAACGCCCACGTTTGAACAAACGCTTTTGATCCCAGTTAAGTCGGCTCCAGTGTATATGCATTTGCCAAAAGGGAAACTTCTGTTAAGCTTTGTGTCTCTTGAACAAAAATGAATCTGTGGTCTAGAAAACGGTCCTACAGTAACTAGACCACAGTAGATTTCGTTCGTCAGAATAAAGAGGTCACGCCCAACTGCCCTATTCGGCTATAGTCGGCATCACTGTATTTGCCATTATAAGAAAGTTTAATTGATATTTGCAATAAAGGCTGAACAGGGAAGCGTCTATTCATATCACGCATTCAAAGAGAGTTGTATTATCCACAACTATTGCATCATCTGTGATATCACGTCAGATGATAAGATCTTTTGCAATTTCATTTGCTTACGACGCCTGTTTGTAGTCTCGCTGTCTAGACACTTCGAGTAACGAATGCCTAAAAATCGTTTAATGGAATTAAGATTATCTCTCATGCTTTTATTGATAGGCTTGTTACGAACGAATATAATGAGAAATGCTAAATAATCGGAATTTATATTTGCAGCTCTTGCCTGCAAGATGATTGCCCCAACCGAACTAAATCTTTTAATGCGCTTTTGAAGATGCTATTATGAAACATTAAGGCACCAAAGGTTTATTACAAATATTGCCTTTATTTAATCCTCTTGTGTGTCAGTAAGGTACAAAAACCTTAACAAACCTACATTTTGAGAAACGATATCGGACCTCATCAAAGACTTCTGCTGATGCCGGGCTTAGCTCGTTGTTTATGCAAGTCAGGGTGATACAAACGCCATATTATAATTACTCAATACTCATCAGTTTCTGCAATGATAACAAGATCAACGATCATTGACATTGCATTTAGTATGACCTACGTCTAGTAGGTATACCATTCATTATTCGTTTTGTAAATTCAACGCAGTGTTCCGCGTTATGCGTGATGGTTTAAGCGACTGCAAATGTTTTAATATTTTTACCTTGCGTCAATTTCTCCGTTTTCTATGGTACCTTCACTCTTAGCACCATGAAAAGTGCAATGTTGTGTTATGCTCTATACAGAAAGGAATATGTTGTCATCTAAACTCAATGCAACTATGGTTAATATTGACCATCATACGGGAGTAAGAATATCATCATGCATCGAAAACATTTTGCATCAACAAAAACTAATTCAAGATTAATCATGTACTTAATTTTTAGTTTGGGCATGTCTTCAACTCTCCGGCAAAAAGTATATTTGCTGTCTGTGGTATCATAATAGCTGCTTCGTTTGTTCGAAGGCCTTTGTTCTCATGACAAATAGTAAACGGATTCGAATTTTGTGAACTGTGTGATCAAAATGGAAGAAAAAGTAATTGGCTGTGCGCCACAATCTTTTAGTTCAATGCATATTCACTAAGCCTATATATTATAGTTCGCGAAGGTATTTTGCAGCTACAATTTCAAAACGAGTTCATCGAAAAATAACAGGCAACACCAGTCTAGATTATTAATCATACCAAGCAATCAGATCAGTTTTGCGTTCGAGCGTTCATCAACAATGCAAATGTGCCTGGACGTAATACTCGAACTGAATATAAGGTCATCTGACAAATCGGAACAACCAAGTGTTCAATTGTGATATTTGCTACGTATCCAACGCAGAAAATGGTCGATATGTTTTAGTAGCACAGATAAAGCTCTGTTGTGGATTCAAACGTCTTCTATCTGCCGCAAGACACTGCCTGTACTAAAAACTCAGGAAAATTAAAAACGACACCTAACATGGCCCAGGTTAATTGCCTGTCTAGAGCTATTTTACAGTGACGCCTGTTAGATTCCAAAAGCTTGGTTATTCATTTACATATCCCCCGTTTTTCCATCGATTAAGGACACAGATGGTATATGATAACCACAAACGTCTCCCGGCAGAATGGTTACAGATTGACCCTACATATGGTATCGATAATATCGTATGTTTGAATTGTTGTCTTTTGTAGTTAAATAAATAAACACCTCGGAATATCCTCATGTGCTTAACTGGTCCGAGTTAAATGCCGACGATGATAATACAATTATGTGTGTAAGTTGCGTTTATTATGTATTCACCGTCAATGATGCCAGATCAACCGAACGCATAGTCGAAGATCTGCCCGGTATGATAAGTATTTATTGATATGCTTGTGGCAATAAATATAGCATGATTTTAAGCCAATGCTCTAGTTTTATTTGTCATTGTACCCAACTCAAACGATTCAATGGTGTTATGTGGACTTTAAGTCAGTCTGGATCTCTACGGTTATTCTATGTGCTGTCATAATGTCAACAATTTTGTGGCCAGTACATTCTTGTCCATTGCTCGTGCCTATCACTTTATGTTTGCTATGAACATGAATAAATGAACATTTCTGATGACTGTTTGTCATAACGTTCAGTCTTGAGAAGTCAACACTGTAAGAAAAGGTGCACAAAGAAGTCGGTGTCGTCATTGTAGAACCGTTAAAAGCCACCGGGAAGTTATCATGATAAACCTGCTCCGTTTCCCTGCAGATGTCACTAGTGCTTTGATGCGTGTTCGTATGTGATAGTCCTATTGAGCAGTGCAGGTGCCAAGTCTGGGGTAAGAGAGGTGAATATAGTCTATAGTTCGTTATCATAGCCGATACACTCAGGATCGACATACCAAAACAGAGTGTCGGTAAAACAGAGTGTTAGCAAAGAGCGATTTCTAGAATTTATGGATGTGCGCATTAATTCGCAGTTGCAAAACTCTTCACTATAATATTATTGTTATAAGTCGACATATATTTGCGAAGATAATAGCGATTGCCAGTGGAGAGGGTCACAGACTAGCTGTTCCTCAAGTAAGCAATGCTTTCGACACCTGCCACTGGTAGTTACATCTAGCTAGTCCTTCGTATAAGATAATTATATAAGATGGATTTAAGTACTAGCAAGAACTCGGTAGGCGTTCCAATGCAGAAAGGGATGTAGATTTCAGACGAGGAGAACACCTCTGTATTTATAGCATTTGACTTACGCATAACGTTGAATTTGATGCAGTGCAAATTCAGCACTGCTCGATGCAATAGGTGAGGCAATCATAGAACAACATCGACTTACAAATACAAATATTTCCTCCAATGAATAAATTATACGGTCATTCACATGTGTTTAAGATAAATAGGTATTACAATTTCTATAATGCAATGGTAAGCATAAAAGCACTATAGATAAATGGGTGGTCCCGTCATTGTCTGGGAGAGTATTCTGTTATCGATAGCGAGGTGACAAACATAACATTTACCATTATGCTGCATTGAAGTAGCTGTTGGAGATATCGACTACAAGAAAGTGGTATTTCTTACCTGTGCACAAAGTGGCAGTTGCACGCATGCGGAGTTGCCTCGTGCAATTTCTACTTTGGACGATGACTCCCATTTAGAGTGATGCCGTTAGGATTGTGTCCAGCATATCAGACTCAATTATCAACCCGAAGACGCATCACAATCGTCAGCTTGCATCCTTCAGGACGAATTGCGCTTTCAAAGATTTGTTGTCTTCTTGTGCAAGGTGGCGTGGCATTTAATTACTTCCATCTCAATAGATACACCCGCATTATGTCCGTTTGCGGTGCACGCTCGATCATGTTTTGAAGTTTTTTTTCAAATCATTCTACGTCAATATGTTACGTCTCAGCCTCGTGGAACGATTGCCACACCAACTTCTTTCATAGCTGCCCTAATATACTATTGCAATTCACCCCTTGAATGACGGTTATTTTAAGCGTTTTTGTGTGTGTAAAATATGGTATCGAAAAGAATATTTCGTAGAATGTTTTAATGAACCAATTACGTGATTGCTTGAATTATTTATTGATACGGCTATTTAATGTGCAACTCTTAAGTCCAGGTATTTGTCATATCAAATAATGATACATGACATTCAAGGATGTCCATATGCTTGACTATAACGTACATTGCTTCAGTTGTTAAGAAGTGATAACTTTATGATAACTCGTTGAATACGTACATTATATTACAATAGTAACTAACATAGGTTTGCACGATTTTCTAAAGTTGTGCCAAACAAGCTGGATGCTTGCCGCGATAGGCTGCTAAAAATTGCACAATTCGAGGGTTGTGAAGTTATTGGGGTTAATGGGTAGCGTTGGAGGGATTATATGATATGGACAAATGTTAACGGCAACTCTATTTTGAATAATGGATTGTGTTAGGTTGGAGTCCAGGATATTAACACTTGGTATGGAACGATAAACCTGTGAGGGTGATTTGGTAAGCAGAGACACGTTACGTGTTCTTGAACGTGTATCCATACCATACACAAGTTTGTGCGTCATAAGTATACATAATATGGACCGACCAAATTGTTTGGAACATCCAATTATTCTACGGAAAACGCCAAACACCAATCATACAGGTGCATCCTAAATCAGCGAAATATCTATAAAAGTCTTGACAATTAAGGTTACATGGCATGATGTTATGATTACTTTCCGCTGCCCGGTTTCCGTGTCTCTAGGAATGACTCACTGCAACATTCAAAGGAATCCGTCGTTCCATCAAGCTGTGTCTAGAAAAGGCTAACTAAATATATTATTGTAAACCTTACTTACATATAACCCCCGTTTGACTGTATCACTGATCTAATATGTTCCAAAATAATCAACCGACATGAGGAGCATCCTATACCGCTGCTACATGACACATGTCTTTGATACTTCAAGTTCTATCATTCATCACCCCTTTGATGCGAGAACAATGTTATTTTGAAGATGTTTGACACTGATGTCAAAAACATGCTTGAAACATCCCCTGTGTATTACTAACATTGAATATCAGTGAGAAATTTACGATTTTAAATGAATATTCTGCAAAGATACCTTGTGGCGTGCTGAACTACTAACATCACATAAGTCAATCTAAGTCGCGATAATTTTACATTTAGCTGATAAAATATTATATTTCATTTTCAGACTGTCTATTGAAGCTCGCCTGGTTATATGGACTATTATAAGAGATTAATATATGTCACACGCAGGGCCTCAAAGTATGTTTGAGGTATTCTTAATTCAACTGATACTTAGATGACCCTTAAAATAAATGTTTGAGGCAGGGTGGAATAATAAGCACTACCTCACACGCTGTACATTCATGCCGCGGGTGCTGTATGCATTTTAATTTATAAATGTATCTCTATTAATCAGGTATTAGCTTACAATTTGTAAGGCAACCTACATGAAACAAATGAGAGAAACCGACCTGCGGCATTTGCTCCAAAATATGTCCGAAAGGTTCTCAGATTTATTAGCTTAATATGTTGGAACCCCCAACTACAGCCGCATGTATTACAAGAAGGACGTAATTATCTCATGTAGCTTAGATCATAGACATTCTCAGCAAAGCAACGTGGTGGTATCATTATTATTATGTAGACAGGCTTACTGCGATTTACAAGCAAATATTGGCATCCCCTACAAAACTCAGTTGATATTGTTACAGTATTACATACCTTCCGCAAATATAGAGAAAGAGAAGCTGCAATTGGTACGGAAACGTGGAGATGCTAGCGCAAGTACTATTGTTGGGGCGTGTTTTTTAAGCGCTTTCACCACGTTTACCTTGCAAACTCTCAGCTAGTCGTCGTTTATCGTGATTTTCAACCTCGCTCATGGCAGCTTAAGGCAAAGCTTCTTAAATACTTTTATTGTCCTTAGTGGATGGTAAAATATGTAATAATCCGTTCCAGACACAAATAACTAATCTAACGATTTCGTTTGAGCCGCCAGTAACGATCCTTAGTGATCATGTATCGTCTGCCAAGGAAGCTAATTTAACGATACTGTCAATGAACGGTACACGGAATGTCTGCTGCATGGGTATTGTTGTACAAACTTGAATTAATACACGAAACGATAGTCATTGGTGTAAGCTACGGGTATTGTCAAATCAAATAGTGAAAATTGTTTCACCCAAAAGGCATTGCGCATTTATCCGTCTTATCTAAGGAGGAATGCGGTAGCATATGTTATGTTGCAGGGCACAACAAGGGCTCATCCTCAATTAGCCTGCACATTTACCGACCATGACGTACTATCACATATAATTGGCCACGAACAGAAGACAATGAGGCGTATCTATGGAAATAATTCCATTAAATCTTTTGTTATGCCACGCAAGTCATCCCGCTACTAATTGTATATGGATTTAACGAGACAACGATAGTTGTATATGAGTAACCATTGACCATGGACAAAACTACCATCATATTACGGATAACATTATGCGTCCAATCCATCTGTACTTGATGTTACCGGGTGGAATATTTCATTATGTAGATGTTGACGAGCAAGACAAAATAGGACCATCTTATCTTGGAACAATTATCGTAAGCAATTGTTGCCGACAATTATGTGTATTTCGTGTTCTAATGGAAAAAAAACCACGAGCAAAACACTGACATCCACAAATTAGCCGTTTTGCGTCATAAGTGTTAAATACCATGTTAATGATATATAATCGACTATAATCCTTCATCTCAATTTAAATCAGAGAGATTAACATAGGTCACAATTAAGCTTAACTGATTCGTTTAAATATTGTTTATCAAAATGTGTCACAGAGTTGTGATGTTTAAAAAATACTTTGGGTTGCAAATGGCATTACTGAATGCGCTTGTGTTGACAAAGGTACTTTTGAACCGAAGAAAAACAAACCGTTGTATATTCAAACTGATTATCTGTGCTGTCATGGTAGTTTCTTGTATTTAATGTCAAAGCTATATGGTGTTTGGTTTTCCACTCCTCATTAACAGAGCTTAAGAAGAGCGACTACAGAAGCTTCAGGATATTAGGAACGGGAGCGCGGAAGCTATAATAAGAGCCTTGGAACGGCATAAAGGACGTCGTTAAAGAAGAAGGTGAAGGTTCCCAACAAAAAATTCTGCAGCAAACGACAGACCGATTCTATCCAGGCCTCAAAACAAAAATCAAAGAGACTATAGGCCAAGTGCAAACCATTCTAAATCTGCACACAAGTAGACCAAGATCCCTAGGTCCGGAAAGTGGGGGGAAGAAGCTCACTGATAATCATTTGTCACAGGTGCAAGGGAAACCGGTCTTTAGTGTAACAACTGTCACAAATCATTGGCATAGATAAATAACGGGTAAATAATAGAAGAATGAGGGTTGTGATAAATTGTGTAGATTCAGATCTGACAGGCACTATCTTTGTTGCTCGTCGTGGGCGGTGGTTCCTACATCAAACTATATCTACATAAAGGATCTAGGTAGTGCAGCCGAGATCATATTTTTGAGTCTTATAGCGCATGTACAAATCACAAGCGCATTGCTCACAACAAGGCCTCAGGGATCGATAGTTTACTAGTATGCCGAGAATACGAACCGTGAGAGGGCTACATTCCGGAACGGCAAATCATGTATGATGCCCTTTCATTCATATTACATTTGAAATTCTGAACACAATGCCTTTGATAGTACTTTTTGTTTACCATTTTAATAACAGAAACGTCAATAGTAATGCTGATCAGTAAATGATAGTAAATCCGAAACCGATAACTTTTGAAACATGAAAAAGAGCATAATAAAGGGAACTGTAATTTATTTAAGGATCACTTTTAGTTTGAAAGGGACGCGGCAAAATCGGTGAACGTGAGAGATTTCTGACTCTTTTTGCTATTAATTATATATAATACTTTACAGTGGATAGAATACCCTGTATTCATTTGCCTAATAACATACTAAATGAATGCACGCTTGCAAATATTTCTCCCAAAAAGAATTCTACGTAATCTCTGACCATTAATATGTTCAACTAGATTATTACTGACCAAGCATTCCATGCAACATATTTATTTCTAACGTTTACTTTTGTACGACCTACATCAAAAAAAGCAAACTGATTAAAATGTCATTTAATTAGAAATAAAGGGTCCTTCTTTGGCGGGTAAATCAAGTAATAATTTGCTGAACAACTTAACAATTAACCAAGAATGCGCCTTACCAAGGAAGACAATAAATAGGTTTTTGATTAAACTTCTGATTTAATCGTAATCCTTAACGTCGCTTTAATGTGAACGATTTACGTAGCTAGTTTCAAAAGTGATTGATCGTTAAATGTAACAACCAAAATAAAATAATTGGTCATGCATATTGTCCTATTAAATCAACTATATCAGGCAAGATAAGTGGACTCATCTTCAATAAATAATATTTGTACCACGAAAATGCTTTTAAATAAAAAGGATGGCAATTTACGGCGCTTGCACAACGTCTGCTATCATTAAATTCGCAAACTTAACTTGTATTTGACACACGAATATCAAATACAGATGCGTGAAGCATCGGCTCAAGCGATGCTTAAAGTTAATTGGTGCTATAGGCCACATGGATTGCTAGTCACATGGCAATCAATCTCTTATGTACAAATATATCCCCGAACTATTCGACTGCAAATAGTGAAAATTTATTCTCGAGTCTTATTGTTGCAATCCTTTATATCACTGCAGGTATAAGGCGGTTTCAACAATTGTAAACTATGACTTATAGACTATAAATCAATCAATGTTTGATGAAGTATTTGCTTTGCCTGTCCAGCGATGTTTCCCAAACGGGCCTTTTTCAAATACTACTTATTTGCCGATATGCTCCGAGCAATATTATGTAATCTAAATGACTAACACCTCGCATTTAATTATTTACGGTTGATATAGCATCTCCGTTTAGTAAATATTTGCTGATCGTTACAACCTGAGAGGACTTAACATGAATACGATTAGCTTGAGACGGCCATGGAAGAGCAGCATATGCAATACCGCTTCGTATCGGGTGCCTAAATTAATAATAACTCAATACGAGGTCGCCCAGTTCTATTGGTGGTGTACAGCATGCGTTGCAGAAATTCAACGAAATATAGCCTAGATTTATTATGCGGTTCATTCAACGTGAAGATCACGCAAATGTTTGTTTGCAGTCGAGACAGGTGTTTTACGGTACCAATCACAGTGCATTTGTGCATATCAGATAGCAGTCCAGTTCGATAAATAGCAATATGCAGTCTTAACAATAAAGTGACAATATATCACCGGTCGGTGCTACTTAACATCCGTACCTAGGCGCGTCTTGGCACGGAACACGAGACCGATCAAATATACTCAGGTCAAACATAAATGACAGCACAATACATAACATACCATTGTCGATATATCAACCAATCGATGGAAAGGCTAGTAATTTAATAGCAAAAGTGTTCAACGTCACGGTTTCAATGGTGCCAGGGTGTGAGGTCACAGGAGTAATGTTCGACGAAAGGAGTAATGTAAATATCACTTAGCATTTTTAATAGTTGTTATGTATAATTGACGACGGAAAATGGAAAAGGATACCATTTATACTGGGTATAAGGCCGACATTGATATCTGTCAGGTATGGTAAAGTATTACTTTAACAATTATGAGGTGTTGAGTTTATTCAAATGTAAGTACATACATCTATGCCATACAGGCTGGGTGTTTGTGTTGTGCGATAACTGTAGAATACCACCAATACATGTTACCGATCTTCTTGGTACTGTTCTATGATTGCTACAAGTTATCGAAGCTCACTCAAATAATTGCTTTACAAATTATTCCTTTGTAAAGAGATGTCGGACGCCAAGGCAAAATGTCCTTGCAATCCATTCCCCAATAACTGTTCCTTTGTGTAGCGTACATAAGTTTTTGTTGCTGCGCAAAAATATATTTGCGATACCAGGTCAGCATAATCATGGCATATTTGCTTGGCTTTATTTATCATAGTGTGTTTTATCACAAGGTAGGCTGCATCGTTCAACACCGGATAAATGTTTGATTCATACACAAACTTAAGGATGCCGTGGTTCTGTGAACTTATCATATTAATCATAGGTAGAGCTGGCCAGTTAAATCAAGTTGAACGATCTGGATGAAAAGCGTTTCTAGGCTAACGCTATTGTTATGGACGGCTCTTTGATTGATCACTACAAGCAAGCGCTGCAAACAATAATTGAATAGCTTAGCAGTTTTCCAGAAGGAACAAAGACAATGACAATATATTTCCTATAACGTCTGGCAAATGTTTTTCAAACTCATGTGTTTCCATTTTCAACGAATGAATTGTCCTCCAGGTGTACATTGATTGGATTGTAGCTGAATACATCAATTGATAAACATGCCTTTATAATTTCAAATCAACCAGCACCCTACAACACAGAATGCATAGCTCTATCCGTCTGCGCTGGTTTTTAATAACCCACTTGATACGGTTTATTTACCACTCACAATGATCGTGGTAGGCCAAGTTATGTGAGGCTGCAATATAGCTACAAACAGCATATGCAAAGTGCGGTTCTCTTCGAGCAGTATGTTATCGTAGCATTTAAACTGCACGAGATTTGTGAACCACCAATATGGCGAGCGAACTGGAGCACATTCTTTCCTGAATTACTCGTAAAAGATTCGGTGGATGTTTTCTACACATCTGAGTAGCCTGTAAGCCATTTATTACATTGGCGTATGTCGTGTTGGTGTGCTCGTTCATACCGTTAAACTACCAAGACCATATGAATAATGGCATATATGAAGAGGCAGACCGCACATATTCGGTTGATCTAGTATGATGTTAAACGATGTTGCCCCTGTTTTTACATTATATTTACAGAAGTTTTCTTCAAAAATTCCACATCAAATTCGTTCTGCTTTTTTCAGGCTTCGCAATTTTGTTTCGCAATTATGGCGCTGCCAACTTTCCTGATAAAAACATTATCGCGCTGTAACTCGATTTTATATTACTGTTGGCGCCCGTTTTTCCGTGACGCTTCTATTGAAGAAGTTTGCCATGTACAGACACCAGACAAATGTTTAAAGCAGTGAGTCAATGTTCCTGCGAAGTCAGAGTCCGTTGGAAAAGTGGGAACTTATTAATTGTCCGTTAAATCACATAGCCATAACTATATCAGGACCATCCCCCACCCGCCCCCTTCCACCGATGGCAAAACGTGACACTGCAAGTGAATAATGACATCAGTTTGAGGCAATACATCGCGAATTCTAATATGTAAAAGAAATACAATGGACGCTGTTTTAGTCACTGTGGTTTTTTTTCTTGGCACAGGAGTCATTGATGTGATGTCTACTTTATTTGACACTGCAATCGGTGTAACTGAAGCCTTGTGTGGGGTTCTTAGGGTGTTTGTCAAGAGGTCAATAATTGGTCATTGTGCTGAGTGGCAAAGGTGTCGTTCGCTACCAGCTGGGAGCTCGCGCTGCGGATGGAATGGCTTATACTATATAAAACCTTGGGATGAAGAGGTCCGTTGATCGCTCTCGAATTCGGGGTTATAGAGCTTCAGGAGCTCATGCCCCGGCAGCCTAATTTTGATACTTCGACATAGGCAAAACGAGTTTTAGCAAGGCATGAACTGCAGTACCATAATAGTAACTTACATACAATCTCCAAACTACTTGTTTGAAACAGGCGCCTACAAAGCAGAAGCGTTGGCTGAACGCACGCTTCCGAGTAATATCCTAATAACGTATTGCATTTAATCACTGATCGGTATTCCGATTCAGTCCTCAGGCACAGCAAAGTAATGGTAAAATAATTAGAAAAAAATCATTCAGTGGCATGTGCATATCATTCGGCGAATTATTCGGACACTTCTCTTTACGCAATCTCATTATGTTCGTATCAAACCTTATGCAGTTAGGAAAAACGCGTGGCAGCATTGGCAAAGAATGGGGTTGAAATGTAGTCGCTGCATACAACGATATGAGTATCCCACGTTACCCTCTGCCACAAACGTGTGCTTACTGGTGAGAAATTGAAACAAGCTGACCCAAACCAGCAATATAAGACCATAATGTCCCCATTATTAGCAAAACATCATGACTAAGTGCCCAATAATATGGCTGTTGCATAGGTCGCGCGCCATTGTGGCGTTGTTATTGGATTATTCCGTGTTTTTATTGAGACTAGGAATGGTACATTCGAGGAACGGCAAAGAGTCACATTATCGCATAACTTTTTATTACACAAGTATTGACATGGAAAAGTACCGAATGAAATATTCATCCGCTGCTGCAACACAAGTTGCAGAAACTGTTCAGCCCAATATTTGTAGCAAGGTTGCCTAGCAAGCTGCTTGGAAACCGCACCTTGGAAACCAATAGTTTTAAATTGTAAGACTTTCAATAGCTACATGGCGCTGCGGTCTCAGAAAAGATATCCTTACTTCGGCTGTCGACATTTATGTTGTTGGAAATTACCCTTCCTGCTTGTCGATCCAATTTGTGCGCAATGATGCCGATTACTTTAATGAGTGGCGGTTTTATGCAATCTACATTTTGTAACCAAACCAGAGGAAAACACATCGATTGCGAGGTAGTTACAGGGCGCGTAATGATTTACAGCTAACATTCGTGTGGTTCATGGTTTTGAGGAGGCACCGTTATCGATGAAACGACAAAGCTAACTAAAACATACTTCCACAGTACATTATCAAACTGTCAAATAATAACGTTAAAATTTAACAACATGATTTTCAATCAAGTTTACTTTTTGCAACAAATTAAAAAATTGCATTATCTATGCCATTATTATTCATGCCTTATAAGGTGGTCATTTGGTCCCCCTTGTGCTTGTTTTGTTGATAAAATTAAGATTGTAATGAGAATTTATTCCAGGGAAAATCCACCCGTATGTCAGTGAAAAGGACAATTCTGCATGATGTTATAGTCACACACAACGCTGTGAACAATTTAGAAATTGGGTCATCGTTCATGTAAAAAGGAGACTTCATATGAAATATCTCATTCATGATTGCCTACAATTGATAGATACATAATCAGCCAGACCAAAATCAGCCATGTATTGGCATGGAATGCCAAGGGACATTGAAATTATTTTTGCAAGATATCCTCTGTCTCACAAGTTAGGAATCAGAAATAGCAATGGAAATAATGACTTTCTATTATACAAAACAGCAAAGGAATATTGTTGCTCACACCAAGAGCGTCATTAACCGACATGGACTGCCAGAGGCACAAAAGTTATAACGTTATTTGGCAGCCTATAATTAGAAGCATTTGCTCACGGAATCGGATTTAATGTAACAGCACCAGGCCCTGGATATGAGGTTGGCCGTGATCCATATCTTGCTCTGTTAATGTACATGAACAAACGAATATTATAGTTTGCATAATACCTCAGAGGCTCAATATGATATGACACGCACACTTGCGATATTTTGGCTTTTTCGAGCACATGACTTGCTATCAAGGAGGATTTAATTTTACGTGTAGAAACAATCCACCGCGTAGTTAACATTGACAGACTTCGACACCCGCATGAATAATGAACCCTCTTGAGAAGAGCTTTGGTGCATCTGAGAGTTTTCGGCACATCAAGTGTGCTTAATATTCAGTTGCTGTTGGTTAGGTATGAACCAAATGACTATATATGTAAAAATGGTGAGAAATGTTTGTATGTCATCAAAATGGCTGAGTGATGAGCACATAAGGTGACGTTTTTTGGGTGAACACAAACGATATAGATTTGACCGTCATTGTAACGCTCTCATCAATCATGACTACAGTGTTAAACGGTGCGTTACAATTGCCCTGCTAGTATGCTGTGATTATCATAACATTGTTTGCATACAAATGCACAACTTTGGACATGTTTACTCTGCTTGTATATATCTAACAACAGATCTCAGATGATCCATTAGGTTTGATTTGTTTATTTGCACAATAAACAAGCCGTATAATATTAGTAATGATAACTGACAATTTTTAAATATCTTGTGGTGGAAACTCTGTTAGGGGCAACGGACTAATGGATTTGTTGATAATTATTTAAAATTCAGACTATCGGAGTTTGTTTTGGTTGTTGTTGTGGTTCATGCTTCATCAGGTATAAATTCATCTGCTGCTAGCCATGCTTCATATGCAGCAAATCATACATCATGATAAGATGCGGAGCGTGCCGTAGTTTTGGTGATCACATTTGATTGTAATGACATGCAGGGTCGAGTCGGTGAAAGTAACAACGAGTGCAAAACAAACTATTTGTCATTTTATCTCTAGTGAGCCCATATTATCTAGCGGTTTCGATTGACTGCTAGTAAAAGCGCCAACCTCCATGCCGTAGAAGTGAAGGGGGATGTAAAATATTATATAAGATCGACGTGCACCATGGTAATGACCACTAAATTCCGGTTATATGTAGACATAGCTGCTAAAAACCATATAACTTGATGCACACACACTGTTAGTGAGTTTAGAGTATATTTGCGCTTATTTTTATAGGACACGCTGTGACATCTAGAACAATTACAATATGTCCAGTATTGCAATATTCTCCAGCATATTAGAAACTAATTAGCTTATAAGCAAAGAAACTGAAAAATTAGCTAGTTTGCTCGATAAGGCACGACCTATATGTAGAAATTGGCTACGGTCATAATGATACAAACCAGCAGCAAGTCATAGATCAAATATTATGAAGGAGTTATTTAAGCGAATTCATAAAAGTAGAGACCTACTAAATGTGCAACAATGTTACGTGCTTGCACTAGTTTTATAACAAATGTTGCTGCATAACGTGTCGTGCTTATCTGGTTGCTCTCTTACATAAAAGAAGCTGTGTAAACAATGGATCGATAGAGGCTTTGTAATGGGGAGTGTCCATTTGTGCAATCCAGCCGCTCATTTGCTCATAACATCCGAATAATTTGATAAAGAGGATTCTACGTATCAAGATGGTCACTCTCGAATCTGCCCACGCGCATGATTTAGTCGGCTGTGGTGTGTTTGAAAATACCTTTGCTGTCTGCTTTTCCCAAGAAATGCATAGGATATATTACCCGTGTTGATCTATACAGCAAGACCGTTTTAGGTTCTAGAGCATGCCCAAATACCTCAGGGATTATTGCCTGGTGATTGTTAAACTTCAAAACGTATTCATATCATTGTCAACTATAATATGACTGCATCCTTGGTTGTGAGTAACAAGCTAGAGCCTTTATAAGCAAACCCAGTGTGCCAACAAAGACAACACAGATTCGTCACATTCGTCTTGTAAAAGCATATGCACCCGTTATATATGCCAGAGTATCCCAGGCATTGACCTTGGTGTTATTCGTTGTAAACCAACAACTTTTATCCACTCCCTCTGCTTGTAATTATTCAAACGCTGAGAATACATGAAACTTAAGTCATATTGCGACGATTGCATCATATAAATGATTTTATTCAAACGGACCTCAATGCTCTGACGATAGATGATAGGCAATACAGCAATAAATACATTCCATCTCCCGTTCTCATCTGCGCAAATGAAGGGAAGATAGGCCGAACGCTTCGATGCAATATGAAAAGAATATTGCCTATCCCTTGATTTACAGAACAACATGGATACTCCGAAGACGCCTCGGATACTTACCTTGTTAAAATCTGGTCTGTCGTGTCTGAAATGGTTAATTGATCGAGATGATGTACACAAATACTCCAGAGCTATTCGACAGCAAATGATGAAAATGCATTCTCCAGTATTGTTGTTGTCATCCTTGATAATGCTGGTGGTATAAAGAATTTATAACAATACCATATGAAACTTAATGAACTATTTGTAAATGGTCAACTGTTCACTGACAAAAGCGCCCACGTTTAAACAAATGCATTTGATTCCAGTGTATATGCATTTTCTAATAGGGAAACGGCTGATAGGCATTGTGTCTCTTGAGCGAAAACGCATAAATGGTCAAGACACCGGTCATATAATAACTAGGTATGACCACAGAAGATCTCGTTCGTTAGAATAAAGAGGTCACGCCTGACTGCCCTATTCGCTTATAGTCGGCATCACTGTATAAGCCATTATTACAATGTGTCATTGATATTTGCAATAAAGACTGAATAGGGAAGCGTCTATCAAAATTACGCCTTCATAGAGACTTGAATTATCCTCAAATATTGCATCATCTTTAATATCACGTCAGCGAATACGATCTTTTGCCGTTTTTTTTTGTAATACGACGCATGCTCGTAGTCCCATTGTCTAAACACTACCGGTAACGAATGCCTAAACATCGTTTAATGGAATCAAGCATACCTATCATGCTTTTAATGATACGCTTGATATCAACGGTGGTTGGAATATAAAGACAAAGCCTCAATAAGCGGAATTCATGTTTGTTGCCCTTGCATGCAACATGATTGTCCCATCCGAACTAAATCTGCCCTTTAATGCGTTTTTGAAGTTGCTATTATTAAACATTAAGGCAAGGTTTATTACAAATATTGTCTTTATCTAATCCTCGTGAATGTCAGTAAAGTAAAACACCTTAACAAGCCTACATTTGGAGGAAAAGTATCGGTCCTCATCAGGGACGTCTGGTGATGCCAGGCAGAGCTCGTTGTTTATGCAAACCAGAGTGCTACAAACACCAAATTATGATTACTCAATACTAAGCAGTTTCTGTAATGATAACAAGATGAACGATTATTGTCGTTGCATTTGGTATAAGGATTCGCGCATTATTATCCACTTGAGTGTTCTTCATTGACATACGCCTAGTAGATATACCATTCATTATTTTTTTTGTCAACTCAACACAGTGTTCCGTGTTATGCATGATGGTTTAAGCGACTGCAGGCATTTTAATATTATAACATTATGTCAATTTCCCTGTCTTCTATGCTACCCTCACTCTTAGCATCATGAAAGGTGCAATGTTGCGTCATGCTTTATATAGAAAGGAATATGTAGTCATCTAAACGGTTTAATAATGACCATCATAAGGGAGTACGGATATCATCATGCACGAAAAACATTTGGCCGCAACATAAACTATCAAATGGATATATCACAACGTCTTTGCAACGTCGCCTCTGTTCTATTTTATGGCACGCACGGTGCACATGTAATTCGCATAGATTCCGTGTGGTATTCCACTGATAAAGACTAACTTCCTGTTGTAAACACATGTTGTTTCAAGTTGTTTCAGTCTTTACATTTTATTTTTAGTTCGGGTGTGTCTTCAATATTTGCTGTCTGTAGTTTCATAATAGCTGCTTCGTTTGTTCAAGAGCCTTTGTTCTCGTGACAAAATAGTAAACGTATTCGAATTTTTCGAACTGTGTGATCAAAATGGTAGTAAAACTAATGGTCTGTGCACAACAATCTTTCAGTTCAATGCATATTTGCTAAGCCTATATATCACAGGCGACACCACAGCCTAGATTATTAATCATACCAAGCAATCAGATCAGCGTTGCGTTCAAGCGTTCATCAACAATGCAAATGTGCCCGGACGTAATACTCGAACTGCATATTAGCTCATCTGAAAAATCGGAACAACCAACTGTTCAATTGTGATATTTGCTACGTATCCAACGCAGAAAAAGGTCAATATGTTTCAGGACCACAGATAAAGCTCTGTTCTGGATTTAAATGTCTTATATCTGCCGCAATACACTGCCTGTATTCATAACTGAGGAACTATAGACGACGCCTAAAAAAACCTTAACTTAAGGATAATTGCCCGTCTAGAGCAATTTTACAGTGACGCCTGTTAGATTCCAAGCGCTCGGTTGTTCATTCACATATCCCACGTTCTTCCTTCGATTAAGGACACAGATGGTATATGATAACCACAAACGTCTCACGACAGAATGTTTACGGATTGAACCTATATATTGTATCGATAATATCGATTTGTTTGAATTGTCGTCTTTGCAGTTAAACAAATAAACACCTCGGAATATCCTCACGTGCATAACTGGTCTGAGTTGAATGCCGACGATGATAATACATGTGTGTAAGTTGCGTTTATTATGAATTTACCGTCAAAGATGCCAGATCAACCGAACGCAAAGTCGAAGATCTGCCCAGTATGATAAGTATTTATTGATATGCTTGCGGCAATAAATTTAACGTGATTTTATGCCAATGCTCTAGTTTTATTTGTCATTGTACCCACTCAAACGATTCATGAATTTTATGTAGACTTCAAGTCAGTCTAGATCTCTACGGTTGTTCTGTGTGCTTTCATAATGTTGACAATTTTGTGTCCTGTATATTCTTGTCCATTGCTCGTGCCTTTCATTTTGTCTTTGCTTTGAACATGAATGAATGAACATTTCTAACATTTGTCATAACGCTCAACCTTGCGAAGGCCCTAATTTAGGACTATGTGCAAAAGTCGGCGTTGCCATGATCGAAAACTAAGAAGTTATCATGATGAACCTGCTCTGCTTCCCTGCAGATGTCCCCAGCGCTTTGATGCGTGTTCGTATTCGACAGTTCAATTAAGCAGTCCAGGAACCATGTCTGTGGTTTGAGAGGTGAATACATACAGTCTATAGTTCGTTACTGTAGCCGATACACTCAGGTTCGACATACCAAAACAGTGTTGGTAAAACAATGTGTTGGCGAAGAGTGATTCCTAAGAATTAATGGATGCGCGCATTAATTCGCAGTTGCCAAACACTTCACTACTATATTAATGTGACAAGTCGACATATATTAGCAAAGATAATATCGGATGCCAATGAAGAGGGTCACACACTAGCTGTATCTCGAGTAAGCAATGCTTTCGACAACTGCCATTGGTAGTTACATCTTGCTAGTCCTTATAAGATAATCATACAAGATGGATTTAGGCACTTGCAGGAACTCGATGGGCGATTAAATGCTGAAAGGGATGTAGATTACAGACGAGGAAAACAATCTACCACCTCTGTATTTATAGCATTTGTCTTACGCATATCGTTGGATTGGATACAGAGCAAATTCAGCACTGCTCTATGCCACAGGTGAGGCAATCATAGAACATCGACTTGCAGTTACAAATATTTCTTCTCATGAATAAATGATATGGTCAAAGTAACATTTACTGGTGTTTACGAAGAATGGATATTAAAATTTCTATAAAGCCATGGTAAGCATAATAGTGCTATCTGCAGTTTTGATAAATTGGTGGTCCCGTCATTGTCTGGGAGAGTATTCTGTTATCGATAGCGAGGTGAGAAACATAACATTTACTCTTATGCTGCATTAACGAAACTGTTTGGTGATATCGTCTGCAAGAAAGTGGCAATGTTATGCATGTGCACAAAGTGGAATGTGCACACATGAGGAGTTACCCTGTGCATTTTCTTCGTTGTATGATGACTCCCATTTAGAGTGATGTCATTAGGGTTGCGTTCTGCATATCAGACTCATTAATCAACCCAAAGACGCATCACAATTGTCAGCTTGCGTCCTTCAGGACACATCGCGCATTTTAAGGTTTGTTGTCTTCTTGTGCAAGGTGGCGTGTGATTTAATTGCTTCCACCTCAATAGATACACACGCATTTTGTCCGTTTGTCGTGCACGCTCGATCATGTTTTGAAGTTTGTTGAAATCGTTCTACGTCAAAATGTTACGTCTCAGCGTCGTAGAACAATTGCCACACAAACTTCTCTCATTGCTGCCCTTATATACTATTGCAATTTCACCAGAAGAATAACGGTTTTTTTAAGCTTTTCCGACAAGAATATTTCGTAGAAGTTTTTACTGAACCAATTACGTTATTGCTTGTATTATTTATCGCTACGGCTATTTAATGTGCATATCCAGGTTTGTGTCATATCAATCAATTATACATGACTTTCAAGGATGTCCACATGGTTGTCTATAACGTACATTGCTTCATATGTTTAGAAATGAATCAAAGCATTATAAAAACTCGTTGAATACTTACATTAAATGACAATAGTAACAAAGATGGGTTTGCACGATTTTCTAAGGTTGTACTAAACAAGCTGAATACTTGCCATGATAGGGCGCTAAAAGTGACACGATTCGAGGGTTGTGAAGTTATTGGGTGAAATGGGTAGCGTTGAAGGAAATATATGATATAGACAAATTTGAAAGGCATCTCTTATTATATATTACATTGCGTTGGAACATCCAATGAGTCTACGGTTAACGCCAAAACAATCAATCATACAGGTGCATCCGAATATCAGCGAAACACCTCTAAAATTCGCCACAGAAGAGTGACAGATTACGGCATGGCAAAACGACCCCGTTTTTATGGATACTCAATATGTAGGGGATGCAAGATATATCATTGCACCATTCAATTAGTATTCATATATATATATATATATATATATATATATATATATATATATATATATATATATATATATAGATATATATATATATATATAGATATATATATATATATATATATATATATATATATATATATAATATATATATATATATATATATTGATCCTTGCACGTATATATATATATATATATATATATATATATATATATATATATATATATCCTAATATATATATATATATATATATATATATATACATATATATACATATATATATATATATATATACATATATATATATATATATATATATATAATATATGCATATATATATATATATTTATAAATATATATATACATATAAATATATATATATATATATATATATATATATATATATATATATATATTTATATTTAAATATGTATATATAGAACAGTTGCGGTCAAATATGAATCGAATGGGGGTTGATAATATTTTTATTTGTTTTTACTAACATATACGAGTCGCTGATTATTCTGTATATAGACGTGTTTGTCTATATACAGTGCAGTCTTTACAGTTAGGATTAAACGGCATGACAATACGATCGTTTTCCTTTTCTCTCAAGTGTGGCTGCGTTTGATTGAGAAAAAGATCAATCGTTTAATGCTCATACGAATTCAGTCCATTTATATTTACCGCAACGTATATGATGATTGACAGAGGTACCGAAAATATGAAGGTTGTAGCGCTTACATGAATTTCTTTATCTAATTCACTGCAACATCCATGGAATACAACGGTCGTATGTTTTAGCCATCGTTCCATCAACTTGTGTGCAGAAAGGGATAGCTAATGTTAGATTATAATAGTTTAAGCCTTACTTAGCTACAACCCAAATTCGTTTCTGAGATACTTTAATTGTCCTTAGTGGATGGTAAAACGTAGAACAATCCGTTCAACACAAAATAATGGATCCAACAGTTATATTTGAGCCGCCAGTAACGATGAAGCTTATCTAAAGATATTGTAAATGAACAGTACACGACATGTCCACTGCGCGGGTATTATGGCACTAACTGCCACAAATACGCTTTATATTTTAGATGGTGTAAGCTTCGGTTATTGTCTCTAATTGTTTATTTTCATAAAAGAGGCGTTGCCTTATTTATCCGCCTTATCTAGAGAGGATTGCGGTGGAATGCGTTTTGTTGTAGGGCACATTAAGGGCTCATACTCAATTAGCCTACACATTTACTGACCATGACGTACAATCACATATAATTGGCCACGAACAGAAGACGTGCCTAATTGTATTGCCACGCACGCCATTCGGCTGCTAATTATTAATGGTTTAAGGAGACAACGATGGCTCGATATGGGTAACCATTGACCATGGAAAAAAACACCATAATATCATGGAAACATGCGTTCAATCATTCTGCATTTGATGTTACAGGTAGGACTATTTAACGGTGGTGATGTTGACGAGCACGACAAAATAGAACCAACTTAACCGCATTAAAACCGACCAGGGCGCTAGGGCCAGAAAAACTCCACCCGCTGCTTCTTGTTATAAGAACCGCAGTGAAATCGCTGCCACCTGTGATTACATTTTACGATATCATTGTCCATTTGGATGGTCCATACGACTTGGAATGTGCTTATCTTTGCCTAGAAAAAAAAAGACAACCGACCATAGCCAAGAATTTACAGATCAGTTTTCCTGCATCCATCGGAAGCAAAATAAACTCTGATCATAGGCAAGTTAATGGAACACTCAATCTACCAAATCCCACGGAATAAATCCGAACATGATTTCAAGTCAAACCCATACAACCTTTCTAATTTTGGACACCCCATGGAAGATGCTGCAAAATTATTATACAATAGACTCACGTCGATCCGCGTACTTCCCGGATATGAAGCTTGTGTAAAGGGCTGTATATAAAACCGTCCAAACTGTCAAATCGTTTTCAGCTCGAGTATGAACTATATCTTGGATCAATTATCTCGTGCAAAGGTCGTCCAGTATTAAGTGTATTTCTCGTGGTAAAAACCGCGGACAAAACACTTACATCAACAAATCCGTCATTTTGCCTCAAAATCGTTTACTTTCACATTAATGACTTATTATCGACTATAATCCTGCATATCGATGTGAATTCCGAGAGATTCACATAGATCACAACTAAGCTTGACGTATTCGTTTAAATATTGCCTATTAAAATGTGTTACCGTGTTGTGATTTTTAGAAATACTGTGGGTTGCTATTGACATCACTGTTTGCTTGTGTTGACAAATGCACTTTTTGAACAGAGGATACGCAGAGCGTTGAATATTCATGTTAATTATCTACGCCGTCATTGTCGTTTCTTGTATTTTAAGTCAAAACTTGATACTTCATTTACACAGCAAAAAAAGAAGCAACTGGAGAAGCTGAAGAATATTGAGAGCGGGAGCGCAAAGATGATTAGAGCCTGAGAACAGCATAGATGACGTCATAACGGTGTTGCCTTCCTCGGCATGACAACCATTATCGTCAGCTTTAAATAATTGAAATACCGGACAGTCATCTTCAACGGTGGGCAGGGCGTGGGACCCGATGATCTCACTAGAAGTGGGTTAGATTTGCGGTGTCAGGTACTTGTAGATTAAAGTTGCGATAGTCATAATTTGGTGAACATAAGTAGAGATAAAGAAGTTTCTACCGCTGAGCCAAATACTGAACCCCGTGTACTGCATGGTGCGCAATATCCGATTCACTGCAGTTAGACTTAGATTCCAAGATAAAAGCCAAATGCGGACGACTCCAGATTTGCATTCGCAGAGGAACACAAAAAACAAGCTTCACATGGATTTCCGGGAGCTACGATAGATGGGATAGTAGCTGTGGTAGCAAATATATTTCTGACGGAACGCAGAGATAACAAGTCATCTGCAATGAAGCAGTGACTTACAACTAGTGACAGCGCGTGTAAGGAAGATAAACGTTTCAGAGATATCGCTAGCAGTAATAAGTTGTTTGTCTACGATATCAGCTTCTGCTCTCGATGCATTGCTGAGCCAGGATAAAGCCAGTATGAGCCAGGATAAAGTTCCACATATGAGGGGAAAAGACCACCACCCCCCACCACCCACCCCAACGCCCCCCCCCCCCACTAAAAATCCTGGCTACGGGCCTGATCATGCAGCTAAGCGATTACAGCTCTTGTTGTGGTGCCAATTTGAAGTTGCGAGACGCCCCCTATCTTCAGAAGACATTCAGGGTTTTTTCATTGGTCACAGACCACAACAATGTTCATAGCGTCTCATAAAACTGATGGTGCGTATCACAAGCCCGTTCTATGAGCCAGACGCGCGCAACTAAGGTCAATCCGTGTCACAACCTTTGCGAAGATTGGTCAAGTAGGGGCTGTCACGAAGATTTACGAACGTAATGAATATTCGGACGCACCAGTTTTAGACCTTGTCTTGTCGTAGACTCTAGGTTGAGAAGCATAGCAGAACCCCTCGAGTCTGTGACGCAGTCTACACAACAGCAGTAGTGATCGAGATCTCAGGTTATTTATCGGGATAATAGAGATAGTTTCAACATTAAGATAAACGTTGGTTTCGTTATTGATACCGCTGTATTTTGTACGGTTATGATTTGATATTTAAACTGAATATTCATCCAGTGGTTTCCCCAAAAGAATTCTACATAATCTCTGATCATAAATGTGTTCATTGTGTATTATGACTTATCATGAATGCATGCAAAATATTAACTTTAATTAGTAATTTTGTAAGACACATAGCAACAGCAAACTGATTAAAATGTCATTGAATTGGAAATTATGGATCCTTCTTCGGCCGGAAAATGAAGTAATAATTGGCTATCACCTCCAATCACGGCGAATAGTAACTCGCATTGATCCACACTGGAATAGAGTTTCTATCTAATTAGTTTTCCCAATTGACCACGTGACGAGCTGTTGGTGGCTTCCACAAAACAGCGAGAACTAAACAATTCACCAAGAATGCGCCTTACCAAGTAAATCAATAAATAGGTTTATAATAAAGTAATACAGCTAATCTTCTGCTTTAATCGTAAACATTAAAATTGCATTAATGTGAATGATTAGAGTAGCTAGTTACCTAAGTGACATAATCGTTATATGTAAAAAAATATAACACAGTTAATTATCTATTTTTCCCTTGATTGAAACAATAGCAAACAAGATAAGTGGATTTATCTAGCTTTCTGCATGAGGGTTGGTTGCATACATTAAAACAAAAGTTTTATCGCAAAAATGCTTTTAAATAACAGTGTTGGCAATTTATGGTACCTGTAAAACGTCCTCCTTCATTAAATACGAAAATCAGGTAGAGGTGCGTGATGCATCGGCTCAAACGATGCCAAGAGTTAGTTGCTAATGTTGGCCACATCGATTGTTACATGGCAATCAGTCAGCTATGGTAAGATTCACTCTAAATGGAGGTATTTCAAAGCATCTGTAGGGACCTGAGGTGCTAATCGCTTTCAGATATACCCTAATGGAGAAATATCGTGCTCTCCAAACATAATCCGTGGTCGTTGATATTCAGTACAGCATCCTCATAAACGACAAATGGTACTATATAAATCCCCGTTGCATGAAAGCGACACGTCAATATCGGGCTATGAAATGGGTGTATATCGAGGTGCGATTCCCAAAGGAATCATCATAAGCATTGAGTGTGTACATGATTTAGTGTCGAATATCGGTATCATCGGAATACAAATGACCAGGTAAATTAGGCTAGCATGGAGAACGCTGGGCGCGTGCTGCTTATGCTGGTTCTTCAATATCGATTACAAGTGGTGCGTGCGATCACATTATAAATTCAAAAATCAAATAAGCCCAACACATATTGTAACGGAGCGCCTCCAAGGCCAAACATTTTTGAGTACTCTGGTGAACATCTTACTGCGTGTCCAACGTCTCTCTGCTCATCTGCTGCGTTGGAGCGTGCTTGTTTTATCCATCCAAAATGCTAAATGATGAAATTGCTGTGATATAATCCGTAAAATTATTACTAATGACTGAACAATGTTTCAGAATGCTTTTCTCAGCTATGCTCATCCATGCAGCCGGCGCTCAGACATGTAGTGACACCATGCACTATAGTTAGCACGAATTCGTAGCTTTGAGATGCCAAAAGCGTAGCATCTCCGGCCGAATATCTAACTTGGACGTGGGCTACTGGCGTGCAGAAGCAATCCAATGAGAACGGTTTGACATGGACTCCCGCGTTGTTTTATATCTACTACCGACAGGAGCGCTGGTGCTTGTAAAGCTCATTTGCACGAATAATCAGCTTCTCTAGGAATGCACCAGCGACAGTAATGACGCTTATATTATTTGTATTTCTGTGCAATACGGTTATTAATGTTTGTTATTTTGTAGCATATAGCAATTAGTTGGAATATTCAATCGACTATATCAATCAAAATGGCAGCGCAATTAACCTAACAAGTGAGGCTTTCGATAAGCACAAGCAAGCAGTGATACAGTTTATCACCATTGTGAGTGATATTATACGTACCATTGCCCTGTCTGCTCTGACATACAAGCTTATTTGTCAAAGTATTACTTAGGCACACTTTTAACAAGACGTGTGGCAATAATTGCATGGGACGCCATCGCTCAATAATTTCATTGCGTGAAGATCTTCAGTTATGAGAAAAGTTCCGTCACATAATGGCAATAATTAAGACGCATCGGCATCCTGGCAAAACTGTTCTGCACTGTTTAACTATCCCATAATATAATAACAGCATTTGTAAACCATCTCTTATTTGCTGAAGCGTTAATAAATGCAGCGTGGCGCATATATCTACCCTAACAGATTAATGTTGTGGCATGATGCGTGTATATATTCGTCTGGGTCTAATGTTTTATGATGGTATCAACCGTGCGCGATACCAGATTTGCACCCATTTGGATCACTAACGGATAGAGCGAAGTCTGGCACACATTCGCGAAGCCATAAGCCATTGTTATTAAGAGGAAATAAATCATAAAAATCCATTATTGGCTAAGGTTGCATTACAGACTCTATAAAGATAGAGTCACTTTTAGACGTCTCATGGTTCATTTCTATCTATGACAAATGTATATGCGCCTAGTCCTATCATTCATTTGTTGAATATAACACCCAAATCAGTCATTGGGCGAAGGGTTCTATTCTATCGAGGTTGTCACGCTTGCATGCTTGACTTGATTCAGTCGGCTGAGATATGTGTTACCGTGAAACGACAAACGGAAATGCCTCATTTGCCTCGTAATGCTAATGTACATTTGCCCATGTAAATGTATAAAACAAAGCCTCATATCTCGGAGCGCAATGGTTAATAAAACAATTAGTCTTAGACATCAAAAGGATGAGACTTATTAAAAATATTGCCATTTATAATGGTGTGTATGAAAAGCTGATAACCCAATAAGACTGCACAGTGTGCCAAAGAAGACATTCTGTATCGGGAGTCCAAGCTGTCAAGAATCCCATGAGTCTCATGCACGTGACTGCACCATTTGTGGTTGCCAGAAATCATTATGGATTGACTTTGATGTACTCGTTTTAAACAAACAACGTTCATCTTATCTACAATGTTCCGGTCAAAAAACAACGCGTTCGCAGGTTAATAAACAAACAGCTGGTGATGTGCTTTTAACTGATTCGATTGTAATTTATTCTTTCCAATGATATTCGTGGCAATGGAATGATTATTAAATGCGTAATCAAGAACGTAAAACACCTGGGTAAAGTATGCCGCTTGTTTATAGACCTATATTAGAGCTCTGATAAAAATGAATATTGATAAACATGTGAATTAAAACCCTTCGACCTTTGAAGAGAACATTCCCGTGTAGCAAACTGACGAGCCATACTGCTTAATGCTACCTCCTCACAAAACTAATGGTAGATCGTAAGCAGATTACCACCCACCACCTAATTTACGGCGCAGCATGAACACATTGGAGCCCAAAAGTAAAATGTATCATCCAATTATATATATATATATATATATATATATATATATATATATATATATATATATATATATATATATATATATATATATATATATATATATATATATATATATATATACATGTTCTAATATATTTATATGTGACGACCATAAATATTGATTATTCAATGATGAGCGTTGAAGCACTGTCGACTGTTTTAATGATGAACCAGTAGCCTGGTCATAGCTGTGGTGTGATTGTGCCATCTATAGCGAGATGAGAATTATTTCATTAAAGGTGCATGTCTCATCCAATTAGCTGTAATTTGCTAGAAAATGCCTTAAATTGCAATCGAATTGTATGTGTAATGTGTATATTGGCGATAAGCATCATAATGATAATTGACATTATGCATGCTAATTCTAATATCTACAGCCATGTATGTCATCCACTGCGCTGTGTAAATAAGGCACTGGTCGAGTTCGATTTATGAGTTCATATTATATCGATCCGCAGAAGACCCATCTAATGCTGCGATGCTACCATAATAATTGCTAAAAAGGTTACACCAGGATGCTTACCAGAAATTCGATGATATTTGTGCATTTCATACTTCTGTAGAATCAACACATATCATGCGTTTAATCGTGGTTCGTATGGTGTTGCGCAATCTGTCGTACCCACAAGTCTTCATACACATACAGAAATGTCCGTAAAAGACATACGACGCAGTTCTTAAACATATGTTTTCTGACGATTATATTGTTATATTTTTCTCATTTCTTTAATACTATGATTCATGATAAACCGTTGGTTGTTGTAATGTTGTTGCAAACAGAAGACCAGCATATGGAAAGAAATACTTCTATCGCGTTATTGCAACGTTATTTCGTATTCCGATCTAAACGCAAAATTCAGATTTGTATTTGAGCGTCATAAACACCAGCGTTGTACGGTTTTAGCGTGTAGCATGGGAAGCCTTGTATTCTCTTTATCCCGCGTCGCACATCGCACAGTTGATTTTCCAACATCTAAGCAAATTAACAGGGAGAGCTGCCTGATCTTTTCACTTTAGGGTATTCTTGCATAATTTTCGTTTTCAATATCGATATTATCTACAAATTTTTGAAAATGACTGCATGATATTTCTTGTCAGCTCGAACATTGGCGAAATATTGTGCACTATGGCAACCCTTTATATATGGCAATAATAGACTAGCTGTTTTTGTGCTGGACGGTCCTTTGAATGCGTCCGACACATTTTTATATCATGCTTAACATTTATCATTGCAACATATAATATGTTTTGATCAACTTTATTATACTGCACCAACATAACACAGAGAGCCCAACCCCCAACAAACATAAAATAATTGTAAAAGAAGTATAAAATGATAAATGATAGCAGTAAACAGATAATGACAGCCGCGTATGTATTTATGTTTTAAGATGGAGTAGAACGCGACACATCTATATCACAGCGTCTTTTTTACTTGCTAATGTGTTCAGCTTATACCCTCCAATGCTTTATCGTAAAGTAGCGTTTATTCGTGCAGTTTGCATAACATTTCTGAACTAGGCGATAAATTCCCTCTGTAGTTGGGTGATATCCAGTAATTGACAATAGTGCTTATCAAACATGTCAAACGCTCATTGGTTGCATTGCTCTAAACGTATAGTCACGTTAGCTATGGACGAATAAGAATAATATCTGTACCTTTGCAGCTGTAATCCTTGTATACCCGAGATACATAAGCGATAATGTTATTTTTGTCATGTTTGACGTGATTAAGGTAATATATCTGCTTCGTTATCAAATTTCTAAAATGTTTTTATCAGCTACTATCATAGGTCAACAGTTGTTATTATAGGGGCCCATTACTGGTTAATAAATGATGAACGTGTCAATGTCGAATCTATTTTTTAACCCTTGCTCTCAGCTCAGAACCAAGATTTGTTAGATCGCTTAGACACATTTCTCTGATTTGTCCGCTGTTATTTGTATCACTTATATAATGATGTACGTCATTTTCCTCCCTCGATGGAAGTGCAAGACAAAATGGGTTCAACCCTGTATCCTAATACAATAATTTTCACTATATTCCACCTCGAGGCAAATTATTGTGCTGATGACAAGCCAACAAATGTGATTGGTTGATATTATTCCTTACCTAGAAACTCAAATAAGAAGACGTGTGTCAGCTACAAACATTGACTCGCTTGAAGCAATGAATGAAAAATAAGATGAATATCTATCGCTTTGGTCACCGAGATAGGGTTATGCGCAGAAACATTATGATTCCCTAAAGAATAATATACAAGCAGCATATGTGCAGCGTCTCCCTATCGTCAAGGTCACCGTGTATCTTGTGTGGCTCATAAAAATTACCTCGGAGTTTTATGTTCCTATGAGTGTAATGCGTAAGGTGCCATTTCATCCACAAAGTCCTAGTTCAACATCCATGGAGATTTCTGATCGTCCTTCATTTTGATCCGTGCATCACTGGTACTGGCGGTAATCGGTTTGTCGAATTTGTTTACACAGTCCTCGGCAACGCTCTACACTTTACTATTACTTTCGAATGCCACAGACGATATCCCTGATATACACCAGCTGTTACCTTGATTCAATGCTTTCATAACTTTACGGAAATGAATGGGCATTGCTTGCAAGAAAAGTCAATTATAAATTTACTGCTGTTGATATAATTTTGTTTCCTTCCTCTGTCTTCATCATACACTTTTGTTTTCTATCAGAGCCGGTAATTATCTGTATTTTTATGCATTCGTTAAGATAATCATCTGAAATAAAAGTAATGTATTAATTGTCATTTGGTACTATTGGTCTAAACATAGCACTGTTAATTATTGAATTATGTTGAGCCGTTCTCTGGCAATGCGGCGAGGACAAAATTAACTTTAGAAACACAAACCAGATATGTTAACAGAAACCGCACTCAGTGGTTTTGCGAGATTTGCACCACACTCAAAAACGGACCAACTATTCAGTTGAGATTGTTATCAATTATTTAAGAAATATATACGTGTCACTGCCAGGTATATGCAATAAATGACACAAACATTGTTTACATAGAGTTTGCCGAAATTGATGCTGCATTGAAAATAAGATGGCTACGATCAGACAATGACACGATAAGACTACACGTCATCTATTGCTATACGTGTTTGGCTGCCTTGAATGACACAGTAGTTGTGTTAATAATGCAACAATGAACAGCTTTTAATCAGCCCAAAAAATTGTTTAGTGACGCACATGGCTGAAAATGAAGACTGCAACGCCTAAACGCATACATGGATTATGTCGACTGCATTTTGTAAAACAATGCTTTCTATAAGCGTCCAGTAGGCGATATAAACGTGGCTTCGCTAATCTAGTTTAACACCACGTTCAGCATCATTTGCCAACTGATACGGGGACAATGTACCATGATGTCATTTGGCCACGCACCAAGCATTACTACCACTGAACTCTCGTCAGCTGATATGAGGACGAAGCATGATCATCTCGCCAAGACAACATCAGGTATAACGCTTTTGTGACTGCGATGTGTGTATGACCTGTTTCTGCTCACTGCAGATACGAAGACCATGTATCAATGATTAAACCTCATAGTAATGTCAAACATATTCTTGTTACAGGCAATGTTAAATGGTCAGGTAAAAGTGCACATCACATGAGCCAAATCTTTCGTTCATTATTCAACCATATGCTGGATTTGTGGCGCTTTGAATATTTAGCTTAAAAAATAGTCTAAGTAAGTTGTATCGGGGTTGATATATCTTATGGAAGTTATTTCATGATTGATAAAGGGGTTTGTGCGACAAAATAGCATAAGATATGGGGCCGACATTTAGAACGAAAGCTAACTATGGGATTACTAAGTGGATCCAGGAGGTAGCGGGTGAGCTGATATGCTAACGAAGACGACGGTAACGCAGCGAGCTGACATGCTGGTTATAGGTGATTCGATGGTGAGGGATTAGGTCCTCAGCAGGTGGAAAGGATTGCCCAAAGGCAGTTTTTGAAGAGGGGATCGTCAGGATTGACAAAAGACCAGAAAGCAGGTAGGCTGGTGACAATATTAGGGACGAATGGCATTTGGAGAGTTATAAGCTGTGAGCAGATACTGGCGGATTACAAGTAACTGCTAGCAGTCAGTGAATCTAGATCTATACAGGACGCTGTGCAGGAAGTCTTTCCTTGTTCACGGTTCCGCGATTTCCCTTAATCTTAGACTCAAGAACATCTATTGAAATTGCTTTCATGGATATCTTCGCCTGCATTTTAGATTGCAGGTCCTGTCGCGAGGTGAAATAAATTCGCGCATTTGTAATTTCTAGAGTTATCCGAGCGACCAGTTTCTCAAAACTAGAAGGACGAGGGTGTGGGGATGGTAGAAAGATATAATGTCTTTCATACCAATGAGCATCGTAATAAGATAGCTGGGGTGAGGCAGCAGATCGCGTTCACCAAGTGTTGTTGAACTGAGACTTTTATACATAGGAATATTGACAAACCTAAAGCCATACTCACATGATAACAGCTTCTAACGAAAGATATACAGAACTATGGATGGCGAGGGAATATGGATACTGGTAACATGTGTGGTTAAGTCGGCAGTGTCAACTTAAGAGAGACATATCAATCAGCGAAAGGCTCGACTGACAATAATGATAAATCAAATGAATCGATGATTTATACTTACTGGTATAAATGGCAAGACCGAGAGAACTATTTCTATCAGCATGTATAAAAACCTTTTAGAGGATTCTTCTTGACCGCATAGTGCAGGTCAGTTATGTGTATTACAAAGCCTCGTTAGTACATTAAACACATAAACAGTGGACTGCATTTACAGAAATAGTTGAATATTCAACCGGAAAATATGTACTGTTTAAAAAGAAAAAAATATAAACAAATCTGGATGGATTACAATTGAAATCAACAATGCTTCCTGAAAATTGCAATAACTTTGACAGAAGTTTACAAGAACTAGATCGTATATTCGTAAAACCGGAATATGGCATACCAAAAAAATAGTTAGGGACAATATAGACACCTGTGTACAAACAAACACACAAGCATTTTATGTTTGTCAAAACTACATCGCAATAAAACCATTGGTTCCCTTATATATAATCATATTAATCATAATGTCCCCCTTTAAATGACAATGTGCTAATATTCAACAATTAGTTCACCTTAGACGGAGGGTGTTTGTCTCTACCATGCAAGGAGTTCGGTACGATCTGAATAGATACGAAATTTGAGACAACTTTATCAATTCTAAGGTAACAACAGAAGAAAATCGGCTTCTGAGATCTAAGGAACCCAATATTTCGGCTGTATTGAGTATAATTTGCCTTATTGGAGCTTTGTATGATGCCCAGAACTTGGCTCGCGAATAATACTAATAAGCAGTGCATTATCAGTTACAAGACAATAAAAATCAACAACACTCCCGTCTTCCCCGTTCGCACAGATTGCAGTCGTTGGTAGTGTCTGGTCGGAATGTATATATTTTAGTCTGACGAATCGAGCTATGCACTATGTTAAATATATATGCAAATAGCAGCAATGCAGTTATGATAGATAATCATTCAGTTGATTCATAACATTCTCTGTACGTTACAATTTTTTTCGTGCATTCGCGAATTACCGTTTGATGACGCCAGCAGCTAGCTCTGGGCTTAAACAAAGCTATTTGTTTTGAATGGATAACATTCATTTGCTGTCCCTTAGCTGTCAACACGCCAATGTTATGATGCATTTAGCTCAATTCTATTGCATATTCTACGGTGCCAGGGGCGTTATTGTTCTACAATGACATCGAAATACCAGGCGGTATTTGTAAATAAGATAAAACATCAACATTTTCTCTGATTTCGTCCTTGCTTACATAGTGTTTGAACTAATACCATGTCTTTTGTAAACGTCTCGCTTGTACACATTTCAGTTCGGATATCGTTTTGCCTTGAACCCTCTCAACCTTGCAGGTGGATATTTGGAAGCTTAATTGCTTAATAAGTTAGCACCATCGAAAGAGTTCAGAGGCTCTGTTACCTATTCAGCCACTGGCGCATATATTATAGTGCTAGCATCGGGTAAATATCCTGTATCAATCAAATATGACTTTCATCAGTGCGTAGATCTACCCCCTTTAAAGGAGATTTTGCGTGTCGCTTTGGTTGAGCTGTTATATTCGTTGATAACATAACCATGCATGAATAATATGCTGGCCACTGGTGCAATATAGTCGAGTATCTTAAATCTGCGGGTGGACGGCTACAACCCCGTAAATACATTTTCCCAAGCTCGTAAATATATTGCTGTACTAGAGACGTAGATATCGATTGATGTTATTTATACCATACAATGGTTACAATTTAAATGTTTTAGCAATCATATGATAGCGGACATAGTTCAAAACATAAATATAATGTTCTGTAAAGGGTTCACATGATGTTTTGGGACTACGTGGCTACAAAATACACGAGAGCAAAATATCTGGTTCTCTGTAAGTATTTCACCGCGTTTGATCCTGGTGCGTAGCTATTGGCTTGACGAGATGATCATTTTGCATGACCTCTGTCTTTCCATCGTTTGAATGGTATGTTTTGTTGAGTTCATGACAAAATGCTGATGTACATCACAGACATGCATGTAACCTTGTTTTTGTTATAACCACATCCGCCTTAGCAATCGTTGAAAATCGAATTTTGTGCCAGCTCAGCGACATTATATAAAACACCACAGCAAGTTTACATTACATGTTTTATGCATGGTTTTTAAAAACACCGAAGCTGCAATTATAAGGCTCAGAAAGCTATCATATCGATTTAGTAAGGTAATTAGACAATAGGCTTTTGTGTGGGCTGCAGACCATCATAAGTAGGCTTGAGAGTGTTGCATATATATATATGATATATATATATATATATATATATATATATATATATATATATATATATATATATATATATATATATATATATATATATATATATATATATATATATATATATATATATATATGTACATATTTAGTGGCAAATACTGCGGATCCAAAATATGGGATAATATTTGCAGGGATCCTACCTTCGACAATTGCTTTGTCAAAAGAGGCACTAAAACCCTCGTCACAGATCTATAACTTAAACACACAACTTCGAAACATTTGTTTTGAAACAATATTTTCAAATGGTCATTCATGTAAACTTTCGCCCATAACGAAACATTGACTACGCAGTGATTATTGACATAATATTACTGCTGTGCGTCCATTGCTTGAAAGATAAATGAGAGTGCTGGTCATTATCTGGCACCGTGAAGCATTTGTTTTGTGCAGCTAAGATAATCCAGCTCATCTTCAACTAATAATAGTTGCATGATTTTCATACACAGCTCAGACAAATATGGTCACGGTTAACGTTGCTTCATAATCAAATTGCGAGCTGAATATTTTGGCTTAACATAACATAGCCAGCATGCATCACTGTGTGGCTTGCGAATGAGCTCTTTTTGCAATGCAGATATATTTCCCTGTTTGCCTCCCTTGATTATACATAATTGCAAGCTAATTGATGTAATACTATATCAGAAGTCATAAATGTACTCTATGAGTTCATATAAAAAAAAGTCTTGGTCAATTTATCGACATAAACCATACCGTATCGCATATAAATACACACTAAACGATTATGGTTGACTTACGTCGGGAATACCACTTTTCGTGCAGTCACAGCAAGTTACATGTAAAATGTGGACCGCATGGCCGCATTCTATACACTTTCTAACAGAAGTCGGTTGTGGGTCGCGTGCATCATTTATACTCGTGCACGGAGTTGCCCAAGGCATCATGCTGGGGGAATAATGACTTCTTGGAGATATAACCAAGGCACACCATCTGGCAACAACGGGAGTGCAATGTCCCTTAATGTCGATACCACAGCCAGAAGCACAGAATGTCTTGTAGAGGCAGATAAAGCTGCGGTATGGTCTAGCATATATCCTAGCTTATCAACTGCGTAACACAATACTGATAATCAACACACAATTCCATTGAATGTCATAAAATGTAATGTTATAGATTACCATTTACATGCGTTCGTCTTGTTGGAAATGATTAACCAAGTCGCAACGTCGTACTTTAATTTAGATGAATATATTTACGAGGTATGCTTATATATAAGTTTTGCTGATGGGAATAGTTTATGCTCACGTTGATATCAGGATGTATTTTGAATAACAGCATGGCAGTAAGTCACCACAATAAACATAAAGATTATAAAATATTCTGAATTGGTAAGAAATCCGCCCTGTTGCTACGTATCGAATTTAATTATGACCAAAGTTACCGTCTCTTCATGGTAACTCAGAACCTGTCAAGCAAGACAAGCTGTCCAGTTAGTCACAATTAAGAGCTCTGGCTGACCTGATTGATCAACTATTCTGGTGTGTATTTTTTTCATGCGTATGATGTTCAACGTTATGTTCAATTGTAAGTTCCCACATTAAAAGCTGGTCCAGCGAAATGTTGACATTGCTATGAGCTGCTAATCGATTACACCTCTGGAAGCTAAGAAATAGAATAATTGAAAAGGGATTCATTAGAGATACGGAAGGGAGGGGAGCTGAAATGCGTCTACCCTACTTTCATTCACTGCATTCTATACACAGCACAGTGAAAATATAGAATCGGTGGCAGAATCATTTTGAATGCAAAACCAGAGCAGATGTAACAAGCTAACCTTCAAGTAGTACAATTCATGTATGAGGTTTCCATATTAAAAAAACACTCCAATTGCAGAAAAAAGCAATCTGTATATTGACAAAACAAAAATTGAATGCCCACACAGACAAAATCTAAGGATGTTTTTTCACTTAACGAATTACAATTTTATTTCAAACTACAACATAAAATGCTTCCAGCATATATTTCGACCATGTTCACCCAAATATTCAACATCTATATACATAAACTCGACAAGCAACAAAACCGTACTGTACATCGGCATAATCTACTTGTTTATGAATAATAAGAATAAAAATCTATATTAATTTTCACCGTAAAAGATACGCTCGTCTTACAGCAAATGTAATTTATATGTAAGCTTTTCCAAGGAGCAGTTCCAAAACATAATGACAGTACATTAGGGACCTATTAATGTAAGTGAACAAGAAGCCGCCACAATGAATTCAACCCACCCTCTACCACCCCGACCCAATATGGCGGAATATTAAATTCTCCTCCTGTAATCGAAGCCGCTATTTGTTTCGCTACAGCTTAACTCTCAGGTAGGAGAGATGGATATTACACCGTGATCTAGCTTACTAGTTCCCGCGTAAAACTATTTAACGATAATAAATACCTTTCTGGGTGTACCTGTTTCAAATTTTTATATTAAAACCTACATGCGCCCTCGAATTAGTGAATAGACAACAGAATATAATATGCAAACGCTTGCAACAGCAATCTTTTTAAGAAGTGAATATTGTGTTAATTGGCAGTCAGCTGCATTCTTGACCAGCACTAAGTTAACATGTCAACACTCTTATGCTTAAACGTAAGCTTGTACGTAGATGAGAGCGCAGCAATCTAATACAGCAACCCAGAAAACACACACACACAGGCTGACTCACATGAGCCAGCGAACCGCTCGCACCCCCCTCCCCCCACCATATGGTACCATATGAGCCCAGCCCCCCCCCCCCCAGCCCCTATGGTATAGGCCCACTAAAGAGGCCGACAGCAATGTCAACCATCTACAACAGGACTCTGAGGAATAAGCTCTTCTAAACGACTCACGCGCTCCAAAAGGTCCTCATACTTCGATTCCAATTCCCTCACCTTCTCCTCTACACAGGACCCTGAGGAATAAGCTCTTCTAAACGACTCACGCGCTCCAAAAGGTCCTCATACTTTGATTCCAAATCCCTCACCTCATTCTCAAGGTCCACCTTCTCCTCCCATATATGTTCCACATCTGCTTGCAGCTCGGCCACCCCAATATGTTCATCGGTGCTCATTCTATACCTCAGCCCTCATATGTTCAACATATCGACGCGTGCCCATAGGCCAGAGTGTCTACACCACCTGGAGCTATCCACCGCTTTGAGTCAAAGGGGGAGAGAGACACCTTGTTAACGTGGAGCCCATATATTTTATGGCAGTCACTCCTGAGCATGTTCATTCCGTGGCGAAACTGCTTTTTGGCGAACAGTGACTCCACGTACTGAGCGTGTCGTAGATGCTTCTTCACCACACCACCACCTTCTTCACACCTTTTGCTTTTTTGATCTCATCCCGGCTCGACATCAAGATCGAGTACATCTTAGGGCGCAGACCAACATACTCTTGATGGGCACGCCGGCACACTCATCCTTCATCTTCCCCAGAACCTTCTTGTTCACACTGCTGTAGAGACTACGGGAGGGATGAAAGTTGCTGGTGTCAAAGAGATGGGCATCTTCCTTCATGTCAGCATACACGTCAGGCGTGCGTATCTCCATTAGCAGCGAATCCGTATCTGTGTACAACAAGCCAAGGTTCTTGCCGTATCTGGGCTTCATGGTATTATAATAGAAGTCGTACATCAGGTGTTTGGAGAGGTCGAGTATACACATGCCCACATACACCGGGCGGTTCAGTACCAGGTGAGTCTTGTGCATGTGCAGAGCGGCCAGGTCATTATCAAACACCTGATGACGCGCGTAGGCGGGACTTGCAATAAGCCTACGCATTCTTTCTTCTTCCTTTGAGCGAACAATCTTGACAACGACCCGCCTGCGGAGGTTCTCCATGGTCTTGCCGAACACAGAGTTGTTCATAAGCTTATACAGGTCCTTCTCAAAGTCGCTGGTGGCCACCTTACGCAGATCCGTATTCATACGAATGTAAGGCTCCATCCAGGGACTCTGGTTAAAGATAAGTGCACGATGGATCTTGGTTAGCCTCATACCAAGTGAAAGATACAGCTTGAGGTTCCTGTAGTGCACCACATACTTCTCCTTATTCCGCAGGTTTGGGACCAGCTTTTCAACCTCGCCCAGGGTGCCACCCAACTCGCCCAGGAGGTTCTTCTGATAGATAGACAACCAGTTGTTCTCTACAAGAAGCCGCTCCGGAGCCAGCGGGTAGTCGTTGTGCTCGTCATGAAGTGCAGTAGGATACTCCAAGTCAACCTCAAGTATGTATCCAGTCTCGGCATCATCTGGGTGGTCCTGTATCCGTAGATCCTCCGGCCGAGCCACCCACTCAATACCCGCAGTTGGCAAAGGCTGACTCATAGCCCACCCATACAAATTGTTAGCATCAAGGTACTGGATGTAGCTCGTTGGTTTATCCTGGTCAAAGTCATCCACAAGCGGGTTATTGGCCTTAGCGTGGCGGCGCGACACCATGCTTATACCGCCGCGTAGACCTTTCTCAATGAACAGGTGCTTGTCATAGTCGGTGAGTAGCTCGAGTTCCACGCCTGTGCTCTTAAGCAAAGCATCCCATGACAAACCGGGGCTGGTATAGTAGTGGGCCGGATCCAACCCGTACTGCTTAAGACAGGTCTTGCGGAACACCTCAAACACATCTGCAAGGAGCAGTACATCTGTCCGCAGGTACAGGTCATGGTAGTCACCCATGTTCTTACACCCGAACACGCTCCAGACCTTTTGTGCATGGGCATAGTCTACAGTAGATATACCCTCCTCAGAGAGCTTGCTGTAAAACTCCAGGATTGGCGGCAGAGGGGAATCAAACTTATCCCAGCTGTCCATGAACTCATAGGGGAAGACTCCCTTACGCAACAGCAACCGCCGCTTCATCTGGTCTGGCTTATATTCCGCCGTCACAGCAAAGGCATCTGGGTTGTTCGCAGACACCAGCTTATCAAGCGAGGCCAGGAGAAACTGTGCACTGTCAATGAAGCGCAACTGTCCAAGCGACAGGGAGATATATTTCTCCATGTTGTTGGGGATACAGTTGATGTTTCCCTCCACTTTGCTTATACCCTGCATCAAGAGATGGGAGTCGTAGCCCCGCAGATTATGGAACACCACAGGGATGGGTGTTGTCTTGGGACTCAGCCGAAGTTTCAGGTTACACACGTTATGGGCTGGCCCTCTGTACAAGCCTGTTATATGGCAGTGATCGCGGACAGAGTCACAGCCCAGTTTTTTTCTTACACACATGACAGTGAGTTGCAGCCTTATGTGCCCTTTTATCCTCCTGAGTCATCCGCATAGGGACAGGCTTGGACAGAACTGCTTTGATCTTTTGCTCCTCCTGCTGCAGAACCTGTAAGAACTTCTCCACAGCATCGCTTCCTCTGTAAACCACAGGTGGTTCGGTCTTACCATCACAACGAACAACCACATAGCCGTAGCCGCATCCTTGGTGTTCCTGCGTTCTCTGCGTGTTGCTCTTACCAGGATTAAGCGCAGGACCCGGAAGCTTCACTGTGAGCGCCTCAAAGTCAGCATAGATGACGTAGGGTGCAGCAAGCTGTTTCTGCCAGTTCTGGAAGGATAATATGTTCTTCCCTTCCTCAGGCATATCCACTCGCACAGCAGTTTGCCCTATCCCCACACACTCAGGCTTATGCGCCAGGAGCAGACCCTCTGAGGTATATCCATGCAGACATAGCTCACAGAAGAACTTGCGCTCTTTATGTTTCGTCTGGTCATACAGCAAGCGGTTCAGGTCTTTGATTTGCGTGTAATGAAACTTGCCGTCCTTCTCAATCAGCATGAGGTTTATACGGGTACCAGAGTGCTTACTGATGCGGTGTACGATAGTGGTCTTCCCATCCCAGCCAAAAACGTTCAAGGCTAGGTTAGCATGCTTTTCTATCTTCTCAACATGCGACACCGGTGTAGGATATTCTACACCTGCACCCTCCAGCAGATCTAAGAGCCACTGAATATTATATTTTGATGGTCGCTGTGGGTCCTTGGCAACCGGGTGCAGAGCGGCTACAACAGCCCATAGAATGCAGAAGTCGTCCCAGTTCTTTACATTTATGATGGCCTGCTTAGCCGCCAGCGCAGCCGGAAGTCGCAGGTAGGAGCCACCCTTCAACGGTTGGTAGTTGGCAATATCAATCCACAGAGTTGTGACCGCCTCAAACTCCCAGCCAGAACCTTGGTTGGTCCACTTCTCCAACCGCTCTTGGATATTAACAACACTCTGGTCCAACGCAACATCCATGTCTTCTGAGGAGAGAACCACCTGCTGCTTATTACGCAACACAGGCTCAAAATAATCAGTGCTGTCATCATCGGCGTGCTTGGAGAGTCTTACCTTAAGGGCAAACTGACACTTGATTCCACCTAGCTCTTCCAGCTCACCAGTCAAAACTTTATGCATCTTCCGACGCATGCCCTTAAAGAACATCAAAAGGTCCGAGCTAAGGGGGTGAGACTCAGGAACGTTCATCACCCATCCACGCAAATAGTTTTTAACAGCCCACTTAGTCTTCTTGAAGGCAAGACGCGCTGTGGGGACTGGGGACTGGGTTGTGGTGATGCGTGGGGCAGGGACTGGTCTGCGTGGGGCAGCAGTGGGGATGCGTGGGGCAGGGACAGGTCTGCGTGGGGCAGGGACTGGTCTGCGTGGGGCAGCAGTGGGGACAGGGGTGCGTGCCACCCCAGCCTTTAATCTAGCAAACATCTCCTTGTATGTACGGTCATATTCATTACGCACTTGGAGTGCTTTGAGTGCAGCCTTAGAGCGTGGATAAGGAGGCTGAAAACCGTGAATTGAAACATAATCGTTTTGGGCTTCACGTGCTCGCTGATTATGAGTCATGTTTACTATACAGTTCCATTAGTCTAAAAGGGAATTCGTTGATACACAAAAGGCAACAACAATACAGCGAGCGGACTTTGACCTATGCAGTAAACACACGTCTCTGACAAGGTGCCAAGCTTCGTCGCACATAGCCGCCAAACCATGTTGTTGACAGCGCCACAAGATTTCTATTTTTATACAGTGGGGAATCCCCGTTCAGTGGCGCTGACTTGCGTGTCCCCAGCTATAGGCTGTTGTGAAACAATCTTTTGGGCAAGACGAAGACGACTGTGGTCACTTTATCGAACCCACAATCCATGCACAATCCTACATTATTATTTTTTTATAGCCTTCTGACAACCCGTACAAAGACGATTAATGACACCATGTTTTATCTTATATCTGTGTAAGTTACAATACTCTTGCTCTTGCGTACAGGGCCTGTTACAGGGGACTTTCTTTCCGAGCAATATCCATGGGCACTTATTGTCAAATACTACCATTGTTATATATATAGATATCTATTAGTCTAATTGATAATACCGTCTGGCGGCAACTGGGTATCGGACGGCACCACAAGCAACTCCTCCTTTACAAAGCCACGGAGAGGTCCATCCAGCAAATAGTATAGTACAGGCTCACCAGATTTAGTGACAGAGCTTCCAATCCGGTAAACATTGAGTGACCACACAGGGTCAGTGGCCCGCCGCCGATGGTCTTGCTCTGCCTCACCAGGCTGGTAGAGGTAGCGAACGCCAACATCAGAGGGAAAGCTTTTGCTCTTTGACCCCCAGAGGGCGCCCTGGTACGACTGCAGAGGGCTTTTGTGCAACTCGTTTTGCCTTTATAGCATCTTTAGGTTTTTTTCCAGTCAAGCGGGTCACCTCATTATTATCGCAGAGACTACAGCCTGCAGTCGAAAAACCCACTCAGTCGATCGTTTTCCAGTATCCCTTAACTCTACGGCATACTGGTGACCAAAGAGTCGTTCAGCAAGGGTTCGGTTAAAGCGTTCCACTATACCCTGGTCTCGATGGATATTCACACGGCCACGCCTGACTGATACTCCATGTTTTTACTAACAGCTGATTCGCTGCACCCATAAACTCCCGTCCGGGGTCCACCTGAAGTAGTTTAGGCCAATGCAGCGGTCCTCGTTTGTATATCCTCTCAAGTGCACCTGCGACCTCCTTAGCCTCTTTTGTAGTCAATGGCTCAGCCGCTTTGTAGCGCGAGGCCACATCAACCAATGTTAGGGCATACTTGTAAGTCCGGCGCTTCACAACGTCATGAGGAAGAAATAAGAGATCGGCTTGGTGAACCTCATTGGGGACAGGGACATCAAACTTTGGCCTGGGAATGTGTTTTGGCACTGGCAGGTAGATTTGCCATATAGCTTGCTTTGTTAGCCACCCCCTGGCAACTTCCTCAGAAACCCTCGCTTCTGTCGCAAGCTTCTTGATAGCAGTAATGCCTTTCCAGTATCCCTTAGGACTATAGTAGATCTCTTGCATGCGACGATACATATACAGCAAACGTTCGAGTCTCCAAATGACCTACTTAGCAAGCCTGTATGCAAACAGCCCAGTCGCAGCCATACCCAGTATAATGAATGCCACCTCACGCCCCCTCTGTTCATCTGAGGGCTCGTAGAAGTCTGAAAGCTGCGGCTCAGAGCCCAGCGGGTCGACGGTTTTATTCGTAATTAAGGCGTACTCACGCATAGCCTCGTCCGCATCCTTAAAAGTATGCTCGGCGTGGCCCTGGCGGCGCAGTTGCTCATTGATGAAGTCTAAGCGCTCAGTTCTCTTCTTGGCCCATGCTGCCTGAGCAGATTGAAGCTGCTCGATTGCCATATCATGGCGTTTACGTTCCGCGTCCACTTGGCTGCCTCGTAATTTAGAGAATAAAAAGTTGCTCCCAGAGAATGCAAGGGCGTTAACAAGAGCACCCCCAACAAGTAGAGCAAGTGTGGCCATTACTTCAGTATATCAACTGGTAAGATTCCTTGTTTAATTAGCATATCCTTTGTGGCCATAGCTAGTGATACATCGGCAACAGCCATAGCCAGGTCCCGTGGGGTGAAATCAAGACGTGGCACCACACCACCCAGAGCCATCTTAGCAAGCTTGGCATAGCCTATTGAAATACCGGAAACAACTACACCGTGGTACAGAGCGTTGACGAGCATTTTTCCATCAGTAATTGGTGTTGTCATCTTATTCCATATAAAACGGATCCTTTAAATGAGCGTCTGGAGGCTTTTGTACCACAACCTGTTTAGGGTGTGAGGCTACCATCTGGTGCCTGTAGCAATACAATGCCAACACGCCAACACCGCCGACAACTAAAGGCACAGCCCATGTTGGCCACGTCCACCTTTCCATAGGTTTGCTCGTTGATATTGGCTCGACAGCTTCGTCTCTACCATCTGTAAGCGCTGCCTTAGCCTCTCGGAGCTCTCTCAGAAGCTTATTTTGATTTGCTTTTCGAGCTGCAGCACCCTTTCGTCCTGCCGCAACCCTTTTAGCGTTTTTTGTCACTGACGTTATCTCCACCGGTGTTGTCTCCCCTTGATTCGTGTTCGTTTCTTCCATGTTTACTTACTAAATTTATTTGTCCAATTGATAGCTCTTAGTAAGCACCGGTTATAGCGGAGTTAAGCACATGCTATAGCGGAGTTAAGCACATGCTATATCAGAGTTAAACACATACTATAGCAAGGAAGTGGTGTCTTCCTCTCCACCGGCCCCTGTTGTTTCGGTGCTTGTTTTTCCAAATTGACAGTGCTTAACTGTTGTTAAAGCCGCAGTTAAGGGAGCTAAAAACATACCATAGCGATGATATAGCTCACAAGTGGCAGTGCTTAGCGCGTGTCCAACAAACGGGTCCGTCTCGAGGTCTGTAATTAGCCTTGGCTGGTGTTCTGGTGGGATTGGTAGAAACATACAAGCAATACCTGAGTACAGCTGTAGCAGTGTCTGACCTAGAGTACGTGTCATGCTGGCACCTAGCCGAGCCTCGTATCTCACATACAGCTTTATGATCTCTTCATCAGACATTGATTCAACCTGGTCAATTGTAAGGCCCTTTAAACCAAGGTACTGACGGGCCTGACCTCCGGCTATGACGGCAGCAAGAAGACATATTTACACCAGAGGTGCAACTAGGTTCCGCTCCCCCAGACTTTGTCTCCACTAAGCCAGTCGAGTCCTGTTCAAGGAGTTTATCAATAATGGTATCAGGATCCATGAATATACGTATACGCCTTCGAGCTTCAAAATACTGCACCGCTACCCAGATGAAGAAACCTAAATTGATTACTGAGGCAGCGGCTGCTATCAAGGCCAATATCACTTCAATCGACGGCATATGCAGTAGGCTGATCAGTCTTCAGCAGCAGTTTTGCGTGCTTGGTCTTTGCTAGTAGTTGGCGTACTGTGGCACGTTCCTCCTTTGTTGGAATTACATCATTTTCACGTAAGGCGTCTTCAAACGAGTCACGGTCCTTGGTGTGAAAGAGCACCATCCAGCGAGTCTGCTCACGTAAGTCCGTCAGCACAGAGTTGTACTTTTGGGTGAGGACCCAGACACTTTGTTGCGCATGGCGGCCGCTAAAGGCCAGTTCAGATAACATGTCTTTCTTCTTGGTTAGGGCCTTTGTTGCCGAACAGTCATCAATAATGTACAGGGTTGGCTCGCCCTTAAAACAATGGTAGAAAGCCCTCAGGTGGTCATGGAGCCGCTCCCCTGGATCAACCACGTACACCTCTGAATCATCCCACACCCATGACCGCGTCCGATAGGCCTCGTTGAAACGTATGGTAGGGCAGAGGATTACAATATGCTCGAAGGCACCAAAGAAGGGCCCTTCAAGTAGGTCGAGGATGAATGCGGTTTTCCCACATCCTGTCTGCCCACAAACAATTGCCGAACAGGGACAATCTGGAAATGTAAACTTAGTAGACTGCGCTGACGAACCTGCCATCTTTAATGTTAAGCTGTGCATCCATTACAATATACATATAAACGTTCAATGCACCGGCCGCTCTGCCTTTTTCGTGATCTGTATGGTGATGCCCTCAGACGCATTCTCCACAGCCCTGCCACTACCGTGCAGCTGGTCGTCATCACTCGTCCTTAAGTCGAGCCACAGAGCATACTTAGTGGTTAGGTACTCTCCTAGGGACACGTCTGACAATGCCAAGTCTTTTGCAGCTATTGCTACACTGGGGTCTCGTTTTACTCGTTGCTGCAAAGGCCTTCTTCACCTCGTCCCACTGCTGGTAGCCACGCATGCCCTGGGCATAGAGCTGATTGGGGATGCCCTCAATGGTCACCTCGACCTTCGTAATCTTTGGGTTGTAGAACGACTCTGTCTTCCTGGCGTATGAGACATTGGCTGAGTCTTCAAAGAGCAGTAGGATGCCCTTCATGCTGCGAGCCGGCACGTTCAGGTTGATGTTCCACAGTGTATCTCTTTTATTGTATACAAGCTTCCTGTGACGAAGCACACGGTCATACAGAATCGAGAGTCGACCTGTGTACTGGGTGCGTATCATGCGGGCTAACTCTGTTTGGGTAACCATGTCATACTCCAGCGAGATGCCATCAATTTTGTAGCTTGCAGCGGTGTCGCCTGTTGCGTGAATCACGCGGTTGTAGTCGTTGAACGTGAGCTCGTATTCCAGTCTGTCATTAAGCGCGCTCTGGTAGAATGGCATGTGGCTCTCGAGGAGTTCAAAATCAAGCGGAACGTAGAACCTGTTACCATACACATCGGCTACGGCCTTGTCCTCTTCCTCGGTATCAACCTTGTCTCCTGCCCCCAGTCGTATCTTAGTTGCGTTTCTATCATCTGATGTGTCAATGCCCTGGTACTGAAGGCCCTGTCTCTCCTGTGCTGTCCGCCACAAGTCGTGGTAACAGTGGTACATATCGCTGTCATCAATAGACATGACCTCATTGCCAGAAATCTTGATTGTCATTTTCTTAACCACGGCGCGACCCAAGTTTTGCACAATGCTGCGGTTAACATCAGTCGAGGTCAGCGTGATTGTAAAGGCCAGCCGTGCTGTCCCTGGAACAATGACGTCTTCTGCACCTAGATTGGGGAAGCGAACCAGCAGTTGTTGGTTCTGATCAATAGTGCTTGGATTGTTTGTAACGACTACAGATTGTCGCACGCCCTTTACCCCAAGGGGTTCGCGTATCCGGCGGTGTGGGTTTAGTTTGCGTCCGTAAGTACTCGTCATGTTGAATGTTTAATTACACTTATATCTTTAACACACAGACATGGAGTTTGATAACCCAGCATTTGACGACCCAGAGGAGGAAGGGGCTATGGGAGGGGATAGGAATGAGACTAGCTTTGATGATGAGGAGACTAACATGATTGACGAAACTTTAGATACGTCGTACTCGACTATGCCACCATGGGCTATTACTGAAATGCCTGCTGGGTTAACAGAAGATCAGGTGGCTTCCAAAGAAGAAACTGAAGTCTTAGTTAAGAGGTGGGAGAAGGCAGTGTCTAAGCATGGGCTGCAGGCCACTCTGGAGTTTAGATCGTCTCAACAAGGGGACCTTTGGGTTAAGTGGGACCGAGAATGGAATCTTCTGACATGGAAGAACAATCCAAACAAATTCCTCTCTCCTAGGAGTATCCTAGATTACGGTGGTACACCGCTTGCTCGAGCTCTTGGAGTGACCGCTGAACTATCCACAGAAGCAGTAAAAGCCCTACAAGGCGTTGACGAAGCTGCTGCTTAGTGGAAGCTGCACTTCCAGATATGTTAGAAATGAGCAGCCTTGAAGCTGTGACAGAGCAAGGTGGTGTGGAAGAAACAGGATTCATAGAGGACGTTCATAACACCATCCAAGACCTAGGTACACAAACAGACAACGAACTACCACTCAGAGAGCTTATTGGGCTTGACAAGGCTATGCAGACTCAGAGGGGTGAGCTGGTCAATAACCTAGCTAAGATAACTGAGTTAGAAAGGGATATAGACTGGCGGAAAGCTAAAATGGCAAGCCTAGAGGAGGAAGGGAGGGGTGATAGTCGAGCATGGAAATTCCAAGCAAATGAGCTTGAAGAGCTGCAGGACCTGCGGAGTGCCCGTATTGAGGCTGCCTCTGAAAACCGTAACGTCTAAGGACCCAAATTAACCGCATCAGGGAAACGATCAAGAGACTTCTTAACGAGGACACAACACTAGCTGAGCGTGTACGCGACCTGTTCCGGGAGCAGGGTATAACAATCGCCTCCATACTCACTGCGATTGGATTGGCAATCTCGACCCTTGTAGTTGCTTTGACGGGCGGAGGGAGCACTAGTCCAACCCCGGCACCAACGCCGACACCAGCTGATAAGCCTGGTTTAAAGGAATGGATTAAAAAACAGCTGAACTCCTTGGCAAACGTCCTGAAGGGCCTAGCCGGTAAGGCAGCAGCTGCCCTTCCAGGAATCATTGGCTCCATCGTATCATGGGTGCTTACGTCAGCTGCAAAGGTGGCTGGTTGGATGGCAGAACATGTATGGGCCGCAGTTGTGGCGGTGGGGGGAGTTATCCTCCTGATACTCCGTGACTTACTACGTAGCAAACCAAAGCACAGCTAAGCCTATAGCGATTCCGCCTATAATAAGAGCGGTTTTCTCATCCTCGTGCGCCCCACGCAGACCGGTCTCGGCCATAGGGGCCGGCCCTGGAGAGGAGAGTTCCATATCTGTATCTGTATCTGGCGGGGGGTCAAAGCTTCCTCTATCTGGAACCACCTGAACCGAGTTGACATCAGCATTGCTGCCTATCTGCTGCTCCTCAGTTGCAATGGTAATCAGATTGTTGTACCCAGCAAAGTTTCCAATGGCGAGGCTCATATCAGACGGAGCCATGTACAGGCCCGTTCCAAACACATAATCAACCTTTGAGGAGGCATTCTGGAGGACGTTCTGATACCGTCGGATGGATGATGGAATATCCACTGGGGAGTTGATGGCATCCTCAACGTTAGCCTGAAATTGTTTTTGGGCATCAAAGGACGTTCCAACACCTAGTATCTCTGAGCGGGTCTGCGCCTGAGCACTAAGAATGGCCCAGACATAGGTCCGAATGCTGTCGTTAATTCGCTCAACGCCGGTCTGTGTAAAGCCCTCAGACGTGTCCAGTATGAAGGTACTCCAGGCCTCGTCTGCTTCAGGTCCCTGTGATAGATGTAGAACAGCACCCATTTTCTCCTGAAAGGATTGTAGGTTACTCGCGTGGGCAAAACCTGGCTTTGTATCCTTTTCCGCCTCAAAGGCCATCCGTGTAGGGTCATAACGAACGTTTCGACCAGCAACCTTGACGACACTCCCGTAACCATACGCATCATGTGCATATAAGATACCAAGGCCACTATTAGCTACGGTTGCCTTCTGACGCCAGTCTGTGTTTGGTTGAACACCAAAGTTAGTGCAGAGTCTGTCATATGCTCTCTTGTCATATGTATTGTTATAGGGGTCATAGGCATGATCCTGAGGTAGAGGCGCTTGCAGTTCTGCTAATAGGCGACGCACTGTGTAATAAAGGTGAAAGGTGTAGAGAGCTTTCACGAGTGGAATCCCAGCCTCGAGGTGGTCCTGGGATGACACACCGCAGCCGGCTGATGATGCACACCACACTGCAAAGTTTAACTGGTTCTGCCAAAACTGCATTGGATTTGTCAACCAGTCTTTTACTACTTTGTCCGCTGTTACCGGCGGCACCTTATAGTTACTGAATAGATCAGGAAACTTTGCTGTGAATGTACCACCATTGTGAACAACTTGAATTGTTTGTCGGGTTAGTTTATCTCCCACACCATATGTGGCTGGATACACCCCGCCCGCACCATATGGGGTAGCTTTTCTATTGAAACTAAAGGCTTGTTTATTCATAGTGCTATGTATCACACTCTGTCAAATGTTCAAAGCGGCGGCGCTGTGTCCCTGCAAAAACCTATTGACAACACTGCTGGCGATCTATGTGTTGGCCTAAGGTCAATCACGTATACTGTGGGCTGGTACAATCTAGAATCAGACGAGAGCATTGCATGGCGGTCAAGGAATTCAGAAGAGAGAGGATATGCTGCATTAAAACCAGGCCTCTGGAGCTTAAGCCTTCTTCAGGAGCATATTACACCATTAGGTATCGGTTTGGAGGTTGATGCTGTAAATGGGGTTATTACCCTAACAGTTCCAGACAATGTGGGTGCGCACATAACAGGCGGAGTGTTAACAATGTTGGGTCTTGACGGCTTCAGTGGGGGGTGGATACCTTCAGGTACTTACATAGGTGACCGGCCCATCAACTTTAGCATCTTTAACACAATTTATGTTCACCTCGATAAAGTCAGTACCACACACAACATGCTAGATGGTGCGCCCACTACGCTTCTTGAAGTTGTTGGCTTAGAGGGTGGCTCTTTCGGTGATATTATAACCACGAACATCGCTAATCCTGTCTGTAAGCGTGTCACTAGTGGAACAGTGCATGAGTTAAAGGTTCAGTTACGCGATAATAAAGGAAGGCTATTAGATAACCACGACTTACCTGTTAGCGTTGTTCTTGAATTTACAAGATGTCAATAAAAACGAGTATTTATGGACCTAGGCAAAAACCGGCAAGCACTGTGTGCGTGGTGCTGACCTCTCGGAATATGCCACAAAGACCTATGTATCTATTGGTGACTCACAAAAAATAAGTGCCGTAGGGGACACAATGGAAGGGGATCTTAATATGGATGGCAATATGATCACGGGACTTCCTACGATAGGCCTTCCATCCTCTGGAGGACAAGCAATGTCATACCAAAACACAATAGATCTGGTAACTACCGCAGCCAATTCACGCGTTAGTAAACAAGGTGATGATATGTACGGAGACCTTGAAATGGGAGATAATAAAATCGTTCTGTTGGGAGACCCAATATCGCCTAAAGATGCTGCTAATAAAAAGTATGTTGATGCACAAAACAGACAGCATCGCAGGGACCTGAGAGAACACATAAACTCCCAAACGAAACATCTCATTACTATATGGGCAGAAGCAAGTGGCCCCCTTCGCAGAGGATATGAGTGGTCGTTTGGCCATGGGGCTAGGGGTCGAGACTCACAAGACTCAAGCTGTGGATATACCATGTTATGTAATGGCAAGATCATTCGTATGGGGTTGTCTTCGGGTGTTGGTGCTGATGCTGGTCCTATAGCAGTCGTTCCTGTTATTAATGGAACGAATCAAGTGGTAGGAATAAGTAAGCCTGCTAACCAACGGGCTGTTGTAATAACTTTAGACCAGCCTTTACAGCTAGAACAAGGCAACGTTATTAACTTTTATACAACCACACAAAACAGAGGGGCGACTTGGTCTGTAGCTTCACTCCTAATTGAACTTAATATATAGACTTATGTATGCAAAGACAGTATGAAACAACAACCAACGACTGCACCGTTAAATCCGGAGCCTCCTCCATGTGATCTGGGGCACTCCTATCGGCTGAATGAGATCAGTCTTAAGAAGCAATACCTTGAGAAAGAAATTGAAAAATATGGTGCTATGTACAAAAAATATAGGTGTGCAGTAAACTCAGTGGACGCTGTAGACACTGCTTTAGTTGCTGTGGGTATGTGTCTTGGCGCAAGTGGTGTAGGTGTAATGTCTACAATAGTTGCCATTCCTATTGCCACAGTGTTGGGTGCTACTGGAGCCGCTTGTGGGCTACTTGTAATTGCTGGAAAATTCATCAGTAGGCGGCTGACCATTAAGTTAAAAAAGCATGACAAGATCCGCATTCTCGCTCAGAGCAAATTGAATACCATTGCTGACATTGTATCGGCGGCGCTTGAAGATGGGTATATCTCAGATGATGAGTTTAAGCTCGTTTCGGTCGAGATCATGAAATATAGTCAAATGAAAAGTGACATTAAAGCAAAATGTTTGAAAGCGGCAGAATCGCCCCCTAGACCTGCTAAGGTATGACCTTGACAGTCTATTTGAAGAATGGGGGTTGCTAGATATAATGGAGGCGTCGATAAAATCTTTCTGCAACGATCATACTGGAGTCAAACAAAATACGGACCAGTGGGAGACCACGAGGAAGGGCTGCGTTGGAGGAAGTGACTACTCCTCTATCATAGGGCAAAACTACTTCAGCAGCTATAGCAAGAAGCTGACAGAAAAAAACTAGCAACGAGGGTGTTCGCTTTAGCACACCCTGCCTCTGGGGTACGACTTTTGAGGAGGTTGCAATTGCGGTATTGAGAGAAGGTGTACGACACCAAGGTCTACGGAAATAATATCTATATTGAGGGCGGCGCGACGGCCTACTCTCCGGATGGCTTTTGTGTGCTCCCGATCCGGCGGGCTGGAGTGGATGCTGTCTGTCTGGGGCATCCTGAGGAGGTTGTGCTGCTCGAGATAAAGTGCCCCTACACTAGGAGTCCTGGGAGGGTGATTCCGAATATGTATAAGCCTCAGGTTCTGTTGGGGTTGCACCACAGTCCGGTGGCAACCATCGGGGTGTTTGTCGACTGCGTTTTCAGGTTGTGCTCCTTTGAGGACCTGGGGAGAGCTGAGACGTATAACCAGGTGTATCACAAGGATCAGAAGAAGTATAAGGAGACGGTGGCTTGGGGGTGGGCGGGGGTGGAGGGGCTTGAAGACGGCGACTATAGTGCGAACGGGAGGTTTAATAGTTGCCTGGGCTTGGAACAGGAGCATCACGGTCCTTGGTTGGGAAGACCGAGTGGGATCACAGAGAGGCCGATGGGGCTTTCTACTGTTGGAAGCTCTTTACGATGAGATTGATAACCGCTCGTCCCGATCCCGACTTTATCGAGAAGAACGACGCTAAGGTTGCCCAGTTTATACAGGACCTCAACCGCGTGAAAAATGGAACTTACAGCGACGGTCACAGATATTTATCACTCAATGACCTCTATGGTGACTAACTACTGGTGTGGGCCTATACCATAGGGGCTGTAAGGGCTGGGCTCATATGGTGGGGGGGGGGGGGGGGGGTGCGAGCGGTTCGCTGGCTCATGTGAGTCAGCCTGTGTGTGTGTGTTTTCTGGGTTGCTGTATTAGATTGCTGCGCTCGTACCCCCAGTCTCTACACTACTCTTGATGTATCTAATTTCAGCTTGAATGAAATTAGGAGGTTTACTGAGGACAGACTAACCTTCAGCAGGGAATTCGGTGCATCTGTTCGATGCCATTGACGCACCAAAGCCAATGTAATCGGGTTTTAGATAAACTTTTACCGCAATGTCTATGATTTGTGTATGCAAATTATTAATGTACGTGTAAGCTACCAACGGCATGAGGCCGCATATAATGCAAATGTATCCACCAATACCAATCTGCGGGTCAATTGCCCAGCGCTCAATGAGTGCAGAGTCACTTCCCAAATAATGACTGTTTTACTGTCTTTTTTCGACTTATTATTATATGATAGCAGCATATCATTTTTGACCGTCAGTGTACTTAATACGTGAGTTAATTTAGTTGTGCACTGATTGAGACTGCTTCAAAATTCAGTAACATTATCCCTATACCAATTTCAGAATACTTGTGATTTAGCTACGGCTATGTTTCGGCATGACAATTCACAACGTTTGCCAATCGATTCGCTAGTTTTCCAAAAAATTGTAACTTTGTTATGCTTATTGATGCAGCCAGTATTTTTCGGGCCATTTAGTCACGTTGTACTGAGACTGAAGAAGCATGGATGGTATGCCTCAGTCTATTATGACTATGATAATCTCATTAATCTTCCTCGCTCATGCTTCTATGTAAAACTAAACATGGTAGAGCCTTCTAACAGAATATTATCGACCATTTCCAAAAATTATATCATGATCGTTGACAAACATAATAGATTAGAGTTGCATGTTTTATCAATAAGGATGAGCGCTTGTCAAAAAGGCACTGCATTTGAGTAACGCTTCAACAAATCAATGTAGACTTCTCATACAAAAATAATACAATGGAAAAACTCTGAAGTATTGGAATCATGTGAGTGCTCTTTCTGCTTTGAACATAATAAATCAAGTGGTAATAGCATGCTTTATTGATTATGTCCGTACCCTATTGACTTTGCAAGCGGTTATATATGCTACATTTAAAATACAAATCTCCTCTTTTTTCATTTCACCAGCTTAACACAGAAACCTACCTTCTACATGAGTCATGATTTACATCTTAATTGGAAGACAAAGTGAGATATTCATATATTTCCACACTAAGGCACTTAAAAAACACGATGGGTACATCAGATCAATTTACACATATCACACGGAATACCCGCAACACAATTATGAACTAATCATACTCGGTACTTTTGAACAATATATGCTAAGTACTAGCAATACATGCTAAATGTTAGAATAAAATCATGTATCTTTTGCATTTTAGCCTTAACGCCAAGCTAAGTTTCCCCCAAATACAAACACAATGCAAGCGGACCTGCCATAAATGCATTGTGTGGCTTGAAATAATGCTGAATGCATTAACAACTGCAGCAACATTGCTCAACAATATTCACCGTATGAATGCACTTAAATCAAAGCAAACACTGCAGACATTCATTAAAGTAAGTATCGTGAGATGGAGGCATTCAAGGACATCAGTGTAACAACAACAATAACAGTACATCGTTCTGATTGTGTATTAAAGGCGCGCTCAAAACATGATTCCGTCTACAAAGAGACAATGCCGAATTAAAAGGTTACTGTTTGTAACAGAACTGTATATATGAAAGCATGGTGAGTTTTACATGGTCTCATGAAAGTTGAAAAAGTGAACTTGTATAATACGGTTGTTCTTATGTAACGTTACCCACTTTGCATTGACAATTTAGAAAACGTACGCAATCATAGAAAATTACTGGTGATTGTTGTGCTAATGTTGATACCAAATCGATATGTAATGTAATACCTAATTGATGACATCGAAAGCTGATCTGAAAAAAGTGCCACCACATAATGTATATTAGTACATCAATTTGAAATGCTTAAGGCATTTGCTAGTTTTTTTCAGTTAACATATCTGTGCATGCGTAGCGATATACCATGTTAGTAATGGTCAAAGGACGTATTCAGTGCAGCGCAACACTCCCATTATGATGTATCATACCGTATCAGTGCATCTATCGGTGGAATATAAAACCAGCACAGTTATGCAATTCTCACATAATCCTTTCTTTTCCATGTTTAAATGGCTAGCACCCTTTTGGTTGACCCATACATTCACGACTGTACACAGAGAATATTGCAATTAAGGAAATGGCATGAACTGAGACGTTATGGAGTCGTACATGAGTACACCGGAGCATACGTTGAAAATAGTATGTAACTGATAGTGCTTCACGCGACACGCTAGGGCGCCTTAAGACTATTGATCTGATGGAATGCTCTCAGAGGAATGCCGTTAGGCAGTTACAGTACTTGGTCGCACATTAGCATTAGTCTTCTGCATAAGCCATGAAGACCAAAATAAACATATCAATACATGTGTAATTGACGCAGCCATGGATTGAGCATTCATCGAATGTAGCAAGCGTTGTATGATGAGTAATTAAGTTTTCATTGACAGTTGCTCATTAATAAGTTATCATGTGTCCTTGACCAATCGGTTCAATATTTTCCCACGTATAGCCGCTGGCCAGTAGCATTATTTACTTCTGTATTAATTATTGATCACCCGCACATTAAACATGTAGTGGTGGTATATACTGAATAAGGAATTAATTATCTTGTGCTTCACGTTGGGCAGTAACTTCCGGAAAAAAAGCTTATTTGCCACGGCAGTCGCCAAAAATGATATATATTCATAAGACTCAAATCCTGATTCGGCGTTCTGTCATGTTTTGCCAGGTTCAATATAACAGCAACAAATAATTGTTTGTACATTGATACCTTTTTCCATTATTTATATGAAATGGCTGCATACATCTGATTTTTTATCGCTTCAAACTGTAAGTGACCATAGATGGAGCGAATCAGCCAATAACCAAGCCGTCACGTAGAGGTATAGATAAGCAAAAGGGTTATATGTGCGGTTGCTCAACCTACCAACTGTCCAGCCACCAAACACCATAGCGCAACCAATCACCGAGCAGTTAACCTGAGATTGACAAAAAGTGCCCAGCGTAGGTGTCACATCGAGCGTATATCATTAAATTCCATCCCGGTGGTTACAGATATATAGCCATTTAGCAGATAGTGGGCTATCTGTACTTGAGTTAGCACCGGCACATTCCTGCATTTGAAATATGCTAGACAAATGTTTTAAAATGCAGGGCCAAGGCTTGTTAAACCCGCTTTATTAAATTGGAATTGATGCTTTATTAGTGGCAAATTAATTAGTTATTGCAGTACGCTAGATACTTAATCTGCACATGATTTCAAGAACATGGTCACATGCTTATAAGCCCGTCAATTGAAATGCCGGATATGTCCCTGTAACAGGGTTCTTGTTTTTCCTGTTGCAATTTGCACTAATCATTTGCAAAGCCCCCTAAGCGTCCAATTATGTGTAACCCTTTGGCAACTGAAAATCCCTTCAATAATGATCAACATCCAGACAGCTGCTCATGGCCCGACGAAAATTCACATCCTTCGGCCGACGTCAGCAACTTTTTTTCTTATGCTCAGGACAAATACAGTACGTATGGCTGCAGGTCATATTGGTTAGAAGTTCCCTTAGATAGGTATGAGGCATCTTAACGCGACATACTAATCTGAACCAGCTCATGATAAAATTGCCTCAGGCAACAGAATCCTTTATGTATATGGTAAGCCATCATTCATCCTCGTTTGGTTCCTCCCTACGTAAGATGTGACTCAAGAAATGTTAATGTTGCCTTACCGAAGCCATTTTGCTATTTGCAAACAGCAGAGAGATGATACTTGCTATCTGTTTTTTTGTAAAATGCCGACCGGCTGTTACTAGTCGTTAACAACAATGACAGTTAGTTTTTAAATTGCAGTGCAATGCCTTCCATCATAAACTATTCGTTCAAGGTACACTTCTGTCTTGTTGTTTGTATGTTTAAAGCAGCTGTTCTGCTGTTTGTTACAGATTATCACTTTCCACGTCTTCTTTGGATACGTTTGATTAAGCATGAACCGTTGACGATGACTCGACAATTACGTTATAACAATATTCGGATTGTTTTACCATTCATTGTTTATTTGGATTTAAAATATGGTTAAAGTATTGAATTAATACGACCCACTAGAATAATATCATGAAAGCAATATTAAATGCGCGGCCTTCGGCTACGTTAACGCAGTGCCGGTTTGTAGACCTCGTATGACCGCTGGGCTATTATCTGCAAGTACACGCCGAAATGCTTAATTTGACTGTTGCTTTACTCGATTGTAGCTTTACTCGATTCAAGCAGCTAAATGGTATAGTAAAAAAGCCGCAAACTTTGAACCAAGCAAGTATTTACACGCTATTAAGTCGCAACGCGCAATTTCCTGCATGGTCAAGCTAACACTAATAACAGGAACGAACCAAGAGTACGCAAACGTCACTGTGAAAACAATTTTAGTCAATAACGAGCGTGTACTATTTACATATACCACTTGCTCTAGGTTATAGAACGCGAGAATACGGCGCAGATACCAGAATATCCGAAGTGAACTACCAACATGTGCCATGCTGGTTGGAATTCTTGATATGATTTATTCGACGCATCCTAGTATTCATCATCAATATGCAAGAATCAACTGGTATGCTTTACTATTGACGACGTCTCTGTCCGCTGTGTTTTTAGTGTGAGATCCGGTAACAATTGCATCCTGCAAGTCGCAATAATTTCAGAGTCATAATATCTCGTTACCTGTCCAAAATGTGACATATGGCTTATCAGAATCAAACATTGTTTGACTTTGAACAGCACAATGATTGTGCTATAATAAAAAAAAATCAATGCTTTTAGCATTCTTGCAATTAATTGATTTATTTGCGTTTTTTAGTCAGAATCCAGTTATTTCACTTCCTATCAAAAGCCTGAAGTAATTTAGAGTCAATGAGTGAATAATGATTCTTGGTTTGAACATGCAATGTTTAATAAGCCGAATGGCAATTCTGTCAGATTCGTTGGTGTCTTTGAGCAGCACAATACTAAAACATTAATGCTTATAGCAATCATGCAATTAGTTTATTTACTTTTTTTGCAGTCGTTATCCAGTTTCTTTACTTTCTATCAATATATCATCTGAACTAATTTAGGTCAGTGAGTAAAAAATGACTCTTGGCTTGGATATGCAATGTTTTATAACTCAAAATGCGATTCAAAGTAAAATCACATATATTGGAGGTGCAACTCCCCCAGAACTCAAATTTACTCTAGGAACAACATAATGGTACATTTTTGTCTTCAGCGGCCTTTATTGTTAAAGTTTTGCAATTATATGATTTTACGACGTTTTTTCCGCCTCGCGTTTGAAAAGAAGCAACAAATGTGTGGCTATTGAGTAAGGACATTACTTCATTAGCATAAAAAAATATTTGCTAGGCCCCAAAATTCATACCAAATATTGCAATTGGCCCGCTTCTACAAATGCTAATGAGCAGCAAAGCAATATGACAATAATTTACTATGCTACCATCGAGGTAACCAGGGTATATTTCTGCTCGACATGATCGCTGTTACCGATGCAGTAGCTTACTTGAAATTTAAAGGGCGTCATGAACAGATGCAGATCATCGCAGTGTTAAGCTTACAGATCGATGTAGCAGGTAATCTATCTCAGTTATTGCTATGTTAGTGCTAATGGGCACACACGGTTCTAATGTTTTTATCTATTTAGCACAACAACTACAGCCAGATACAGAGATACAAGAGGAATTGGTACACCATATAGCCCAACAACTATGATGCAGCGCACAACAAGATACACATATCAGCTCAGTAAACCGTTGTAACTGTACTTTCTTGATAAATTGCGATATTTTCTAGCGGCTAATTGTTTCTTTATCATGTGAGGAAATACGCCATACGTTATATGGCGTATGGTGCAGACCTAAGGGCTAATATGAATTTGGAAGATGCGATGCGAAAGACAATATCAATTCAATGCAACACGCAGTGATTTGATAATTTATGCAAAGTTCCAAATATTTCACGAAAGACAATTGGTTTATTCACACTTCTGTGTTATATCTTCCATCTTAGATTAGGCTTCCAATGTTAACCATTATGTAAAAAGGGTATGGTATTTTTTGATAATTCGTTTGCGACTATCGCCGACTAACGTGACCCACAGGCATATACATTACGAAGCCGGAAGGCAATTCACAAAACGCCTATCTTTGCTTAATGGCATTTCATTTGCCATCGGCAATGCTCAGTGAATACAACATGTGTCAATTTACCCATCATAGATCTGTTATAGATGTTTTTGGCCATAGGTTCTAAGAATAGCGCACATCTACGAAAAACTTCTTCATCATAAACGGTCGGTTACAATGGTCTTGTTTGGACGCGTTCAACACGATCTAATAATCAGTCAATCAATATAGGGGTTGTTGATTGCAAAAACAAAAAGTGTTTTCTGCGCTTTAATAATAATTCAACTGATGTGTACCCGTTTCGTTATCCACTGGTCAAACACATGTTAACAAATATGAACATATGGTGATGGTTGAATTGCACGTGCGCAGAGAGGAGTCATTTATTCACTATGATGTCGTAACGGCGACCCAAGCAGCATGAATGCTAGGGTTTATGTACGAACCAAAGTATTTCAACCTAGATCAACGGGTATCAGCACAATATTTGACAATATATACCACTATAATTCATGCATACTCCACTATAGCAAGGCAAGGCAATGTAATACGAAGAGATATGCGACCCAACGGATCCTTTTGAGGCGTACGTAGTTTCTAACCTATCACTTTGTTATCTAAAATAGTATCTCTTTCCAGTAGATTGGAGACAGAGTCAACGATTTCGATAGCATACTTTTGTCTAATCTGTTTTCATATATGGTTTAGACGCAAGACAATAACAGCGACTTATGTGCAAAAACAACAGGCAAATATATCAATAACTAGTTAAAAGTGGGTATATATAGACATATACATGCCTTTATTTATAACTCTATTTATCAATACAATATATATATATATATATATATATATATATATATATATATATATGTATATATATGCATATATATATATATATAAATGAATATATGAATAGATATCAGTGAACTGCTTTTCTAGCTTTATAGTCTTGTAATCTCTATTGCTCAAAATACATTCTATACGACTTTGGTGTTTCCTTATTTTGTATCATGCCGCATTGCACCAGCAAGCATATAGATTGCCCCTGTTGGAATGAAGAGACCATTTAGTATCTTATTTTAATCGTGGGTTTTTGCACGAGTGTTATTGGTCATTGTATCATATCCTATTAAACCAGTCAAGATGAATGTGTCTTGCTCTCTTGAAATATAGAGTGCATTGAATGGTATAAATGTCCCCTTAACTTAGCAAAATGCATTGCCAACGAATCTAAACATGACGCTCTTGCACAATTGAATTAATTTCAAGGATGACCAGTGCATCACTAACTCTTAATGATGCAGATTTATCCCCAGTTTACAAAAGGCATTCACATTGGATATATTGCACATTTTATCGTCGATATTGAAGGTTGGGTTATATTATTAGATGTTTTCAAATACGCTTGGATGGTCGCTAACGCTCAATTTTTACGTTGCGCCTAAATTTATATTTGCAGATATGTCGCCAGTTTACAAAAGGCGGCTACAGCGAAGGTGCCAAACATAGCAAAACGTGATATCAATATCAACTTCATGGAACTGTATCGATATGTTTTTAGTGAAATGAACGTCCCATAACCATTCACTTGTAGGTGTTTTATTGTCTAGGTCATTGCAGTTGAAGGACTGGTTTCTATTTTTTCTGCCTTTGCAAGTACGAGCCTTTTGGAACTTCTATCATTTCATTTGTTTAATAGCTTCAAAACTAGAACCACAAGACTTAATTTGGCATCTGCTGAAATATTATTAACAATTTTGAAAAATAAGTTGCTTGAACGAATGACTGCTTTAAACAAAAGCCGGACTTAATATACTTTTGATGTTAAGCCCTATCAATGACCGCTTGTTTCCGGCTGTAATCTTAGTTTTACATTTAACCATATATGTTATATATTTCAAGAACAACAGGTATGCAATATAATTCCGGATATTTTTCTTGTAAACACAACAAAAAGCCAGTACCACGACCATGAACCGTTATGCTTATCTTATTCCAGCAACATTGCATCTATTTATCAAAGATTAATGAAGCTGCAATGGACTGACGTTATTTTGCTTAGGGTTATATATGTTTTCTATTTGCAGATAGGCACATTCCATGTTGCATTAGCCTGTCTACCTCCTATGATATATGTACTGTTGTCAAATCACCTATATGGTTTACTTTCTCTCTCAAAACAAATCACAGTGTCATAAGCATCTAAACACACCTTTATTATATTGCTACCGCTCACAGACACCAATTATAGTGAGATATTATACACAGGAAATAACAATTGTAGAAAGGTATAAAAACCATTTAATGTTTTGCATGAATGACTTCCTAAATATTGACTTGATCTGGTAGTGTAACAATGTATCCAGTGCTCACATTTAATTACTATATGTCCCCTGCAAAACATTACAATTGATAAAGAAAACAATTGAAGATGATAACCTGTGCTCTAATGTTTTATTTCACAATACACAAACGACTAACACGCCCACACCCATTAACACACGCTCGCATGCGCTAGCATTTACCTGCATAAAGTTTACAATGAGGCACTAGATTTGTATATACACACATACGCATGGTAACACATATGCGCACCAGCACAAGTGCATGCCGTTGATAGTCACTTGCATACTTCTGCATACTGAAGTTCGTATCGAGACCTTTAAGACAAAGACGTTTTTAGACGTTTCGTTAAGTAAACATGTGTGGAAAGATAAGACCATAAAGGAATAGATTGACAAACTAATTCTTTAAATGTTTTATTGTTCATCTTACATTATGAGAGCCGCAACTGCTCCCGAGGACCACAACTGTCGAATAGGCAAGACTGTCTATTTATTAATTTTATGACATTATTATTTGCCTTCCATCTTTTGCTGTGATCTCAAAAATACCGAACGTCGATGCTTATATCGGATTGAGCTGCAATTAGTATGAGATTGAAATTGTCAAGAAACTGCAACACACATAGAAAAAAACATATGTTCTTCTTAGTAATTAGTCATTTGGTTACTTAAATGTAGAAACTCGTTCCATGTTAGTCATGTGGTTACATTAGAATCCACAAGCCATTCAGAGACGAATTATGTTATTGTCCTACAAAAATATGTGAATAAACACTTACTCTGTGCGTGTTCAATTTGTATCAACAGTTCATTTAAAAAAATATATTAGATGGTTGTGCATTCAGAGACAATTATCTCAGCATATCACATGTTGCGACGTTGATTCAATGTTGTGTTCAAATGATCATATACCGAAAGCATAAACAAGCATCTCCTGTCATATTCCTAAAGAAACTAAGCGTTATTTGTATACTATGATCTAAAACTCTACCTGTAATGACATAAGTGTAAGATTTATAATTGCACGGGTTGTTTAAGACTAAAAACATTTTGAATGAAATCTGAAGGGTATCAAACATACGATGCCTGACTGTTCGTTTTGAGCAATGACAATGCATGGGTAACCTGGTCGCTATTATAGAAAACTTTACGTAAGACACCCAAGGAGTGCAACACAACTTAATAACTTCTGCAAAGCCGTACGACCATATTTGACACAAAGCAACATTTTATCATCAACTGAACACCTCTGCTAACTGTGTTAACATTTATTTCCAATGGAAGGCTATACGTATTGATTTCTACGGACGTTATATTCCAATACATGCAAAGCCCAAAATCGTCGTCAATAGATCAAATGTTCAACTTGCCCTATCATATATTTGAAGTATATGGTAGCCGTCGTTACTTACTGCACTGATTGCTGTGAATGCAATTAATATAATTCAATTATTTTGAGGCAGAATTGCATGTATTTGACGCTGTCGATATTTTCAATAAAATGGTCAGTTTTTGTCGTAATTGTTAGTTAAATTATATTCAATTAGCGTAAATAATTAACATATATTTTCTGGTTTACTGTATGTTGAATTTACTGGAATATGTCCTCCTTGCAATTGGTTATATGAGTCGCTGATCACTGATTACCCAAGGGGTAAGTACAATCAATCTTACAGTGTCTGATGTTAATTTATTGATGACATTCAGCGAACTATTCTGAATGCTTTATTGATGTTGCAACACAAGGTGGGTTCAAAAATAATAATGATTATAACTACTTGTTTAGCAGTAGAATGACAACATCAAATTAAGTAACTATATTATACAAATGATTTTTGAGCCTGTGCAATCTGACTTCAATATATTTGTTATATCAAGGCAGTGCTCCTGTGGTGCAATTATCTAAGTACATATTTTTTGTCAACAATTAGCGGTCATAAATAGTACCAGAAATAATATTCTCAGCGAGATTGTACCTTAAAGACTGGGTAACCAATGCAGGTTCATGGCAATGTAAGATTGAACATGCAAACAAAATGGCAAATCAACACGGTTGTGTATTTTGTAAGCAGCATATATATAATTATGTTCATGTAAGTGTTTCTATTCGATAATAGTGTGTCTTATTTTGCGTATGGTAGACGATCTCATCAGCAGATGGATGTGTTATAATAACGTGAACTATGGTGTTAATATAAACCGATATTGGGTAGCATACAATCTGTGATACTTTACACCATGAGCTATTCACTAACGCGTCAATAAGAGTACGATCGCGAGTCTAAACAAGCGCTTTCAAAACACATTGCAACCATCTGCCTTAGTCTGATGTTTGGCTATAAACATTACCTTGAATGAATTATATTCGTCCACACTGTGGAACTGTTCACCTGATCTTATTCACTCTGCTCTTAACAGCGACATATCGTTGGTGATTGTTAAACAGCGTACCATTGTGATCATAGTACGACGCACCGTTGATAAATAATGCATAACATTTCATTCAGCCGCTACTATTGCACCAAGCGATGCATCTGTGTTGACTGAAGAATTGTAATCGTTCTATCTAGTAAATCTAGCCTTATGTTTCCAGGTAGGCCATCCACTCCAATTACGCAGACATCCGGTCTGACCGACAGCATCCGTCTGCAAATGTCGGTGACTCCATTGACTTGCCAACTAATGCGTCTTAGGTCGGTAAATATTGCGTATTATTTATGGCCCGTCATCAGGGCAATAGCTTATATCCTTTTAGTAGCTGTACTCTAACAAACTGAAGAAGGAAGTGATGTTAGCAACACAGTGCGCTGTGCTATAACATAACACCGAGAATGTAACTAGCTAATGCACCCAACTTCCGTTCAGCCTGCGGTTGAAATATAAACACGAAATATGATACGGATGAAAAAACTGGCTGCTAGCAATTCTCTTTTGATGACATTAGCAAAGCAGAAACTACGATATATGAGACATAATGTAACTGCACTATCTACAAACACATATATTTGCATCAGCAATGCAACTCGTGCGACATGACAGCATGATACAAAGTGCATTTTGAATATCATAAGCACCATCAACATAAACGGACTACGGGAAAGTTGTCAGATTACACAGAGACACTGGCGCCAAAATAAGGATCAAACCAAATCTATATATGTCTCAGCAATCACGTAAACCTCATCAGACACTGGCACTGTCATCTTTGCTGACATTCAGCCCACTTTTTTCTTACAATCCTCGGCTGAATTGTTTATCTGTTATACAGAAAAACCTGCCCCCCCCTCCCTTCCAGTGGAAAGTCTGTAGAAAGTATTTCGCCATCTAGGTTTTTAGACTAGCATTACAAATTACATGCAAGCCTTGCATTAATGATCTACCGCCTAACTGTAACCAGTAAACAGAAAGCAAAAACAGCAATGATCATTTAACCCGAAGAGCAAATTTATCAAAGATTAATGATTAGTCATTCAAGAGACCACGCATAGAATTATGGACTGGTTAGCGACGTGACTACGCAATATTCGATCGTGTTCATGAATAGTGCTCTTGTTCGGCTTACAAATATCGCACCTATACCCCGCTGTGTGTATCCTATAGGAATATCATCGTCAAATAAGTACACAATAATCCATAGGACTCCTATCTTGGCTGGAGTGGCGTGGAATCCCATCGAACAAGAGCTATGAGCATTGTCTCTCATATGGTCGTGGATGGCCATCGCTGGATATCTTAGCAAATATAAAGTGCTTGGCATCCCGAGCAAATAATGTTGCATATATCACTTATTGACAATGTTCTGGCATTTTCCATGTTTTTAGAAGTTTAACATTCTCATCGACCAAGCAACTAGGTTTAAATTTGAAATACCAATTTTAAGACAACAAGGAAATTCATTGTGGAAGAAGAGGATTTACCTGCATATCACTTCAGCAATCTGCCCCTATTTGAAACTTCTACGATGCTTGTAGGGTGTTAACGGCCTGATTATTTGCCTTATTATTTGCTGGGCAGTTAAAGTAAATTGTATGAAGGAAGCATATTCTACTTTATGTCACATATTAATCATACGCATCCAAGTGTATTCGCTAGAATGAAATACATCCTGCGATGTATTATTATTCATAAATGAGTGATCATGGCTGCGGACAGCAAGGTCAGAAATCATGATATTGTGTATTAAACATATTATTTTTTATCATCAATCCCCAGTTATTGAGCTGTCGCTTGGTGCTTATCGCTATGACGCATGGTTGATGGTTTATTATCTGAATTAAACATAAATGATTGAATGGTGCTCCAGCTGCTCGCTATTTGATCGATCACTGCACAAAAGCGCTTGGAAGGTACTTGACAAGATATATAACATATATATGCGCTCTACTATAAAAGTGGCGAATATTGCATTAGGATATACTTGATATATATATATATATATATATATATGCGCTATATATATTCCCTGTTTGCGTCAATTCACCATTATATCTATACCATGTATATATAACCAAGCAGTATAACAATTAAACCAAAATATACGGTCGTTTTACATTAACTGCGATATATTTACTGCATATAATGCGTCAATTATATATATATATACTTATTTATGCTTAAGATTCAATGCTTCATTAATACGAATCACAAGATGTAGTTTTATAATGACTGCCGGTAACAGCCGACAACACACTGCACAAAATTTGCTGAATACGGAATTTCATATTAAAAAGAAGACAATAACCTGCACTAATTGCTAATAAACGGGGCTCTATTTCGCAATAGCGTATGTGGAAATTATTCAATGTGGATATTTTGCAGATATGAAAACGCGCTAATTATGTTTTATAGAGAAAAATACAGGCTTGGAAGCAAAGGCTTATTTATCACGTGCTTTGTGAATCTGCTCGTGTCGTAAGAAAATGTTAAGATTCATATCAATTTTATGCGAGACAGTCGAACAAATATTGACATATTATTTTGCAATAAATAAATATGAATCAAATTATTTCCCTGTTTGCGTCAATTCACCATTATTCTACCATGCAACCAAGCAGTAAACAATTAAACCAAAAACGGTCGTTTTACACTAACTGCGATCAGTTTACTGCAAATGCGCAAATGCGTCAATTGCGCCTTGACCATGACCGAATGCTTATAATGCTGTTGCTGTAACGGTAACAAGTTATATTCAAATAAGCAAAACAAGGCTATATATATATAAATATATATACACATAAATAACTATATATAAACATACATGCATACCTATATATAATATCTTCATATATTTATAAGTATATATATACCAATTTATTTATATATATATATATATATATATATATAAATAAATATTTAAACATGGATATATTCAAATATATAAATGTTTATCTTATTGACATATATACATTTATATGCTTACATTTAAATCTATATCGATATATATGCATATATATGCATACAAAATACATATGTTTATATATACGTAAAAAATCATATATATTTATATATATGATGTATATATACATCAAAAATATATATATATATATATATATATATATAAATATGTTGAAAATCTACATGCAAATATATATATATATATATATAGATATTTATATATATACATATATCGATATATATTTATACAAATATATATATATATATATATATATATATATACATTATGCACATACTATGTATACATATATATTTATATATATATATATATATATATATATATATATATATATATATATATATATATATATATATATATATATATATATATATATATAAATATATTATATATATATATATATATATATATGTATATATATATATGTGTTAATATATGTTTATATATAGATTTTTAATTGTGTCAAAAGCGGTACTTCATTTATTATTCATCCGATTCCATAATATACATATATATATACTTTATAACGACTATGAAGCAATAAAAATGATTCTCATACTCAATGACCTCTCGCCATTCATATATCTGGTTATATTTCAAACAGAGAAACATTTAGAATTGTCTGATAGTTGTCCATTATATTACGACCGCACCAAGCGCCCGTCAGTTCTCAAAGGACTCTTCGCCATCCTTTTATGACGCACATAATCATTAAATCTTTACGTTCTACTTATGTTGTATCGCTTTGAAGTTGCAACGGGTATCAATGCCACTTTGCAATGTGTATTAATTTCATGGTCATATCGGTTGCGGTAAAAGCATTATCTAGCGCTAAATAAATTCCGTACCTATCAAATGTGTAAGCATGTATGCAAACACATTTTTGCTATATCATGGCGTCCCCGGAGAGAATATCGACATTAACGGTATCTATGCTGTTGTTAAAATAGGCAGCTATTGCCATCATCATTGTGCTGCTTGAGTAATTCCTCTGCGGCCACTAAACTGACATTGAAATCCGTCAAATGCTTTTCTAGCATTGCAGTCTTGTATTCTTTATTGCTCAAAATACGTTCCATACGGCATTGGTTTTCGTTTTTTATATCATGCCACATTAACCCGCACGATTATAGGTTGCCTTCTAATGGGAAGAAGGGACCATTAGGTATTATTAATTGTGGGTGCTTGTATGAGTGTTATTTGACATCTTTTTTCCCCTTTTAGGCCAATAGAGATGATTTTGGTGTGCCCTTTTGAAGTCTAGAATGCTTTGAAAGACCACTTAACTTAACAAAAGGCATTACTAACGAATCTAAACATGGCGCTATTTCCTTTAAAGACGAATGTGCTACACATAATTTTTTTGTTATGACACACAGCATATCAATTTGCAAGATCCCAATGAATGCCATAAATGGAAAAGGTATTTGGCTGCTGTAAAGAAGTGATCAAATATTTGGTAATTTAAAACAAAAAATTTGATTTTGGTGGAAACTATAAAGTGAGGTATTACGGTGTCTTGGACACATAAAGATGTAATGATATAATGAAGCGCAAAGCATGATAATGTCCACTTGTGTTATGACAGAGCAATAGTGTCTGGATTATGCTATTGCAACTACCTAGGTATAATGAACCAAAACATAGTAAGCACGCGCACAAGCTATCGGTACATCGCAAGAATTTATTCATCAACCATTCACATCATAAAACTTTGTATATAGTTATCTCCAATCTGGCAGCACAATATCGAGGCCAGGAGAAAACGCTTTTCGGCGTCGTTTGGGTCACTCGAACCTTGCTGGCTTGACACCCGTCGCTCCGGCCTCTTAAGAACTCGTTATCTCTCACTCTTCGTTCCTTAAACGATTCCAAATGTTAAATAACGATCATCGCTCGAGAAAACTATTTCACAGCCGACATTTTAAAATTGACACACGTTGTCACCGATGCGCGTTTAGAACTTCATTACCAGCCCCGCGGGGCAAATAATGGTACGGCAATGGTACAGAAATGAAGTACATCAATTGACACATTTCATTTTATGATGCAAACAATTTTCCTGGATATCATTCTAGCACGTTCAGCATTTTGTACATCAGTGTATCCTAAATCCTCATAACGATGTCGTTTTGTTGTTAGTACACAAAGGGCTGCTACAGCGAATGCGAATTAGATGACAAATATTAATTGAGACGCAATGTGAAAATTCAGCGTGTAACGACCATCAAAGCTTATTACATCTGATAAAATAACACAACCTTTAATATTGTCTACATAATGTAAAACATTTCCAATGTGACTTCTCTATTGCCACGCGGACAGGATGTAGATGCACGGACTTGGCCAAGTGATTCATGCAGCAATTATTACACATTAATTCCCCTGACGCACCCAGCTGCACTATTTTATAAACTAGGAAGGAAAGAATGGTTCAAATAGCCCCAAGTTTACGGTTGAGTCATGGAAAATCTTTTCCATCAAAGAAAATATCGGTGTTTTTTGGTGTGTTCATTGGATGGTACCCGGTGTAGAGAAACGTGTTGTCACTATCAATATAAGCCGAATTCCATTCCTTTCATTTCCGTTATATTGATAAAACGCATTGTGATTATGAGTTCATGAGACATTTTGTCATGGCGAACTTTATTGAAGTGCTTCTTTGATCATTAGATTATTAATATAATGGACGTCCTATGGTCATTTACGTGTAAGGGTTGTATCTGTTGAGTGTATGTATTGGCAGGGTTGGTATTTTCATTGATTCTGACTTTGCAAGTAAGAGGATATTCGGATTCCTATCATTTGATTAACGACGCGGAGAAATGTGGGATCGCTTCACGCATGTTTTATATTGATCTCACGGGTAATGGTATTTGTCGAATGGCAAGTGTAACCCAAAGCGGCAATTCTTACTGTCATGACCAATCTCATGTTGTATTTCAAATGTTATTGTGTAATATTGGTCTTTAATGTCACGTGGTTTGATTGTCCTTATAAGCCATGCGATTGCCAAATAAAGACAGTGTTAGTTAGACTCTTGTCTGGTGATCGTCACACTTACCACGTGTTTCGTGGCGATTAATTGATTGACCAGTGCTGTATGGTTACATTGAACGGAAGTTTTAGTGCACTATCGAATTTGATACTTCATTGCATGAGACCAATGTATTGAAAAATTATATATATATATATATATATATATATATATATATATATATATATATATATATATATATATATATATATATATATATATATATATATATATATATATATATATATATATATATATATATATATATACATATGATTTGTTAATTACATTTGACTTAGCCAGAGACCCGTCCACCCATCGACCCGCAAACGCAACTTGCACCATTGAGTTTATAGGTTCGCTAAGCGCTCACGCGAGCCATCCGCCCGAAGAAAAGTCGCCACCTGTTAGCGTTATTGTCATAGCGTCTAGTCATAACTTCTCCTAACACTACCAGAAATTCTCTGTTTAATTTGGAGCTGTAGTCGCCTCGACCAATCAGATGACTCTAAAATATCTTAAATGGTCGCTGAACCCCGAGACGTTGGATCAACAGACCCATGTGCTATTGTTAATTTCATGGTATTGTCACCTGAGGTCGGGGGTGTCTTTTGGGTCTGACATACCAAAAATGTTAATGTCGACCCCAGGCCAGTTACCTCGCTTCAGACCATTATTAACAATCTAAAACAACCACCCACTGTGCGTACAAGAAAGATCGAGAATCGTTAACTGGACCGACGCTTTTAGAGGCAAACTGTTTTCCATAGGGAAACCCAGACGGGTTATTTATCAAACTGACATTTATATAGTAGTGTACTTGCTATTTTTGCTATTCATGAGCCTATTGTGCGCGCTTTGGCAGCAGCAAGACTCTGTGAAACGACATTGTTCCCGCTCTAATCAATCGTATTATTTATTATTTGTTATAATCCATTCACAGTTACTAGCTGTCGCTTGGCGATTATAGCAATGATGCATGATCAATGGTTCCTTATCTGAATTAAACATACATGATTGAACAAAGCTCCTGCTCCTCGGTGCGGCCTTTGATTGATCATTGCATGGCCCCAAGAGCGCTGGAAAGTTAAGTGATAAAAGAAATCACGGACATATGTTCTTAACGGTGTTTTATATATATATATATATATATAGATAGATATATATATATAGAGATAGATATATATAGATAGATAGATAGATATAGAGATATAGAGATAGAGATATATAGAGAGAGATAGATATATAGAGAGAGAGATAGAGAGAGAGAGATCTCTCTAGAGAGAGAGAGAGAGATCTCTCTCTCTCTAGAGAGATCTATCTATTTTATATGTATATATCTCTCCCTATCTCTATATATAGATCTATCTATTTATATATATCTATATATATAGATATCTATCTATATATATATATATATAGATATATATATATATATATATATATCTATCTCTATATATATATATATATATATATCTATATATATATATATATATATATATATATATATATATATATATATATATATCCATATATCATGGAAAAACATTAGCTATCGCCCGATTGTCCCTGGCAAGTAGGTGAAGCCGTCGGACAAGTGAAAATGCCATCTTACTTGCTTGACGGGACAAGTCGTTAATATGATCCATTTTTTTATTTGGTCTTTAACGAAGCATATACAGATCGATCGGCGATTCCTTGGAACGTGCGTTCAGTTTACCGAAATAGAAAATCCCAATAGTCCGTATGCGAGCTTAAGGTCTAAACTCACTGTGTTGCAAGACTCATGAACTCAGCGCGTGATCGGCGATTCCCAGTGAATTCCGCATTAGTCTACGGGTAAAATTGCATATTATGACCGGAAACGTAAAAATTAGGAAGACTTGCACGAATGGACAAGTATATTTCAGAGCTATTTTTGCTCCCTGTATATATATATATATATATATATATATATATATATATATATATATATATATATATATATATATATATATATATATATATATATATATATATATATATATATATATATATATATATATATATAAATAGAGAGAGAGATATAGATATATATATATATATATATATATATATAGATATATTATATTTATATATATATATATATATATATATATATATATATATATATATATATTATATATATATATATATATATATGTCGTTTATATATATCCCCTTATTTGCTCGGCCTATTATCTGCTATTTCGTGTGAGGCTTTTATGGCAATTCAACCTCATATACTTGTAATGCTGGATTAATCATGAGCCAATAAACGACAGTGTATATTACTTGACACCTTACTGTCATTGAAATTTTTTTACTTTAATTCCAACAATGTGTTTAATTTAATATAAGCATCAAACACAATATTAGTAAATTGTGTCCCGTCATGTGTACAATCATATTCTTGACAGCATAGGGTAACATATTTAATCTAATAAATATACATAATGCTAGAGTAGAAATCAAAACGCATATGATTGCAGTCTACTTCCATTACAAATGATCCGTTAAAAATAAAACTCTAATTGACACAATTACAAGATTTAGAACGATGTTATTTTGTATCGTCTATTTTGATATGACTGGGGGCAACATCCGACGACACACAGTGCACTGTTAATTTATTTGCAGCCCATAGTTGTGATTCAAAATTAATCCCGCTGTAAAAATACTTAAACAAAGACCCTCAATGCTGAATTTATATGAGAAGCAGACAAACACTGGTGGAAATTATTCAACAGGGATGTTTCGCAGAGATGAGAACGCGCGAATCATGTTTGCAGCGGTACACGCTAATGTAAACGTTATTTTGAATCGAGAAGAATGCAGGCTTTGAGGCAACTGCAGATTTAATAAGAAAAACTTTGTGAATCGGTTCGTCTTATGAGAAAATGATTAGCTTCGTATCAAGTTCAGGCGAGGCAGTAGAACAAGCATTGAATTTTAATCCAATGGTTCCCCTGTTTGCGCCATTTTACCTATATTCTACAATGCAGCCAAGCAATTAACAATTAAAAAACCAATCGTTTTATACCAACTGAAATGCGTCAATTGTGTATCTTGAGCATGGTCGAGTACCTTCTTATGTTGTTTGTGTTACGGTAACCAGATATTTTTAATCATACAAAATGAAGCTATTCGGACATTGGCGTCATGCAATGAGTTTGTGTCATAACATGCGCTGTTTTTATGTCGTTAGATGGAGATGAGTAACAATATAAAGACTAAGCCTAGTTGAATGAGAGATAACAAACATCCGCCTGGCATGAAGTTTAATCCGTAAAATCGCATTAATGACAGCTTGACACTAACAATAACCCTGAAACTATGTAATTGTATCCATTGCAAGTTGTGCATAGCAACTCGTTGCTTAGCAGACAAATGTTTGATTTAATGTTGAATAGCCACTTCCGAACTTGGGCATGTGTTTCATGACAGCGTGTTTTGACAGTCCAATTAGCACACGCAGCTGGCGGGTTTGTACCCTGAATTTACTTGCAGCTTTTAGGCAGGGCATTTAGTGCTTCCGCTGGTCTCAAATAGAGTCATAAATCAACATTCTAACGTTTCGCTTTCATGTAGACTAACGGCTTAAATTAACAATACACAATTGATCAGACCATACGCGTGGCCCAATGAAGTTTAGTATATGGGTCCTGAATCATTTCCTGTTAAAAGTTCCCAGGTGAAAGAAATTGTTGAATATGTTGCATACGCACCTTTTCCACTTGGTTAGCCACATGGTTGTATCATCAACTAAGATATCAAGTTGCGTTTTTTATAAAAAGCAGAGCGTATTTGTGAGATGAGTCCTAGATAAAGTTCTTTCAATAGGTCACACTCGTAAGCAACTCAATTATTAGAGACTTCTTGCTGCGCTTTATAAGCCCTGTCTCGGTTCGCTTATGCATCATTTTTTTATTTAACTCTTAGGCTTACATTGGCTACAAAAACGTCAGTATTCCAACATAAAAATTTATATATGTCTCACGAAATATATTTGATGCAAATGACATTTGGTCATGCGCAAGGTGAATCATAATGAGCTCAGATAGTTATGGGGGAAGAGTATATTGGGACCGTTAAGGTAGAGCACGGGCAATTGTTTTATTGGTCAGTATCTTATACAATCACTGTCAGGGAATGCAAACACAATGGCTTAACTAATATAAAACTTTTATTAATGCAGTGGCGTGATATATTTCAGATAAACTATACATCCGTTATAGTAAAAAACAAAATGATAGATTGTTTAATGTTTACCTTAAAACTTAATGTAGTGGATCTCTTGATAACTATTTTCTTATTCACTTTTACCGTTGTTGGGTAATCACAAAAATACCCATAACCATGTGTGCATGCACGGTGTGCAATTTCGCTTGCTAATAGGTTGTGTATTATACGTATGTACCAATGACAGAGCACGGCAACTAACTCGTCAATTGCTAGACAGGGTTCTACTTGATATATCAGGGATTAACTAAAACTGAAACAATACAAATACCCGCGAAATGTATCCACGTCCACGCAGCTAACCACCTCTGCATACCGCACACAATTTAAGATGGACTTTTGGGTATCGAAATTATTTACCCAAGACATCAACGTGCACGATAATAAACCACGATTTTCCACTTCTGTGAAAATATTGCGCAGCGAACTGTCCACGATTTCAACGGTTTTAACAATTCATTCGTCACAGATATCGTTTTTATGCGTGGGAATGCCATTCATGCTATATATTGTCAAGTGGATTATTTTCATGCTAATCGTTAATAGGAAACTCGCTAAATGTTACGGTTCATCAAATTATATTTTGAAGATAATTGTATTCGCGTTGACATTGCGGTTCGATGATTAATGGCATGCATGCCTGGTTGTCTGCTTTGTAAAGATTATTCATATTCGATATCTTGTGGTGCTGCCTATGCATTGGTTTGAACACTTGGATGAACACGTTGACGTCCCGTATCGTGACAGATACTATATAGCCTTCTGCATTATTCATGTTTTCAATATCGATTTTTTCCCAGTTTATCGAATAAGTACCTAGCCATGATCATTATAAATGACGTCCCATATATTTTCAGCCCTTGGTTGATCACAGCCAAATATACGGCGACACTGCATATGGTCAATAAAGTGGATTATACAACTTGATTGTATCATCGTGAAAAAATCCCACCCGCCACATGTGTCACAAATAGCATTTGTTCTATATATATATATATATATATATATATATATATATATATATATATATATATATATATATATATATATATATATATATATATATATATATATATATATATCTATATATATATATATCTCTATATATATATATATATATATATATATATATTCGTATATTTTTATACTTTTGCTATCATTAATATCAATTATTTATTCGGCATATGTTAATTCATACAATGAAATAGTTTTATGTGAATAAAAATCTTTTTGTCACTTTTTATTCCTGATATATACATTTGGTCCTCGAAAGGTCGTTCACGAAAGGTCAAGACACTACATTATACGTATAAATCCAACCTTTCGTGGCCATATACATTTTCGAACATTTGCCGTATACGAAAATTTTTAAATCATTTGCGGTCATCATGGATTAGAAACATGATATTTGCTGTAGATAAGATCATTATGAACCATTGGTAGCATTTGACGATCTAATTATATGTTGTAGATTGAAGATTAAGGAAAAAAAATAAAGGTTTCGGAAATGAAATTTTAAAAAAAATCAAATATTTAATTTTTTTGTAAATTGACATATCCAACACACCTGATTTAACATTATTTCGGCAATTTGTGTCGAAGTATATATGGTTGTATGGAAGATATTGAGGAGTGGTTACTTGTTAAAATATTATTTCGCTATTATATTCAAGATCCAAACAAATCACCCGTGAAAAATTATTTTTGTACGTTATTAACATTAGACTATCATATTGGAATGGTCAAACCAAAATATTTTCAATTATTTTTAAACAAAAAGTGCGTTGACTTTATGTGGACATATTGGTATATCCTTTCGTTGACCCAAGTCTACGAAGGGTTGGCGGTTTTTCCACTGAAGGTCGCGTTCGTGCTAATATATATATATATATATATATATATATATATATATATATATATATATATATATATATATATATATATATATATATATATATATATATATATATATATATATATATATATATATATATATATATATATATATATATATATATATATATATATATATATATATATATATACAACTTTATGTTTATTTATGTATATATTATATTTATTAAATTTTACATTCAGTTCGATGGCGTTCTTCAAGTTCATTTCACCATAACCTACAGCACTAGACACTCATATGATTCTGTCAATTATTCACCAAAAACACGCGGTAAGAATTGCCGCTTTTGGGTACACGTACAGTCCCGTAAAGACCATTACGTGTGAGATAAATTTTATACAGATGGGTTCACTGACCCCAATATATCTCCTTGTCACCAATCACAGTTTTGTTGCCACGTGATTTATGGTCAATAAAGTAATTGCAATTTTTAAACTATTTTATGTGTGAATGAGTAAGAAGATGATGTTCGTAAAATCCAATATACACAATGACCGAGCGCCATTCATGTAACTGGTGCTACTGAAAAACAGCGAAATATCAAAAATTGTGCAATAGTTGTCCAAACATTATACTACGACGGCCACGAGTGCCCTCGTCCGTTCAACTATGGCTCTTCGCCATCCTTTTATGATGCCCATATTTGTTAAATCTTCACGTTCTACTTATTTTGTATGGCTTTGAAGGTGTAATGAGCATCGATGCCACTGCGCCTCGGGTGTTAATTTCATGGTCATGTCGGTTGCGGTAAAAGTATTATTTGGCGTTAAGTGAATTCCTTTCCTAACAATTTTGTAAGCATGCTTGCACACACATTTTCGCTGTATCCCGGCGTCCGCAATCCATCAACTGTATCGATGCTGTTAGTGAAACAGGCAGTTACCAGCATCATTTTTTTGCTGCTAAAGTAAAACCTGTGTGGCCGCTTAATTGTCATAGAAATCAATGAACTGCCTTTTAAGCTTTATAGTCTTGTATTCTCTTGTTTTTTTCATCATGCCTCATTGCATCGGCAAAGTAATAGATTGCCCCTGTTGGGATGAAGGGACCATTTGGAAACTTATTTATAATTGTGGATGTTTGTATGCGTGTTATTTAACATTGTATCATTTTCTATAATAAATATAAATTTGTCTTGCAATCTTAAACTTTAGAAAGCATTGAAAGTTATAAAGGCCACTAAACTTAACAAAAGGCATTACCAACGAATCTAGATATGGTGTTAAAGCAAATGTGACACTTTAACAATGACACACAGCATACCCTTTTGCGTGATCCTCACGAAGGACACAAATGGAACTGGCATCTGGATGTTTTCTTGAAGTGATCAAAAAGTTGATAAGCTGAAGCGAACCATTTGATTTTGGTGGACATTATAGAGCGAGGTATTACGGTGCCATTGAAACCTAAAGATATAGTGATATAATGGACCACGTTATGACAGAGCAATGGTGTATGGATTATGCTATTGCAGCTACCTACCGGGATAATGAATTAACTGACCAGCACAAGCTATCGGTACATCATAAGAGTGTATTGAGCAGTGATTCGTAGTATGAAACATTGCATAGTGTAAGCTCCAATTTAGCAGCCCTATTTCGAGGCCACGAGAAACGCTCTCCTGCGTCTCTCTGTAACTTGATCGTCGCTGGCTTCACACCTGTCACTTAGCAACTCGTTATCTTTCGCTCTTCGTACCTTACAAATTAAGCTCTCCGTCCGCTCTTATGCGATAACAAAAGCCATATAGTTCACCAAATGTAAGATTATGAACTACGCATGACCCAACTATTTCAGGTTGTCAATGATACCCGTTTAGTACCTCCTTACCAGCACGGTGGGTTAAATCGTGGTACTGCAATTGTACAGAAGTAAACTACATACATTGACACATTTTAATTGTTATTTATGAAGCAATCGAAGTAATTTTTGTGGAAAGCAATCGAATCTAATTCAAGCATGTTCAGTGTATCCTTTATCATCTCACCTATGTAGATTTGTCGCCAATACACAAAAGGCAGCTACAGGGAATACAAATCAGTGGACAAATATTCATTGAGGCGCAAATATATAAACATGTATATATATATTTATACATATAAATTTATATACACACACACACACACACATATATATATATATATATATATATATATATATATATATATATATATATATATATATATATATATGTATATAAATATACATATATATAAATATATACATATGCATATGTATATATATATGTTTACAAGTGCATATAGATATTTATATAAATATGCATATATATATATATGTACATATATATATATATATATATATATATATATATATATATATATATATATATATATATATATATATATATATATATATATATATGTGTACGTGTGTGTGTGTGTGAGTGTGTGTGTGTGTGTGTATGTGTGTGTGTGCGTGTCTGTGTGTTTGTGTGTGTGTGTCACTCATGCACTGGAGATATCCATGAATATATCAGAATCAACGCAGAATATATTGATTGTTAAAAATAACCCTTGATCTTGCATATAATATAAGCAATTTACTAAGGTTAAGCAATACTGAATTAATGCTTCCGATAACGGATCTTTCGGAATGTACTAATGGCAGCACAAAATGATGTAACTTGTTTCTGTAGTGATATCAGAAATCGTTGAAAAATAGTTAGGCATTACCAAGTTGTTCCTGGTGTAAGAACCAAGATGCACCAGCACTATCGACTTGGCATAGGATTGGTTCATCATAGTACTGGTCATAAAAATACACTTATACGAACATTACCGCATACATGGTGGTCCATAAATAGAAATGTCAAGAATATTTCTAATAATATTGGCGGGATGTATATATTACAATTACATATTCATAAATCTCCGAAAGCTTTCGTTTATATATTTGCTAAACCTTAGTTGATATAGCTCTTCCAAATAATGCCACACAGAGCCTCTTGCTATGAGCAGGATGGCACATTAGTTCAGTTAGATATAAAAAAGATGCAAATTGCGATGACAGTTGTTCAGCGTATTCGATATTCTGATCACCTCGAATTCGGTGTGTTATTGTCTCGAATATCTGTACCGTACATTCAACTGAAGGCCGGTGGAACCTTGTCGTGTTAGAAAGTTCATAGACAAGCTGAATGTTCACCTAATCGAAAAATGAATTGTTTCTTTCAACACAAGCTGATGCATTCAGTCAACAGCAATCACCGAGATGTCTACGTTTGATGGGCAAGCAATCAAATTCGGATAGATTAAGCCTTGTGAACTTCATGAAATGATCACCCTTGCAGCTTGTGTTATTTTATTTTAATTAATAGCATTTATTAAAACTCGTTTTGTTTAGAGTGCCTCATTCATGAGTTGTCATAGCAGACAAGCAGCTATTACCCAGCATAGAATGAGACACATAATTACTACATTATACTTCTATTGCGACTAAAATCTCTGCACTGTAATAAAGTTTCAGAACCAACACTTAAGAGCAAGAGTGCTATATGAAGAAGCATGCTGTTAGGATGAATTTGCGCGGGCTGGCTTACTTGTCACGATTCACACTAATCTAGACAGAAACGCACATTTCCATGTGATCATACGTTCAATGAAATGCATAAAGTGAACATTAATGGGCTATATTTGTTGTATTTGTGTGTGTCATCAACAACGTATTTAGCGCCATTTTGGAATAAGACTACTTTTTTATGTTACAGGTACGCTGTATTGAGGCGATGCGTTAGTATGGTTAACTTAGACCTAAAACAGTCGGCTGTCATGCAATTTATTCACTCCCAACTGTTTATTCTCAAGTTCTGCCAATAACCACGTACCATCTATAAATATGATCCACTGAATTTTAAATTGTTTTTTTAATAAATCATTTATACTTCTGTAGCCTTTGATCCACGCAACATGTAGCACATTACTCGTTGATCGTTGTCAAAGGCATATAATATATATAAACAAATATTAGGAAGTTCAAGATCATTATTAAACGGAATTGCTAATGCCACCTTTGAGCCAGGGCCTCTCATAATATGAATTATCTGCAATGAGCCTAAACGGGATTATATGTAACTAAGGTCCTTGTGACAGACGTTTTATACGTTCGGAAAGAATGACATGCGTCGCATACCCGATGAAGAACTCAGAAAACCTCTTAAGCTAATCGAATATCGAATCTTCAGCATTTCTTTAGGTATTTTGAATACTTACTTCCTCTGACAATATATATTGATGAATAGCCCGTCTGTTTTGGGCATCTTCAGCTTTCGCTTGTACTTTTGTGACAAAATGCACAACACAGATGCCGCATCCAATAATATGGTAGGATCTATAATTGATTCAATAGAATGAAAAAAACAAGTTGTTGTTATCAAATCGTAGTTGAAATTGCTCAGTAGTACCATTTAAGTTTTTGCAATGCACCGTGCAATGCTGTGTTTTCTTAGATTTATTCAACTGCTGTAGAAGCACACCCATTGTTAACTTTGAATTCTTCAATAGAGTGATTCGGTTTTACTATGCTTAATCGTACTTTGATTCATAGAAACTGAAAAAGAATCGATGAAGTTCAGTGGGTCGATTCCTGGCTTACGAAAATCTCTCAACTACAGGCGTTTCATTCGGCACATAGCTAGCAAATACGCCGAGCATGTATCGATTGCAAATATCTAGACATCAGGTATGCATCCATGCGCCCAGAGATGGTGATTTCTGGTTAAATTCAAGGTCCTAATCACGTAGCTCAATTCTATTGCGCCGTAAGGGTAGCTGTCCACGCATCACAATGAGTCACATCAATTAATTGTACTGTTTTATCCTACTGTAGAAGGCCTGGGTGTGCCCCTAAATTAACTCTTCCTACTATTGACTGAGGTGATTCGGTAACTCTTCCTACTATTGACTGAGGTGATTCCGTAACTCTTCGTACTATTGACCCAGGTGATTCGGTAACTTTTCCTACTATTGACCCAGGTTATTTGGTAACTCTTCTTACTATTGACCAAGTTAATTTGGTAACTCTTCCTACTATTGACTGAGGTGATTCGGTAACTCGTCCTACTTTCGACCGAGGTGATTCGGTAACTCATCTTCCTACTTTCGACCGAGGTGATTCGGTAACTCTTCCTACTATTGACCGAGGTGTTTCGGTAACTTTTCCTACTGTTGACCCAGGTAATTTGGTAACTCTTCCTACTATTGACTGAGATGAATCGATAACTCTTCCGACTTTCGACCGAGGTGATTCGGTAACTCATCCTACTTTCGACCGAGGTGATTCGGTAACTCTTCCTACTATTGACCGAGGTGTTTCGGTAACTTTTCCTACTGTTGATCCAGGTAATTTGGTAACTCTTCCTACTATTGACTGAGGTGATTCGATAACTCTTCCGACTTTCGACCGAGGTGATTCGGTAACTCTTTTTACTTTCGACCGAGGTGATTCGGTAACTCTTTCTACTTTTGACCGAGGTGATTCGGTAACTCTTTCTACTTTCGACCGAGATGATTCGGTAACTCGTCCTACTATTGACCGAGGTGTTTCGGTAACTTTTCCTACTGTTGACCCAGGTAATTTGGTAACTCTTCCTACTATTGACTGAGGTGATTCGGTAACTCTTCCGACTTTTGACCGAGGTGATTCGGTAACTCTTTCTACTTTTTTCAGAGGTGATTCGGTAACACTTCCTACTATTGACCCAGGTGATTCGTTAATTCTTCCTACAATTGACCGTGGTGATTGGGTAAACATTTCTACTATTGATCGAGGTACTTCGGTAACTCTTCTGGCATGGGGGCTGAAAGTGTTTATATAACACAAAAACGTTCCCGTTCTTAGCACTTGATACAATGCAATGCCATATTGAAAGTCATTATATATGCATGAAGTTAACTTAAGATCGTAAAACCTATACTACACATGGAACATATTCTGTCGAATCATCGCCGATCGCTGCACACAATACACTGCGAACATATTTCTCTTTGTCACGCTGTTGATACTTGATTCCACTTATACACTGTTTAGAGCTACTTTCCGCATAGAGTGGTTGAAAACTTTCATCCTAAGCGTTTGAGATGAGTGGTCCTTGCGCGGGATGTATCTTCAACACACCACGTTTGAATGGATTTCACCTAAACGACAGGCTGGAATGACTTGATCCAGTCACTTCACCTCTCAATTTCAGTGTACCTCTGCAGCGTATTTGTCATTTGCTTCAGCCGCTGATTACTTGACTACTACCTTCCTGCCATGGGCAAACGCAGTCCGTTCGCTGAAGGTTAACATACAATTTGGTGATTGAGTATCTTACAGATGTTTAATGCATGTCAAAAAGGCAAACAGTTATGACAAAAGTATCCGGTATTTCGATTATTTGTCAGGTAAATTTTTCCATGTGTGCATATTCAAGTATGGTCACAGTGTAACAAATACGGAGGCACTCTTTTTCAATAACAATCAACAGTAATGTTCTATGGTGGCATACGTTTGCTACATTTTCCATGTAAAGTGGGATAACGTTACTCAGGAACAATCATGTCATTGTATAACAGTATTCGATCTAGTATAAGGTCATGTTGTCGACCCTCAGGAAACCTTCCCATGTAAAAGATATATATAAACAGTTATGTTACAAACAATGACTTCGTAATTCCACATTGTTTCTTTGTAGATGGGATCATATTTGGAGTACGACTTTATTGCATTATCAGAACGATGCAATGTTGTGGTTGTTATAACAAAGGTGTACTTGGATGCCTCCCTCACATGATCCATGCATAAATGAAAGTCAGCGTTGTTTGCTTTGATGAGATAGATAGCAAACATTTGAGTGCAGGTCCGCTTCCTTTTTGTTTGTGATTGGGGGACACTTTATTTGGCGTTAAGGCTAAAATGCAAAAGATACATGATTTTATTTTAATATTTAGCATATATATATTTCATGTATTGGTCAGCGAAGAAAATCCAAGAGTACAGAGTATGATTAGTTCGTAATTGTGTTACGGGTATTCCGCGTGATGTGTGTAAATTGCTTTGATGTAAGCACCATGTTTATTTTTAAAGTGCCTTAGTGTGGAAATATATAAATTTCTCAATTTGTCTTCTAATTAAGATGTAAATCTTGATTCACATGGTTGCACGTAGATGGCTGGTTCCTGTGTTAAGCAGGTGAAGTGCATGAAGACGCTATTTGTATTTTAACTATAGTATATATATAACAGCTTGCAACGCCAACAGGGCACGGACATAATCAATTAAGCAAGTCATTACCGCTGAAGTTATTACGTTCAAAGCAGAAAGGGCCCTCACATGATTCCATTACTTCAGAATTATTTCATTGTATTATTTTTTGTAAGAGAAGTCTACATTGTTTTGTACACGCAAAGCATAGACACTGCGGTAAAAGTTTATCTTAAATCCGATAACATTAGCTTTGGGGCGACATGGGCATCGAACAACTGCATCGAATTCCCTGCTATTGGTTAGTCTGTTCTCCGTTACCCTCAAAATTTCATTCTTGCTAAAATTGGATGCATCAAGCTCAATATCTGCAGACAACAGGATAGGTATATGCATATATATCATGGGCAAGCAATAAAATTTAAACCAGCGAAGCTTGGTCTACATAGTAAGTTGAGGACCCCCGCTGTGCGATATTCGTTATGGATAACAGATAAGTGGCGACGACATTTAATCACATAAAAGTCAAAGTCTTGCATATTAGTGCAAATACCATCATCCACGTACTACCTTACGTTTAAGCATAAGAGTGTTGACGACCGAACTTGGTGCTGGTCAAGGATGAAGCTGACTGCAATTTAACACAATAATCACTTCTTGCATATTATATTCCATCGTTTACTCACTAATTCGAGGGCGCATGTAGGTTTTATAAGCATATGGAACAGGTACACCCAGTAAGGTATTAATGTGACTCGCAATCGTTAAATAGTTTACGCGGGACTAGTTAGCAAGTTCACGATGTAACAACGTAAATTATCCGCGTCCCCTAGCCGAGAACGAAGATGTAGAACTACAATCAAGGCTTCGATTACGGGAAAATTCTACAGTATTGGTCGTTAATTACTGTTGTTCTATTTTTCTGTGAATTACATTATGCAAACTCCGATGTAGCCGTTACAATGGGGTGGGGTGGGGTGGCAGAGGGTTGGTTGCGGTTGCATTCATTGCGGCTTCTTCTTCGCTTACATTAACGGGTCCCCAATGTACTGTAATTTTGTTCATCAATTAGTCCTTGTTAAGGCTTACATATGAACTTTATTTTGTATTAAAAGAGCGAATCTTTTACAGTAAGATAGAGGTAAAACACTTTAAGGATTAACATTCTTATCATTAGTAAACTAGTAGATCATGCAGATGCCAGCTGCTGATATAGGTTTGAGTTACTAATATCATTGGTCTGCCTACCGAACACAACAAAACGCCAATCACTTGACGAGGATATGTAGTCAAGATATAATAAATGTTGAACGACCGTTAAGTGCTTGCAAGAATTGTTTTACATTAGCCAAGTCGAAATTTAATAGTGTATGCCCGACCTAGGTTGTATTAATTTTATTGGGTCCAATACTTAACGCATTGATAGTTGGAAAACACACAATGGTAAACGCCAGTAACTATGCCACCGGAGTTGTTTCTGACAGCAATGAATCTTCTTTTGAACTAAAGTGAAGATTTCGGACTTTTTTTAGCACAAGTAGAATTCAGGCCGGGCACAATTGAACTTGTAAAACATTGCATCTAGGCAAATAAAGGATCATAATGCAATGCATTGAGATACTCATAAGCGTCGGATGAAACACTTGCAAACCTTTGCCGCTCCTCTCTGTGCTATATGGCAGCTGGACTTACAGTATTCATTTGCATTGTATTTTCAAGTACGTGCGATTCTGTAGCAGGGGTTAGAGCTCTTTCCTAGGCATGGCTCTCAGACTGGTATGAAAATTTGATGATTCCCGAACAAAACATTTATTGCGGGTTTTACAAAGCATGTAAGTGTAATTATACGGTTATTGTTATAATAAAAAACCAATACATCATTTAATTCGAGCTGTCGAATTGGATTTTTTCCAATTAAGCGATAATCCCTAACCTAAAAAAAATGCAATTTGGCCGTCCACATTATCGGGGCAAATGCATAAACACTAAACACATAAAAAGCGTAGTTGCCGAAGAAGGTCACATAACCATCGAAGCGAAGATTTAGGAAAACAAATGAGATTCAGTCCTTCGATATTTCGTACGTTGTGTTGACTGGGACCACAGGTGGGTATCAAATGTAATGTTAACATATGACTGACAACTTTTCAGTAAATTGGGGTGTAGACCACGATCTTTTTTTAGAAGTGCTCGATAACAATAAATGTTCGTTATTTATTCGATTTCTGAGTAGCATCCATGCACTCTCAGTACCGCTGTTGAAGTACTAGCTTCACAACCATGATAGACAACAGAGCGCATTGCAGTTGACCACAGTGACCTGATTTATTTTGATATTTGCATTCATTATGAGTTGTTATTCTCTCTTTCCTATAAATGTTTCTAAATCATATACAGACTCACTGATAGTAGTAATTCCTCAGGGATTAGCGCTGCGATGTACACCCCGTTGATAGCCAGATATTCCGTTTTTGCTTGACGGTTTGGGGTTTATATGAAAGCATTTGTCGTTTATGAGGGTGCATTACTGAATAACAAGATTATCTTGGACAGCAGTTTGTCGCTTTCCATGACGCTCCTGGTGTTTTGTGATGGTTCAATTTAATGTTATCCGTGCAAGAGATGACCATTCAGCATCAGACACCCCATGTGATCAAGGGAAGAAATTCACTACGAGAATGGTTTGAATCTACATAAGAATCACCTGTAATGAATTCCAATGTGACGGAACAAGGTAAATTGTACTTTTTTTGATACGTAAATACTATAAATTGCAAACAATTGACAATACAATGTGACGCATGATTGATGACAGCATATAAAGCCGCCATTTTTCCATAATTCTTACAGCTAACCTAACAATACTAATATTATTGGGGCTACTGCATTTAAAAACTAAGTTGAAATAATTGTGATCCTGCCTGCACCTAGGAGACTGTGGGTAATCAAAGGTCCCACGGGGGTTGTGAGTAAGCAAATATCAGAAGATAATGGTTATGATAGCAAAAAGGCTGACTCATACGTAATTGATCGGATTGTTTAAGGGTGACTTGCATTCATGTTTATTAATTTGATCCTGTCACAGGTTCCATATCTTCTCTGTGTGAGCTCAGTATGGAATATAGTCAATAAAAGCAGGGTAGATACATTAAGGCCAAACTTCCGTACCTGTAAATTTCCGATACATTTGTTTCTGGGCTTCCAAATGTTAAATCAATAAGTAGCCGTTCATAATGTTTATTCTCATAATAGTTTGGTTGCAGAATCTACGTTTCGTTAGACCAGCTTCGCTGTCGATCCTATCACTGGGATGAATGTGTTATCTTGCAATTGTAACTGACGTTGAACTTGACACGAACGGAAAATTAATTGACTGCTGACCAGAATAATTGATCGACCAGGCAATGCTGGAACACTTGATTGTAACTTATAAGATGGGACACAAACTAGAAAGCTTGTCTCGTTTGACGGCTTCTCAGTTACCGCGAAGAGACGGGAACTGTTGTCGTAATTAAATTTAATACTTAGCAACAGGGCCGATTGTTTTACCGGTTCAGAATATTTCGTTATCCTTATGTTTATTGTGATGACTTACTGCGATGCTGTTATTAAAAATGTATTCTAATATCAACGCGAACATTAACCATGCATATCCGCAAACGTTAAACAGAAGCATAGTGCATAATTATTTGCATATATATTAAAGCACGATGTTGCGAATTATTTCCGAATGGACAAACGCCTGCGTGCAAATGGTTATCTATTTCATTACATTGTATGACAGTCTATATAATTCTGTGTGATGATTATCAGTATTGGGATACGCACGTGAAATGCTAAGATGGATGCTAAACCATTCCGCAGCTTTATCTGCCTATACCAGGCATTCTGTACCGCTGGATGTCGTATAGACTATATAGGGCATTGCACTCCCACTGCTGCCAGACATTATTATGCCAACATGATGCCTTTGGCAACTCTATGCGTAAGTATAAATTACGCACGCGGCCCACAGCTGACTTCTGTTAGATCTGAAAGTGTATTGTAGAATGCTGTCACGCTACACAGATTTTGCAAGAAACTTGCTTTGCCTGCACGAACCGATATATCCCCGCCCGAACTCAGCCATAATCGTTCAGTGTGTAATCTTATGTGATACCTTAACTATTAAAGGAATACTTTATGTCGATATATTGACTAAAACTATTTATGATATAAATTCACAGAGCGCAGTTATGACTTCTGATATAATATTATAGCACGTAGCTTTCAATCATGGATAATCAAGAAAGGCAAACAGAGAAATATATCAACATTGCGCGAAGAGCCTATTAGCGAGCCCCGCATTGATGCATGCTGGCTACGTTATGTTTGGTCAATTAATTCGTTATTTGCTTCAAAGCAACAGAAACTGTGGCGACTTTTGCATGGCAACTATCCTCAAATTGGGTACAGATGAGCTGGATTATTACAACTGCTAAAATCAAATGTTTCACGGCGCCAGATTATGACCAGCACTCTTATTTATCTGTTAAGCAATGGACGCACAACAGCAATATTTTGCCAACAATCATGACGTAGTTAATGTTTTGTTACAGGCAAACGTTTAACATATTTGGTGAAAACGAATATGTTTAAACAGTTGTTATCAGTTAGAGATCTGTGACGAGGCTTTAAGTGCGTCTTGTGACAAAACGATCGTCGAAGGTAGCATCCGCAATACTTGACGCAACTTATTTCGGCTCGAATTTATCAATTTGTGAAATGCTTCAATTTATCACACCTTCGGTTACCTCACCATCAGTTCTGTCAAACATAAATGCATTTACATTGCGATAAGCAATTTAGTACTGCAGCAGTTTTTCGGTGTCTCTAAACATTGCATTATTTGGTATATAGTTCACATATCTTGTTTTTGTGCTGACATACAGCTAACTATCCACCTTCTAATGTTGGTTTGTAGAACAAAAATAAGCCTCCTGTCTGATAACCTTCTTGTAATCGAATGTTGGCTTAACTGCTACAGCATCGTAGTGTACTATTACGCGTATAGCATGCCAAATACATGTGCTGTAATATTTTATATAATGCCGCTGAGCTGACAGAAAGTTGAATAATGTGACGTACCATTGTTCCACGAAGCAAACAAAACACGTCATTAAAACGATGGAATAATAGAGGTCGTGCAAAAAACATCATCTCGTAAAGCTAATCAAGATCAAACGCGGTACAATAAATGCAGAGAACCAGATCTTTACGTCTCTAAAACAGCAACGTATCTACAAGTTTGGGCAAATATTTACGAGGTTTCTGCCGTCCACCCGCAGTTTTAAGGTACTCTACATCATTGCACCAGTGGTTAACATGGCATTTCTTATTCATGCTCGGTTATGTTATGAACCAATATCACGGCTCACTCAAATTGACGCGCATAATCTCCTTTGATGTGGGTAGATCAACGCTCCGATGAAAGCCACATATGATTTATGCAGGATATTAAGCCGATACTGGCACTATTTCAAATACAGCGGATAAGCAACAAAGCCTCTTAACTTGTTGGATGTTGCTATTTAAATAAGCAAAAAAAGCCTACTTATATCTACCCGCATGGCTGAAAGGGTTCAAGGCAACACGATATCCGAGCTGCAATGAGTAAGAGCGAAACTATTGCACACTATATGGACTTTGTTTAAGCACTATGCAAGCAAGGCCGAAATGAGGTAATATATCGAAGCTTTATCTCATATACATACACCGAACGGCAATGCAATGCCAATGTTTAACAATAACGCAACTGGCACTGTAAAATATGCGATAAGGTAGAGCCATCATTGGCTTGTAGGGAGTTCAAAGAGCAGCAAACGAAACCAGTTGTAATAAGCAAATGGACAAAACTAAATAATTTGCTTCGCGTACACGGTGTTTTGATAAGTAAATTGAATGATTGTTTATTATATCAGCTGTGCTATTACATGGATCAATATTTAGCATAATACATAGCTCCAGTCGTAATAATATACATTCCCACGGCAACCCCCGACGACTGTAATCGATGCTAACGGGGACGACGTGGATGTTGTTGATTTTGATTTATCTTGAAACAGATAGTGCACTGTTTATTGGTATTTTTCGAGAGCAAAGCTCTTGGCCCCGCACACATCCAAATAATGCAGGGGTATCAACACAACCGATATATTCGGTTCACTTGATTTCGGTAGCAACTAATTTGCTTATGAAAACGAGACTATTGCTGCCTCGTTGAAAGAGTCCAATGCATACAATAGTGCATCTTTTCCAACCAAGCCAACTTCATATATATATATATATATATATATATATATATATATATATATATATATATATATATATATATATATATATATATATATATATATATATATATATATATATATATATATATATATATATATATATATATATATATATATATATATATATATATATATATATTTCCTCTGAAGTGGGGTTTCAATATTTTGTTTACCATGGATGTCAAGTTATCTGGCCGTCAATTGAATGTCTGCTGCTGATTGTGTTTGTTGAATATTATCACATTGCCATTTATCGGTTACATTCTGATTAGCAACTGTATGATATAATGAGACTAATGGTTTGATTAGGATTTAGTTATGACGGTTAACAAACATAAAATGCAACATAAAATGCTTGGGTGTTTTTTACATGGGTCTCTAAAATGTCCCAAGCTATTCCTTTGGCAAGTTTTATTTCTGCTTTTCTAGATCGATGATGTTAGTTGATATTTTATCTTTGTGAACCCCGTTTTTCAAAAGGTTTGTCCTAGCTATGTTGTTGATATCATTCATGGCTTTCATTTGGATCAATCTAGGTTTATTAATATTACGGCGCTTTCAAAACAATACATGTTTTCCGGTTTTATATGCAATCATTTCTGTAAATGCAGTCCACTGTTTGCTGTTGCCCATTAAAATTCTGTAGCGTTTAGCAGTATCCCATCCCCTCCGTCATCGATGGTCTGCATGTCCTTCTAAATGAGCAGATATCCCGTCAGTATCATTTTAGTATTGTTTAATATTACTATGTGTCCATGTCTCAGTTTAACAACACCTGATGCAAATGGCTGCCGCAAACTCCTACATCTTATCAACGATGGCCCATTTATTGGTATGAAAGGCTTTAAACCAATTTGAGTTATGTCTGGTATTGTCCGCACTGAATTATATCGGTTAGGAAAACTACCACCCCCACCCCTTGCCTTCCTAGGTTCAGAAATATGCGTTGATTAAGAAGGTGTTGCGTTCTACTCCCTCTGACAGATATATATATACATAATCTGCTGTCATTATTTGCATATAGGCTAACGGTGCTGTCATTAGTTGCATATAGGCTAACGGCTATTGCTGACCTTAATTGTTGGCGGTTGGGGGCTATCTGGGTAACAATGGTGCCGCTTAGTCAAAGTTAACTAAACACCTTTAATGATGTAGTGATATATATCATCATGATATAACACTGTGTCGAAAGCATTCAATGGTTCAGTGCAGAACATAATGCAAATAACCGATGATTACCGTATGTAAAGGATTACCATAGTGCCAAATATTTTGTCAAATGTTCGAGCCCACATAAGATATCATGCAGCCATTTTCGACAATTAGTTATATCGATAATGTAAACGAATATAATGCAAGAATACCCAATAGAGGTTGGATCTGACGGCTTTTCTGGTTGATTTGCTTAGGTGTTGGAAAATCAACTGTGCGATATAAAACGCGAGATAAAGATATTACAAGGCATCCCATGCAACATGCCAAATCTGTAGAATACAAGTGTTTATGACGCTCATACACAAACTTGTTTGTGTTTAGATTGGAGTACGAAAGAAAACACAAGCGGATATATACACCCTTGCAATACCCTGCCATTTTCTGGGCTACCTTGAGCAACAGCATCTTTGTTGGAACGAAAGTGTGCAATGGCATACAACCAAATATCTATGCGTGATTTTGGCTGATTTTAACGGTACATAAGTCTAAAATGCACAAATAACATATAACAATATACTGGTAAGAATCCTAGTATTACGCTGCTAGCAATTTTTTGGGTTGCATCGCAGATTAAGAAGTTTGGTCTGCGTATCGATTGATTTTGCACTCTTAAATCGATCATGGCTTGTGAATTATTGACACAGGGCAGCGAATTACAAACAGTGCACATAAGTTACCATGCATTATTTCTATCATAATCATCGTCATTATACACATAACAAATCATATTCGATAGTTCGATGTGAGTAGTTGCATATGCATATGAAGATTAATATGCGTTTCGAGGGATCATTATTAAGACTCAAAATAAACACCGCCAAATTGCTCATCATCGTGAGTGCAGATGCCATTTTCGAGCGGATGATATCTACTTGGACTCGGCATGCACCCTCGCAAAGTGTTGATATATATTTCATCTTGCAGTAGAGGGAAGAATTCTTTTATTACACTACAACTATGACCAAGCCACTCATTCATGAATAAAACTAGCCTGCGTCCCAGACTCTAGCGGTTCCGCTAAGCTTCTCGTCCTTGAGTCTACCACGAGACAGGGTTTAAAACTGATGTGTCCGAATATTCATTAGACACGTTCGTTTATCTTCGTGACAGCCTCGGCTTGACCTGTTGACCAATCAACGCGGCTGTACCAATAATGTCGAGTAATTACGGCGGTAAAACTACCGCATTAATGTTTTCCATGTGCTGTCAAATCGTGGTATCTTGTACCTTCTATCAGTCTATTAACCTGTGTCGACACGGTCAACAGCGTTGTAATTGGATCATTCATTTTGCGTGTGGCTTCCAAGGCGTCCATGTTGTGCCGCAAATTAGGCGATGGGCGATATTCTGCTCACTTTGCATCAACTTTATTGTCGATCTACCCTCATTTGAATAGAGATGCAACATGAAATTGTATTGCTTTTTAGTTCGCCATATTGACCCGATGTCCATCAATATTCAGTGATATCATAGGCAGTTACAAATGCTTCACCCGGGTGTTTTACGCTACTGATTACACAAAAATAAATCATCATCGCATCATTTATCGACTATGATATCCTAATGCTGATATTGATGCTTCTATCCGGAGGTAATAAATGTTAACCGGGGTATAGTGGATAAGATAACCGTGGTTTGTTTAAAACGAGTACAGCAAGGTCAATGCATACGATACTCTGGCAAACACAAAGGGTGCAGTCACATGCATTAGGGTCATGAGACTCATGAGGGATAGGGTTCCTGATTAAGGATGTCTTTTTTGGCACACTGTGCTTGGTTGTCGCGGTTATAACTTGTTACTTATCATATACACGGAACAATTATAAACGGCAATAATTTAAGTAAGTCTCATACGTTTTTATGTTTATGACTCGTTGCTAAATAACCATTAATATATTGAGGTGCGCTCTGAAAGATAGGGTGCATTGGTAAAAGACCATGAGGATTATGAGGCAATTGACGCATTTCCGCTTCTCGTTTCATTGTAGCACTTATCATGTCACGCATGGCGGAGCGATAAGCGTTATATATCGAATCCTCCGCCCACTGACTGAATTGGATGTAAATGAATGCTTGGACTAGGCACATACACACTTGTCCCAGATAGTATATCTATCGAGGAATCATTATTAAAGCCACACTTTTGTTCTAAACAGCGAAACGTGACAAAAATCTTATGCGGCGAGAAGCCTTGATGTACTTCTGTACAAACTGAACCATGTGACGTCTAACAGCGTCACAATTTTTATGATGGCGTTATAGCAGCCTCTTTCGATTAATGACTTTCATGATTTATTTCTTCTTAATAACAATTGCTTATAACTGCGCGAATGTGTGCCAAACTCATACGATCTTTAGTCAAGGTCCCCTAGCCTGTTGGCTGCGGGCCCTGTTTACATGTTAATGATATTCAATAGTCTCGCCAACAGTCTAGGATATTGTCCCGTCTTGAACTGGTGCAGCATCCCAGATTTGGGATGCTCCAATCGCAAGCCATATCTCTCGGTCACTCTCAGGTACTTTTGAGTCATTGTCTCTCATTGGTCAGTGTCACATTTTCCGAAGATTCGGCGCCATACTTATTTTGGTACGCTGCGTTTGAAAGACTTGTTCGCTCGGCTGCTTGATAGGTCGTGATTGTTTTGTAAATGTGGCTGCTGGGACGGGAAACATTTTGCTACACATTGTCAGCTGCTGCTCTCGGTGCAATGCTTGGAATGGGTCAGGGTTCGACACCAAGGGTTGTCCGCTTGCCGGGACAAGTGATTTGTCATGTCGGACAAGTGACTTGCCAAGTCAACTTATCCAACCGGACGAGTGATTTTCATTAGCGGGCACACATTCTACAACACTCCGATTTGTTGTTTCACGCTGAATGGCACCGTTAATCACACAGTCGGTGAGAGAAGCAGACACACAACGGACTATTACGTAAACATACTATCATGCAGCTAAGCGATTAAAGCGCTTGTTGTGGTGCCAATTTGAACTTCTGAGACGCCCCATATTTCCAGAAGACATTCAAGGTGTTCGCATTGGACGCAGACCACAACAATGTATATGATGTGACATAAAACCGAGGGTGCGTATCACAAGCCAGATTCATGAGCCAGACGCGCGCAACTAAGATCAATCCGGGTCACAGCCTTTGCGTTGATTGGTCACGAAGATTAACCAACGTGTCTAATGAATATTCGGACGCGCCAGTTTTAGACCTTGTCCTGTCGTAGACTCTGGGGCGAGGGCGCCGCGGAACCCCTGGAGTCGCGGACGCAGACTGTACACTCTTAGTCCGTCTACAAAAAGGTCAAATACTTTGTTACACGCGATGAAAGCGGCTTTAGCACATTATTACACGCTATGTCAGGAAATGATATCTTCTGCGGAAATCACGGATCTTATTTACTTCTGAGAGAACAGGTAGATGAAGCATGTAAAACCATATTTGGGCCTATTTCAAAAACAATTTGCAAATATTAGCTTATAGGTCAGGGCTTTCGGGCTTAAAATAAACAGGCAACGTTTGTATTTTACGATTATCGCATTTCAGCTTCTCCACGCATTCATCTAGTAAAGTATATGATATAGTCCCTACATATTTTAAAAGCCACCAAAAAGCCTCGAAGCTGTCGTTTAAACTTTCGATATCTGTGTATGTTTCATATAATTGGCATTATTATGCCATGGGCGTATATTGATACATTCCATACAGTAAAAATGATAAGTAAGAAGTCGAGGATATTGTGATATAATTCGTTATTGTCCTTGAGTAAGTCAATTTATGCCACGCTTTACAACAGTTAGACCAAGGCTCAATTGCAGCTGTCTATTAATTTGAATTATATTGTTGAAGTGGTCCTTGAAACATATTGTACCACATGCACCTGTGCGAAAGCAGCATAATAGGGAGAGATCAGTACATTTGAACTGCATATCCAAATGCAGCGACCCTGTGTCGATATGAAATCACCGTTACTACACGAAGGTTTGAATGTTTCCTGTTTATACTTATAATAGAGTTATCAAAACACAGAAAAAACGCAGATAGGCACAATGTTGGTTAAATTTATCACTGATTGGTTGTGCCAACCCAAAACTGCATTCGGTGCGACATTTTGATTGAATATTTCGAATGATTACATATCATAAAGATAGCAATTTGACGTATGTAATTCATCACGATGTACGAGGAAACATTGGATACATAAGAGTATCAAACAATGTTCGGCTTCAGAGGCGCTCCGTTACTCTAAGTGTTTGCCGTATTTGGAATAACCTAATTCTATGGCATGAACCATTTGTAATCGTTATTGAATTACCAGCATAAGTGGCACACGCACAGTGCAAAGAATTCTCCTGTGATGGCCCAATTTACCTGGAATTGGTATTCAGTGTGTAAGTATTTTATAAAACCGGTATACGACACTAATTCATGTACACACTAAATGCGAGTGGTGATTCTTTTGGGTATTGCACCTCGATAAACATCCCCTTAATAGCCAGATATTGACGTGTCGCCTTAATGCAATAGGGATTTATATAGCACCATTTGTTGTTGACGAGGGTGCTTTTCTGAATACTAACGACCACGGACTATTATTGGAGAGCACGATATTTATCCACTCGGGTATATCTGAAAGCTATTTGTTGCACCTCATGACCCTGCTGATGCTTTGTGATTGCTCCATTTCGGAGTAAATCTTGCCATGGGTGACTAATTGCCATGTGATAAGCCAAGGTTCATTGAGTATTAAGCATATAACGACAAATACATCCTAATTACCTACATTACTTTTCATGCCGGTGATTATGATTTATTTCTAGATTTATTGCACTTTTACAGCTAACTTCTCACTGATAAAGTCGCTTAGGTCACTAGCTACGCTAATCATTCAAGTTAAATCGATGCTAAGATTTGCGATTATAGAGACAGTTTCACTGTATTACACTATCAAAAATGTATTTATTGTCTTTGCTGGTGAAGCGCATGCTTGGTTAACGGCCTAGTTTTCGCTGTTATGAGGAAGCGGCTTATAGCTCATATGGTCAATTAGAAAATCAAATTAGATAGAAAACGTACATGGGCACTGATATTTTCAGTTAATGCAAATGAACTGTAGCATAATTTTGGGGAAACTGAAGAATACTCTGTTACAATATGCAATTAATGCATCAATTATTTCCAAAGTTTATCTGAATGTGGAAGTTATTTATATTGCGACGATAAGTGCTCTGAGACCATAATCTGTGCTTCTGTTGAGAATCGTTTTCGTCGGATATCTTCGCTCTATCCCCATCTGTTCATATCAGTCAGTCATAGTGTTTGACATATTGTTGCTGACACCAGGAGTACTCTATTGCAAAATAACGATCGCAGATAATAACATTGTTTTACCCAAGACAAGATCAGGATAAATATTTGGAAGCGTTCATTCACAGTATGTATGCTGGTGGGCCCGTGAATGCAGGCTATTCTATCTATGGTGAAGGCTTGTATGCAACAAGTCCGTACTTTCTGAAGTTAACCGGTTTTGGACATTTTTCACTTATAGTCCAATGCATCGTTCGATTTAAAAGATTCACTGGAGTAGTCTTAAGTGGATACCGCATGAAGTATAGTATGTTTAAGCAGCTTAATTTTGCACAGCGTTGTTACGGTCATAAATGACGAGCCATTCCATGCCATTGTTCTGTCATTTGTATGTTTTTTAGATTTAGCAATGCAAAACACGACGTTTTACCGCATTGGCTGGAATAGTCTTACTCAGTATCTATTTCATGAACCTTACGTGGGGGTAGAAAACTGCAGCAGCTCACGCATTGAATCTTATCTCACCGATATCATGTTTTGAAGATATTCATCAACATTTGACATTCTTCTAGCGCTGTCTTATTGTTCAACCAATTTCAAATGCATTCTCCAGTTATCAGCCTGATGGGATAAACCCTGCACAAAGAGTGCAACTGCAAGAGCAGCCGTTATGGATTGACTACGTCAGTTTAGTGCAATCTCCATATCGAGTATGCGTCCCTTTCAAATTACAAATCAGTAACAAAAATCCCCCTTTATTATGCTCTTTTTCATTGATTCGAAAGTAATCGGCTGTACCATTACTGCAAAGCATTACAGTGGACGTTTCTGTAATTGATAGAGATTAACACAAGGTCCTATTAAAAGCATTACGTTCAATATATCAAATTTAACATGACTGAAAGGGCATCATATCTAGTGTGCTGCCTCCCCAATTGGAGCCCCAAAACGGATCGTATCCCCGTCTTACTGGTACAATATTGATCTCCGCTTGCAAGATACCAGTTTGTTATTAAGCAAACCTATATATTGCTGATAAAGATGTGCGAAAGATAACCATAAAGAGTTTTTTCGCCATTCGCGATAGGCGCAGGTTTGTATGTATGTTTATTCAATTGATATTGTTACAGGTTACGTATATTCATTGTACTGAATGAGAGACCGGAAGTCGAGTAGATTGACTTCCATCAAACCCCTCATTAAATTTCTTACATATGTTGGCTACTACAAATGTATCAGTCGCAAACGATTAATCGTAATTCCTTTTTTATCAATTATTTTACAGCGGAATAAACGTTTCTTTGGGGCTATAGTTAATATGACTTGTTGAGTATTAGATGTGCTGTATATGTGCATGACAGGAACAAGTTTAGGCTTATCTTTGAACAGCCAGCGATATTCCTGATGGTGATATCTCCTTATCAACGTCACATATGACAATCTATGCAATTGGTTTTGTACTTTATCAGCCGAAGACATTTGATGCGGTTGCTTCACAGAATCTACGGTTATATGCGCGTATCACACAATCCATAATAAGCACTCTTGTAACCAAACGGACCTGGGTAACAACTTATAAACAAAAGGTAGCTGTGGATATGTTGTTCAAAATAATCTTAAATCATTACCTTATTGAAACATACTAGATATGGCCGCCCATAGCCTGTCAACTTGGCAGTACGTGTTTGCTGGTCTGGCCATCCCGAAAGCTCAATTCGTAATGAAGGCTTATAGTTTTGTTTGATTTATAGGTTTCTAAATTTATCAGTTGTGACATCCAAATCTACTTCATCAAGCAGTTGCTCGTGAAACGTCGAGGGATGTTGATTCATAGACGTAGTCAAAAATTTTCATCCTCGTTTTCACCGATGAGTGTTGATGCCGCTAGCTATGAATGTTCAGGCTTGCAAGCAGACCTGACCATAACTATTATCTAATCCAAATGTTGCATACCTATGAGTGATTATCTTTGAGAGGTCTTGTCTTCAGATATGCCAATTTTAACAATTGTTATAATGTGCCAAACGTAAGACATCGCGTTAAGGCTACGGTGACCAGAACTTAATGTCCTTTTCTAGATGGATCCTTGGAAGTCTCGTCCACAGTGTGATGAAATCTCTGATGAAATCTCTACATGTTACCACAGCCTGAGTTGAGAGACATCCTGCTTAAGCAAATAACGATCCGGTATTTTATGTTAATTATAGCTCACAGCATGTCCCGCAGATTGTTGTAACCATTAACTACCGGTTTCTCCAACTTGAGCGATCCTGGTTGCCATGCCGAAGAAGGCAATTACGTTAACGACGTCTTTTATGCTGTTCTCATGGTCTAATCATCGCTTTGTCGCCCCGTTCTCAATTTCTCCAGCTGCTCTTCTGTAGCTGTGTTAATGCTTAGTAGAATACAAACATTTGTCAAGCCTTTACATAAAAAACAAGAAACGACAATGACGGCACAGTTCATCGATGGAAATATCCAACGGTTCAAATATCCTCGGTTCAAAGAATAAATCTAAACTGGGAGACATACTTTGATAAGAATTTTAGAATTATAGTCGTTATTATATTATTAACTTGGAAATAATTAATTTTGACGCCAAAAGAGAATGTTTGGATGTCAGTGTTTTGCTCGCCGCGTTTACTCATTTCAGCATGAAATACAATTTATGCTTAAAAAACATTGCTTTTTCCATTATGTAATTCATGCCTTGATTTGAGAACGATTTGAAGGTTCGGACGGGTGTATATACAGCCCTTTACATAGGCTTCATATCCGGGAAGGACGCGGATCACATTGCTTCTAGTGTGTAATAATTTAGTAACAACCTCCATGGGTTGTATGATATCAGCAAGGCTATATCGGTTTGACTCAAAATCATGTTCAGATTTATTCCGTGGGATTTGTTAGATTAGGTTCCATTACTTTGCGTATGATCAGAGTTGGTGATATTTTACTTCCGACTGATGCTAAGCCAACGGACCGGTAAATTGTTGGCTATTGCCGGTTTTGTTTTATAATCTAGGCAAACACAAGTACATACCTATTCGTCTGGACCATCCAAAAAGATAATGATGTCATAAAATATAATGGCAGCGATTCTATTTGGTGTGGCTCGTCAGTATTACCATCGTGGATAAGTCCATCCGGTTATATAAAGTACAGCAAGCATGTATCTTACCAAGTTACATCCATCACTTTTGACCTGTTTTCTACATGAAGGTTGTAACGTAGAGAAAAGCAAACCAACGAAAACATATTCAGCAATGTGATCAGCTCTACAATCCGCTGGATATACTTGATACAGAACATTGAGTTGATTGCTGAATTACGTCAAACTGAATTGACAGGCTACTATATTATCCTAAGGTTTTCACAAAGTTGTGCTTTATCGACAGCTACACGTATCGTATGCGACTACGCTTTACGAACATATGATGTCGTGTGAGAACACTGTAAAGAGCAAGCAAGCAAATATATATAGATATAGATTTATGAAACATATATATATATATATATATATATATATATATATATATATATATATATATATATATATATATATATATATATACACATCTTTATATTTAAATGTCCATTTGTCCAATATTTATTTACATATAGATATACATATATATGTATATATAAATATACATATACATACATATATATATATAATTATTATCTACATATAGATATATATATATATAGATTCATATAAGTACGTATATATATATAGATTCATATATGTATATATATATATATGTGTGTATATATATATATTTATTAATATCGATATATATATATATATTTATACATATATTTATTTATATATATGTATCTATATATATACATATATAAAAATATATATATATATATATATATATATATATATATATATATATATATATATATATATATATATATATATATATATATATATATATATATCTCTATATATATATATATATATATATATATATACATATATATATATATGCAATTAGTCCTAGGCTAAATTGCAGCTGCCTATTAATTTTATCTTCATATTATAGTGTAAACAAAGCACCGAAAAAGAAGCAAACAGGGCGATGGTAAGATAAGCTGTCAGGTATAAGTATGGTCAAATGTACCACTGCCTACCTGTGCCAACCCAAAACGCTACTCGACGCGTTAAGCGCAATGATATTTTGATATATATTGTTATTTTGATATTCCAGATATTTTCTTAATGCTACATAATACAAAATATTAAGACAGTAATATTTATGTTCTTAGCGAGATTTGCTCTCCCTGTAACATGTCTATTATAGCTGATTAAACATGCGAATTAGCTTCAGAAGCGCCAGCGCTCTTGTCGGTAGTGTTTATAAAAGTACACATTAAGCATCAGTTTGTTCAATGATTATTTAATAAATACTATTTCGAAGGAATGTGGCGCCATATTAGGCGCGTCTAATGTAGTGTAATTATATTCATATCAGTAATCGGTCAAGTGACTGCACGGTTGAACGCCGACTGCGGTGATGAGGATAGCTGCGAAAAGCACGACCCATTAGACATATTGACAAACTTGCAAACTTAGCTAATACTTTTGGCATGCATATAAACATATTCAATTCTTAAGCAATCTGAAGCTGTTACATTGTTCAATTATTAGTAACATTTTTATGGATTACATCTTAAATATAACCCAGCAACTTCACCATCAAGCATTGGGTGGATGTTCAATTTAAAAGCATTCTAAAGCTGTTACATTGATAAATTATTAGGACCCCTTTTATGGATTACATCTTGAATATATTACAGCAATTTCATCATCAAGCATCGGGTGGATACTACTCACGCGCCGCAGAATGTGCTGAGAAACATTCGATACATGGTGATATTTAAATCTGACTACTAAACGATATTCGCCCTCAGAGGCGCTCCGTTACAATAAGAGTTTGCCTTAATTCGATGGTACGAGCCATTTATCATTGCTATTGTCGTACCAGCATAAGTGGCACACGCCCAGCCCAGCGGAAAGCATTTTCCTGTAGTGGCCCAATTTACCTGGTAATTGGTATTCAATGTGTGTAGGGTGTTATATGATCTCGAGATACGACACTAATTTATGTACACACCAAATGCTTATGAGGATTCTTTGGGGAATTGCGCCTCGATAAACACCTCGTTTATAGCCAGCTATTACAATGTCGTATAAATGCAATGGAGATTTATATAACTCCATTTGTCGTTTACGAGGATGCTGAACTCCATACCAACGACCACGAAATATTGTTTGAGAGCATATTATTGGACAAAAACTGGTAGCAATGTTTACAGCAACAACTTTCGATGGCAGACTGTTTGTATTTATGTAGACAAATTATCTAGTGGTGGCAAGTGTATTGCTTGGCGTCAACTGTTGATTAGTCCGTAAAGGTAATTCTCAAGCCGTTTGGAAGTGGCGATAAATTGTCTTGAATAAATAACTTTTAACACAAATGCCAATGCACGACTCGTGTTATTTAGGATATATACTCTCTATATAGACAGTTGATAACGGTCACCAACTTCACCGAACAATTGTACTTAGATAAATACACATGTGTGCAAATACTCGTACAATAGGTTCTTTTGTGAAAAATAAATGCCTAAATAACTGTTAACCGGTATGGATGCGTTCCATAAAAGTAACCTATATATGAATAATAGAAGTCAACGTGTTCATCCAAGTATTCAAATAAATGCAAAGGCATAATCACAAGATTACGAATATGAAAAAATCATTACAAAGCATGCATGCTATTTATCACCGAACCCCAAGGTCAATGCAAATACTTGGTGTGTCGAAGATAATTTCTAAGATACAAACAATTGCAATTATCTGCAAACAAAAATGTACTGAGCCGTGACATTTAGCGAGAGTCCCACTTGACAGTAAATAGCATTTATGACTTTGCCACACATGAAAGATATCTGAGACGATATTGTTATAGCCATGGGGTAAACCGTTGACAGTTTGCCGTGCAATATTTTACCAGAAATTAGCAAAATGTGGTTTATAACCGTGTACTTTTATGTCTAGGGCTAAACATTTATCAAGTAGATTTAGCTATAAAGAGATCCATCACATACAGTTTTTCGCCTTTAACAGATTGATAGTCCTTTATGTGATATCATCTGACACACGCCACTGCGTTAATAACATTTTCATTTCTGTGAAGCCGTTGTGTTTGGATTATCTGGTAGTTATTGTGCAAAAAACGGATCAATAAAACAATTGCCCGTGCTCTACCTTAACGATCCCAATCAACAGTACATTACGATTTACTTTGCACGTGACCAAATAAATGTTCGTGGTGAGCAGTTTAAGTGTGCTTCATCAAATATATTTCGTGAGACGAATATAAAACCAGCTATGTTGGAATGATGACGTTTTTGTTGCTCCCCAATGTAATCCTAAGAGTTAAATAATCACCATATCATTGGTTATTTCACGGTGATGACGAAAATTCGCTTGTACTGTGCGACTACTGCTAAAATCGGCTGACAGTAGTAAGAATGTCTATTTTCACTTTACGGCGAGATAAACCACCTGGCCATAGGAGCAGACTCACTTACCTATCGCAATCCATCTACATGCTTGGGCATACCACATGATATAGTTAAATATGAAGGGCAATAAAATGGCTACAAGTAGAGGCAACTTTGATGAAGACAAGCAAATACAATGACTGATAAAGAATTCACTTTTAATCTACCTATGCCTTTGTACTAATTGATAAACTCAACACACCTGGATCGACGTCACCTGCAGCATGCAGTCTAAACTGCACCGGTTTAACGCGTATTTAGCAAAGTAAATATCGAGCTTGTTAGAATAAATTTGAAATATAATCGGCTATTAGCGAGCGAGCCACAGCCATGGTTGTTTGAAACAGTGATATTTTAAGATAACAATTGATTCGAATGTTTGGAAGTATGTTTCACGAATTAAAGCAGCTAATGACAGATACCCGGTTATAATTGAATGCATTACACGATTTGCCGTTTTGTATATCAAAGTACTTCCTTTAATGAGTCAAAATGTAGTTTTGATTTACTTGGCGCCAATGGCATCGAATGCAAATTACTCATTTATATGATTAATATAACAAATACAGATACAAAGTATATCCCCTTACCATTGCTTCATCTTCTGCTAACCGTTTTGCAAGAGAGGTACGCATAAATCGCTACAACGTACTCTCATTTGATAGCTGTACCCCTATAGTAGATACTAACACAAATAATCATTATTTCAGCGACATTGTTAATTTACCATGAATTAGGTTATATTTTGTGGATCTTTAGGGGCGAAAAAAACACTCACTGAGCAATGTAGAGTCATTCTTTTCGGTATTGTTTGAAGCCTTTATTATCGAGATATATCGAGGGGGGGGGGGTAATTGGATGTCAAGATTTGTGTGTGAATGCATTGCTAACATAGATTATACGCTCAATACAATGGCCACTTTTCAGTGCGATAAAAAGAAACTGATACGCATTGACGCTTCAGCGCATAAGCCGAAGTCAACGACCAGCCCGAGTACGTTATGGAGATAGTCCAAATTAAAACGAACCAAATTAGCGAGTTTGCTATAATAAAGCGCGAAGCTTCTGATATGACCGACGGCTTATTTTTAATTCATGTTTAATCTATGCAACAGTGGGTATTGGTATCCGCCCAGCAGTAACCATGGCGACGAAATTGTGAATATAACATATTATACAATGTGAATGACTACGTCATTTGTAAGCGACTGCCGTCGGAGACCAGATTAGCTCTTCGTGTCGGTAAAAACACTACATCAGAGGCTCTTACCATAACGCTAGAAATTCATATCAAACTAGAATAAGGTTCTATCATAAAGAGCACGATTTAAGATGGATATAACGGCCTAAGATTGAACGCAACATGGTCGTATAAATCATTCATCATTCTGAATTAAAAGGATGCAGAGTTACAGATAACAGAATGTTATTGTGACATTCGACCCATTATATATAGGCTCATGATTATCATCCAATAGTATGAATGTGTTGATGGATTAACCGGGGACGGTGTGCTGTTCCCCAAGGAGAATAGACGAAACATGATTCATACCCGTGCACTGTGTTCTTTTATTTTGCCTGATCAGGCTCGGATCGTTTATTTTCAACATCGAAATGGCGCTGCTAAGGACACATAAGCGTGGTGAGAACTAAAAAATAACATACAACTAGAGTTGCCATAACAAGCGATGTATATATATATATATATATATATATATATATATATATATATATATATATATATATATATATATATATATATATATATATATATATATATATATATATATATATATATATATATATATATATATATATCTATATATATATATATATATATATATATATATATATATATATATATGTATATGGATAAATGTGGATATATTATACACACACATATGTATACTTACTATATATATATATATATATATATATATATATATATATATATATATATATATATATATCTATATATATATATATATTTATATATATTATATATATGTGTGTGTGTGTGTGTGTCTGTGAGTGTGTGTGTGTGTTCACTTGACCTGATGATGTCAGAGGTCTCTGTGTTGTAAGTATGACCTTACCAATACCACCACTTTAAGCAATATGTCCAGACTCCCTTGACATAGGCAACAACAATCTTGCTACTGGGACTTTCACTAGTAGGGCTTAACGCTGAACTAGCGCAAGCACTCATTTAAAACATATAAACAAATTGTATTGCACGACTGTTGTTTTCGCACTCTCCTCCTGTCGATAGTACCCCAGAACTATCACCCAACGATCTGGCAGATCAGGTGTATTCCACTGAACTGGTTTGTGTTCCTTCCACATCTACCATTGACAGCTACTCTTCAGCCAGTGAGTGTATGCGTGAAAATTCACCCCCCTCGCCTGCCGCCCCGAGACCAGCGCTCTTCGCTGCAGGCCTCCCAGCAGGCCACAACCTTCTGGACACTTTACAGTTTAAGATTGGTTGTCACAAATTTTTGGATTTTAGTTAAATTTTTGCACCTTGTCCCTGACTTGTACGGGCATGAACGCCTCCGTAAACTTCCTCCCTCTTAGATGCAAGCAACTTAATGAAATCGAATTGTGCACTGGATAGGGTGATGTCCTGGCAGTGCATGTATATAACACCCACAACAACTCCACAGCTTGCTCACTTATGGCAAATCAATCAAGTTCATTACTAGCAAGGGCCACAACTTGCTACATTACTACTTCCACCGTGAACGTCGTAGTCTTGTTCTGGTCGCAGTGATGAAGACGAGACGTCAATTGAATGGTAACTATAAAACGGAGGTTTATTTCAGAATGTTGGGGTACGGATTCCGTATCCCGCAAGTCCGAATATATATTACAAAATTGTGATATGGAGTAACTCTGGTGATGTCCAGAGGCTACTGCTGAGCTGGAATTCCAAACTTCTATGTGCCGTACGGAGTTGGCCTTCCAACTAGGTCCGTAAGACGGTGACTGTTTCGTGCCCCAATGCTGAATGTATTTTTAACTTCTGGGGACGGAGGTATTTATACAAATGTGTGGCGTCGTCAGCAAGCGTGGAGGTACAATCACCTTTAGCTTTAATTAAAGATCAAACGGGCTGATGTTAATTGTTATGTGAATTGACGGGTTGGGAATGTTAACTTCAAAGGGCTCTACTTGCTACACCGGGACTATTTAATTTGGACAGTGGCCGTTTACTTCAGATATCACGGTTAGGTATTTAAGGGGGGGGGGAGGTGTTGCATTATGACTCCACACTGGTTAACGACGCTTTCTGCAGTTATTACATAATATCTAATTGATAAGGACGGTCACACTACACAAAACTTAGGTCAGAATGAGTATTATCGCGTTGCTCCTGAGCCGCTTTCAATATTGAACTTCAACACGAAGCATCTCTCAATTAACCCCATCGCCCACAAAGATCCAAGCCGCCGATGCCTCAACAAAAGCGACCTTTGTTTGCTACTTTGCATACCACTCCATTATTAAACAATACACAGCAGCACCCTGCATTTGCAAAAACTCCTGTCACCACCGCAGTACGAGCCACGCTGCCTTCCTCCATTGTCTTAATCCCCACCAGTCCCTCAGCTGTGCAGCACTTGGTGCCCGTTCAAGTGCAACAAACCGCCGCTTCAATACTTCCAACCCAAGGACCTTTTAGCACACCCCCTCTCTCTTTTTTCTAGTGTTCGTCATTGGCATGACGGTAAAATGCTGAGCCAGGAAAATAAATGCTATTACACAACCTGTAATATCCATATCATATACACTCAGCTAATTTCCATATTCCCAAATCAGCTTCCTTGGTCACCTTCACCAGTATTCTGCCACACACATCAGTGTGCACCAAACGCATACCTTGCCAAAGGTGGTATATCGCAGGCCCTACCCTTAATACCTATCCCCTGTTCTCAATATCACCTCACAGGTTTCTTTTGGCAATTATACTTCTATGACATGCGCCTACAACAGTAGTGTTCCTCTTCGTGTTAAACACTTGAATCTTTCTTCACAGCCAAAGTGTGGATACTAAACATTAGATTTGCAATCCACAATGTTATCAAAGTCTTAGGCGATTACCCTTTGTAGCCCCCAACAAAGAAATCTGTCAAAATTAGCTACATATCTTCACCAAACTTTGTCACGTGATTCGTCCTCCACTGGCCTCTCACAAAACACTTTGTTCCTGCATCTACACATACATTGTTCGGCTCTCAACACTCTCAAAATACCAGCCATCCTTCCTCAAGACAAACCACCAGAGATACACACAAGTTGTGACGCACATTTGGTCCCTTGGACAATACAGAATGATTTACAATCCGTTACTGGCATGCTCAGGTTAGCACCTGCAGATGTCCGTTCTGGTAAAGCTTTCACCCGCTTGAAATGAAATATCTACACCAGTATCACATTTGAATCATATTGTGATTTGTCATGTGGCACTCAATTTGGGGAGATTGATAACTATTATGTTATCCGTCTCTATCTCAAAACATGGTTGCTTGTGCCTCTATGCTGAACACTGCGTAATATTATTCTACCCCATTGTCACAACATGATTAACAACTATGCTAATAGTCATAGCTGTCGTTGATAGAGGGTGATATGATTCAAGGGCTACCAAAAACAAAAGCGATGTAACTGTTAAGGATCTACGCTATGTCTGTAAATTGTTGCGAATCATAAGTATTTGGGAATCGCAGATAAATGCAATTAAAGCCCTTCCTACAACAGCAAGTAAATTCAGGCCACAAACCCGCCACCTGCGTGTTCTAATTGGACTGTCAAAACACGCTTCCATGGAAAGCATGCCCAAGTTCAGCAGTGGCTTTAAAAAGATATCGAACACACATATATATATATATATATATATATATATATATATATATATATATATATATATATATATATATATATATATATATATATATATATATATATATATATATATATATATATATATATATATATATATATATATATATATATATATATATATATATATATATATATATATATATATATATATATATATATATATATATATATATATATAGGGATCAAAAATAACTCTGAGAAATACTTGTCCATTCGTGCAAGTCCTCCTAATTTTTACGTTTCCGATTGCAAAACCTCCTTACACGGTCATAATATGCAATTTTTCCCGTAGACTAATGCGGAATTCACTGGGAATCGCCGATCACGCGCTGAGTTCATGAGTCTTGCAACACAGTGAGTTTAGACCTTGAGCTCGCATACGGACGATTGGGATTTTCTATTTCTGTAAACTGAGCGCACGTTCCCAGGAATCGCCGAGCGATCTGTATATGCTTCGTTAAAGACCAAATACAAAAATGGAATATAAGAACGACTTGTCCCGTCAAGCAAGTTAGATGGCAGTTTCACTTGTCCCAAGGCTTCACCTACTTGCCAGGGACAATCGGGCGATAGCTAATGTTTTTCCCTGATATATAATTATATATATATATATATAGATATATATATATATATATATATATATATATAGATATATATATATATATATATATATATATAGATAGATAGAGATATATATATCTCTATATATATATATATAGATATATATAAATATATATATACATATATATATATATATATATCTCTATATATATATATATATATCTATATCTATGAGGGAGATATCTATCTCTCTATCTCTCTATCTATATCTATATCTCTATATATGTCTGTCTCTAGAGAGATATCGCTCTCTCTCTAGCTCTCTCTCTCTGTCTCTTTCTCTCTAGATTCTCTCTAGAGATATAGAGAGAGATCCCTCTCCCTCTCTTCTAGAGAGAGAGAGAGAAAAGAGAAAGAGAGGAGAGAGACAGAGAGAGAGAGAGGGGGAGACAGAGGAAGTCTCTCTCTCTCTCTCTCTCTCCCTCTCTCTCTCTCTTTCTTTCTCCCTCTATCTCTCTTTATTTAGACCTCTCTATATTTAAAATACTAAAGATAGATTTTTATCTATATATCATATAGATCTCTCTCTCTATCTATATATATATCTATATATCTATATATATATATATATATATATATATCTATGTTTCTATATATATATATATATAAATAACCGACTATGTACACCGTTAAGAACATATGTCCATGATTTATTTTATCGCCTAACTTTCCAGCGCCCCTTGGGCCATGCAATGATCAATCAAAGGCCGCACCGTGGAGCAGGAGCATTGTTCAATCATGTATGTTTAATTCAGATAAGGAACCATTGATCATGCATCATTGCCATAATCGCCAAGCGACAGCGCAGTAACTGTGAATGGATTATAACAAATAATAAATAATAAAGGCATCAACTCAACAAGCGTCATAGAAGAATCCAGTTAGCGGACATTTCTTAAGTGATATGTAAATGAATGCTATCCTTTAATGTTGCACCAGATTGTTTTGTCGCCGAAAATGTTCAGCTTCTGCCAAAATTGAAATTGCAAGAACTTAATCGGTGCTATTGATAATAAGCAACGTTGCTTGCTCAGGATGCGAAACCTAGAGCAAGCAAGGAACTCATTTCACTTGGATCAGTGTTACATAGATTTACTACGATTTACAATGATGGCCATACAAGACCATATGAAAGACATTGCCTACAGCGCCTGTCTTATGGGGTTCTTAATCACATCAACCATGATTGCAGCACTAGGTCTTTTGTGACAATGACATTTCTACAGGATATCCATGGCCTCTCCCATACGTTATCATCATTGCATAATCAATATTTGCTTTCCGGGTGCATCGAACATTATTATCTATCTGTTCTCCTGTCTCATTTTGCAATAGTATCGTTATAGTTAGGCAGTAAGGCTTGCTTGAAAAGTTTTCATAACATTCGGAAAATCTTACGAGCGACACACTGGAACAAATAGTTGAACACTAAAACGCTCGTATCTCAATTTGAAATAGAACGTTTACATCTGAGTAATCTTTCAAAGATGTTATTGTTGGTGCTTGCTTATCCCACCAATTAATTTTCTGCATCCAGATTCACGAGAAGTGATTGCAACTTTGCTTGAATCACAGCACTCTGAAATAACGTTGCTGAATTCAATGGCTTACGGTGCAGTCGGCGCGTTGTGATTTCGCTTGTAATGGAAGAAAATGTACAGATATATCAGAAGCAATAACATCTTGTCGATTAATTTATATTCACCAGCGGTATTCTCTAGTCAAATATTCATGGTTAAAGCGATATGTTGAAATTTATGTCGCATAATACTTATGCTATTCACTTGGCACCCTTATTATATTGCCTTTGTTAACAGGTGAAATAACTTGAATTTGATCGTGATTAACTGTTAGTTAGGCATTCGGCGGTGGTGTGGCATCTATCAAACATTACCTCCTGCATTTCTTGTATATGTACAGGCAATTATTACAACAATCATACTTGTTAAACAGATCAAATTGGACGCATATTTTTTTAGATAATTTAAAGAATTACTTAATCTAGATAAATGACCCAGATATTGCTACACACTAAGTCGTGCATGTATAATCTTTTTATGAATTCGGGGCATCAATTAGGAATAACTCTTTATTTGAAATTTTGTCTTTCTAATGACGATGTTTCTTCATACGGGCTATTAGATGTTTGGAACACCCGAGTTTCCCTAAACGTAATGCCATCATCAGAGCAAATGGTCAATAAATGTACATGGCTAATTATAATACATCGCAATCGTAAGGTGGCGCTACCGTGACACAAACAACAGCACATGAGAATACTGGGCTGACGTCTATGCGATTGATGAGAGCGGGAACAATGTCGTTTCGCAGAGCCTTGCTGCTGCCAAAGCGCGCACAATAGGCTTATGAATAGCAAACATAGCAAGTACACCACTAAATAAATGTCAGTTTGATAAATAACCCGGTCTGGGGTTCCCCTATGGAAAACAGTTTGCCTCTAAAAGCGTCGGCACAGTTAACGATCCTCGATCTTTCTTGTCCTCACTGTGAATGGTAGTTTTAGATTGTTAATAACTGTCTGAAGCGATGTAAATGGCCTGGGGTCAACATTAACATTTTTGGTATGTCAGACACAAAAGACACCCCCGACCTCAGGTGACAATACCATGAAAGTAACAATAGCACTTAGGTCTGTTGATCCAACGTCTCGGGGTTCAGCGGCCATTTAGGATATTTAAGAGTCATCTGATTGGTCAAGGCGACTACAGCTCCAAATTAAACAGAGAATTTCCGGTAATTTTAGGAGACGTTGTGACAAGACGCTATGACAATAACGCTAACAGGTGGCGACTTAACTTTTTTTCTTCGGGCGGATGGCTCGAGTGAGCTCTTAGCGAACCTATGAACTCAATGGTGCAAGTCGATGGATTCTGCCTTCAATACATTTATCAAGACCGAACGACGCAATTTTCGTTTCAGTTTCTTTACCGATAAGATATGGTACTGTAGTGCTATTATTAGGGCATACACCTCACCTGCTGATAGCAACTGGTTAGCGAAGGTGATCCCGCATTCGTTATTGCTTCCATGCTGTAGTGCTGTGCACACTAACAACCATAAAGTACGCAGATCAATTGCTTTTTTAAATACATCACAGAAATACCATGGTTTAAAAAATCAATTTTGTGTTATGATTCTGGTAAATTTTCCAATAGCATCGACCTGATTTGAGCATTTTTGTTGAGCTAAGCATATTAAACATATTTTATTGTTAAGTATACACGCTTTTTAAACCGTCAGCTAAAATATTTCATTTCTGATTAAACTAACAGGAAGCTGGTATATGTTTGGTGAACGATTATAAGAATTTACTGCTTCACATTGCAAATAAAGTTTAATGTCACTCATTGCGAGCCATTGAACATTCTGGACCACCATTAACTTACAGCTAACCATTGCCTATTATATGTATTATTGTCATCTCGTGTGCTTTCCGCGTCCCAGCAACGGATTACGGATTTAATGAGGCCTCGAGTTCGAGACCGGTCTGTCAATAAATGTGCAATAACAAAGCCAAAAACCCACAGATAACTGGAACATACCTTCAAAACGGATATATTAAGTTTAAGCTATTTTTTTTTTTTGGTATAACAGCCGAGAGATAAGTGAAACTAGGCTTAATGTCAGTAAAGAGGAAAGAGTCAGTGTCTGATAAGGTTGACCATGTGATTGCTGAAACTGACGTAGATTAGGGTTCAACCTGATGTAAAGTATCACAGATTGTGTGCTACCCAATATCGGTTTATATTAACACCTTAGTTCACGTTATTATAACACATCCACCTGCTGATGAGATCGTCTACCATACGCAAAATATGACACAATATTATCGAATAGAAACACTTACATGACCATAATCATATATATGCTGCTTACAAAATACACAACCGTGTTGATTTGCCATTTTGTTTGCATGTTCAATCTTGCATTGCCATGAACCTGCATTGGTAACCCAGTCTTTAAGGTACAATCTCGCTGAGAATATTATTACTGGTACTATTTATGACCGCTAATTGTTGACCAAAAATATGTACTTAGATAATTGCACCACAGGTGCACTGCCTTGATATAACAAATATATTGAAGTCAGATTGCACAGGCTCAAAAATCATTTGTATAATATAGTTACTTAATTTGATGTTATCATTCTACTGCTAAACAAGTAGTTATAATCATTATTATTTGAACCCACCTTGTGTTGCAACATTAATAGAGTATTCAGAATAGTTCGCTGAATGTCATCAATAAATTAACATCAGACACTGTAAGATTGATTGTACTTACCCCTTGGGTAATCAGTGATCAGCGACTCATATAACCAATCGCAAGGAGGACATATTCCATTAAATTCAACATATAGTAAGCCAGAAAATATATGTTAATTATTTACGCTAATTGAATTTAATTTAACTAACAATTACGACAAAAACTGACCATTTGATTGAAAATATCGACAGCGTCAAATACATGCAATTCTGCCTCAAAATAATTGAATTATATTAATTGCATTCACAGCAATCAGTGGAGTAAGTAACGACGGCTACCATATACTTCAGATATATGATAGGGTAAGTTGAACATTTGATCTATTGACGACGATTTTGGGCTTTGCATGTATTGGAATATAACGTCCGTAGAAATCAATACGTGTAGCCTTCCATTGGAAATAAATGTTAACACAGTTGGCAGAGGTGTTCAGTTGATGATAAAATGTTGCTTTGTGTCAAATATGGGTCGTACGGCTTTGCAGAAGTTATTAAGTTGTGTTGCACTCCTTGGGTGTCTTACGTAAAGTTATCAATAATAGCGACCAGGTTACCTATGCATTGTCATTGCTCAAAACGTACAGTCAGGCATCGTATGTTTGATACCCTTCAGATTTCATTCAAAATGTTTGTAGTCTTAAACAGCCCGTGTAATTATAAATCTTACACTTATGTCATTACAGAGTTTTAGATCATAGTATACAAATAACGCTTAGTTTCTTTAGGAATATGATAGGAGATGCTTGTTTATGCTTTCGGTATATGATCATTTGAACACAACATTGAATCAACGTCGCAACACGTGATATGCTGAGATAATTGTCTCTGAATGCACAACCATCTAATATATTTTTTAAATGAACTGTTGATACCAATTGAACACGCACAGAGTAAGTGTTTTTTTCACATATTTTTTTAGGACAATAACATAATTCGTCTCTGAATGGCTTGTGGATTCCAATGTAACCACATGACTAACATGGAACGAGTTTCTACATTTAAGTAACCAAATGACTAATTACTAAGAAGAACATATGTTTTTTTCTATGTGTGTTGCAGTTTCTTGATAATTTCAATCTCATACTAATTGCAGCTCAATCCGATATAAGTTGCACACGATTCAGCATCGGTGTTCGGTATTTTAGAGATTACAGCAAAAGATGGAAGGCAAATAATAATGTCATACAATTATAAATGGACAGTCCCGCCATTCGACAGTTGTGGTCCCCGGGAGCAGTTGCGGCTCTCATAATGTAAGATGAACAATAAAACATTTAAAGAATTAGTTTGTCAATCTATTCCTTTATGGTCTTATCTTTCCACACATGTTTACTTAACAAAACGTCTAAAAACGTCTTTGTTTTAAAGGTCTCGATACGAACTTCAGTATGCAGAAGTATGCAAGTGACTATCAACGGCATGCACTTGTTGCTGGTGCGCATATGTGTTACCATGCGTATGTGTGTATATACAAATCTAGTGCCTCATTGTAAACTTTATGCCTCATTGTAAACTTTATGCAGGTAAATGCTAGCGCATGCGAGCGTGTGTTAATGGGTGTGGGCGTGTAAGTCGTTTGTGTATTGTGAAATAAAACATTTGAGCACAGGTTATCATCTTCAATTGCTTTTTTTATCAATTGTAATGTTTTGCAGGGGACATATAGTAATTCAATGTGAGCACTAGATACATTGTTACACTGATGCTCGTTGCACCTTCCAAGCAATGCAAATAAAGAGAACGGGAAGATTTAAAAATTATGTTTGTCATAAAAGTATCGCAAAGAGCCCTATGTGAACTGACGAGGGTGCTTAGGGCAGTCGTCATATAAAATTTGTAAAACTATTAGACAATTCTTCATATTTCTCTGTCTTAGAGTTCCATCAGCCACATGAATGACGGGGGCATGAGGAACATCTTCATTGCTTCAAAGTGATTATATCTGTATCAATATACATATATCTATGTATATACATGCATGTATATGTATATACATATATATTAGTATATAATAATGTATTTCATTATGCACATATAAAGATTTATGTATGTATGTACATTTATATAGATTTATATATATACATATATTAAGATATTCATATATACAATTATATATATATATATATGCATATATATATATATATATATATATATATATATATATATATATATATATATATATATATATATATTTGTTTTGATAAATAGAGTTATATATATAGGCGTGTACATGCCTATATATACCCACTTGTATATAGTTATTGATATATTTACCTGTTGTTTTTGCACATAAGTCGCTGTTATTGTCTTGCGTCTAAACCATATATGAAAACAGATTAGACAAAAGTATTCTATCGAAATCGTTGACTCTGTCTCCAATCTACTGGAAAGACATACTATTTTAGATAACAAAGTGATAGGTTAGAAACTACGTACGCCTCAAAAAGATCCGTTGGGTCGCATATCTCTTCGTATTACATTGCCTTGCCTTGCTATAGTGGAGTATGCATGAATTATAGTGGTATATATTGTCAAATATTGTGCTGATACCCGTTGATCTAGGTTGAAATACTTTGGTTCGTACATAAACCCTAGCATTCATGCTGCTTGGGTCGCCGTTACGACATCATAGTGAATAAATGACTCCTTTCTGCGCACGTGCCATTCAACCATCACCATATGTTCATATTTGTTAACATGTGTTTGACCAGTGGATAACGAAACGGGTACACATCAGTTGAATTATTATTAAAGCGCAGAAAACACTCTGGTTGTTGTTTTTGCAATCAACAATCCCCTATGTTGATTGACTGATTATTAGATCGTGTTGAACGCGTCCAAACAAGACCATTGTAACTGACCGTTTATGATGAAGAAGAAGTTTTTCGTAGATGTGCGCTATTCTTAGAACCTATGGCCAAAAACATCTATAACAAATCTATGATGGGTAAATTGACACATGTTGAACTCACTGAGCATTACCGATGGCAAAAGAAATGCCATTGAGCAAAGATAGGCGTTTTGTGAATTGCATTCCGGCTTTGTAATGTATATGCCTGTGGGTCACGTTAGTCGGCGATAGAAGCAAACGAATTATCAAAAAATACCATACCCTTTTTACATAACGGTTAACATTGGAAGCCTAATCTAAGATGGAAGATATAACACAGAAGTGTGAATTAACCAATTGTCTTTTGTGAAATATTTGGAGCTTTGCATAAATTATCAAATCACTGCGTGTTGCATTGAATTGACATTGTTTTTCTCATCGCATCTTCCAAATTCATATTAGCCCTTAGGTATGCACCATACGCCATATAACGTATGGCGTATTTCCTCACATGATAAAGAAACAATTACCCGCTAGAAAATATCGCAATTTATCAAGAAAGTACACTTACAACGGTTTACTGAGCTGATATGTGTAGCTTGTTGTGCGCTGCATCATAGTTGTTTGACTTTATGGTGTACCAATTCTTCTTGTATCTCTGTATCTGGCTGTAGTTGTTGTGCTAAATAGATTGTAAAACATTAGAACCGTGTGTGCCCATTAACACTAACATAGCAATAACTGAGATACATTACCTGCTTCATCGATCTGTAAGCTTAACACTGCGATGATCTGCATCTGTTCATGACGCCCTTTATATTTCAAGTAAGCTACTGCATCGGTAACAGCGATCATGTCGAGCAGAAATATACCCTGGTTACCTCGATGTAGCATAGTAAATTATTGTCTTATTGCTTTGCTGCTCATAAGCATTCGTAGAAGCGGGCCAATTGCAATATTTGGTATGACTTTTGGGGCCAAGCAAATATTTCCTTATGCCAATGAAGTAATGTCCTTACTCAATAACCACACATTTGTTGCTTCTTTTCAAACGCGAGGCAAAAATAACATTGTAAAATCATGTAATTGCAAAACCTAAAGGCCGCTAAAGACAAAAATGTACCATTATGTTGTTCCTCGAGTAAATTTGAGTTCTGGGGGAGTTGCACCTCCAATATATGTGATTTTACTTTGAATCGCATTTTGAGTTATAAAACATTGCATATCCAAGCCAAGAGTAATTTTTTACTCACTGACGCTAAATTAGTTCAGGTGATATATTGATAGAAAGTAACGAAACTGGATAATGACTGCAAAAAAAGTAAATGAACTAATTGCATGATTGCTATAAGCATTAATGTTTTAGTATTGTACTGCTCAAAGACAAAAACGAATCTGACAGAATTGCCATTCGGCTTATTAAACATTGCATGTTCAAACCAAGAATCATTATTCACTCATTGACTCTAAATTAGTTCAGGCTTTTGATAGGAAGTGCAATAACTGGATTCTGACTAAAAAATGGAAATAAATCAATTAATTTTTTTTTATTATAGCACAATCATTGTGCTGTTCAAAGTCAAACAATGTTTGATTCTGATAAGCCATATGTCACAGTTTGGACAGGTAACGAGATATTATGACTCTGAAGTTATTGCGACTTGCAGGATGCAATTGTTACCGGATCTCACACTTAAAACACAGCGGACAGAGATACCAGTTGATTCTTGCATATTGATGATGAATACTAGGATGCGTCGAATAAATCATTTCAAGAATTCCAACCAGCATGGCACATGCTGGTAGTTAACTTCGGATATTCTGGTATCTGCGCCGTATTCTCGCGTTCAGTAACCTTGAGCAAGTGGTATTTGTAAATAGTACACGCTCGTTATTGACTAAAATTGTTTTCACAGTGACGTTTGCGTACTCTTGGCTCGTTCCTGTAATTAGTGTTAGCTTGACCGTACAGGAAATTGTGTGTTGCGACTAAATAGCGTATAAATACTTGCTTGGTTCAAAGTTTGCGGCTTATTGACTATACCATTTAGCTGCTTGAATCGAGTAAAGCTACAATCGAGTAAAGCAACAGTCGAATTACGCATTTCGGCGGGTACTTGCAGATAATAGCCCAGCGGTCATACGAGGTCTACAAACCGGCACTGCGATAACGTAGCCGAAGGCCGCGCATTTAATATTGCTTTCATGATATTATTCTAGTGGGTCGTATTAATTCAATACTTTAACCATATTTTAAATCCAAATAAACAATAAATGGTAAAACAATCAGAATATTGTTATATCGTTCTTGTCGAGTCAGCGTCAACGGTTCATGCTTAATCAAACGTATCCAAAGAAGACGTGGAAAGTGATAATCTGTAGCAAACAGCAGAACAGCTGCTTTAAACATACAAACAAAAAGACAGAAGTGTACCTTGAACGAATAGTTTATAATGAAAGGCATTGCAGTGCAATTTAAGTACTAACTGTCATTGTTGTTAACGACTAGTGACGGCCGGTCGGCATTTTACAAAAAACAGATAACAAGTATCAACTCCCTGCTGTTTTTAAATAGCAAAACGGCTTCGGTAAGGCAACATTAACATTTCTTGAGTCACATCTTACGTAGGGAGGATCTAAACGAGGCTGAATGATGGCTTACCATATATATAAGGGATTCTGTTGCCTGAGGCAATTTGATTATGAACTGGTTCAGATTGGTATGTCGCGTTAAGATGTCTCATACCTATCTAAGTGAACATCTAACCAATATGACCTGCAGCCATATGTACTGTATTTGTCCTGAGCATAAGAAAAAAAGTTGCTGACGTCGGCCGAAGGATGTGAATATTTGTCGGGTCATGAGCAGCTGTCTGGATGTTGATCATTATTGAAGGGAGTTTCAGATGCCCACGGGTTACACATAATTGGACGCTTAGGGGGCTTTGCAAATGATTAGTGGAAATTGCAACAGGAAAAACAAGAACCCTGTTACAGGGACATATCCGGCCTTTCAATTGACGGGCTTATAAGCATGTGACCATGTTCTTGAAATCATGTGCAGATAACGTGTCTAGCGTACTGCAATAACTAATTAATTTGCCACAAATAAAGCATCAATTCCAATTTAATAAAGCGGGTTTAACAAGCCTTGACCCTGCATTCTAAAACATTTGTCTAGCATATTTCAAATGCAGGAATGTACCAGTGCTAACTCAAGTACAGATAGCCCCCTATTTGCTAAATGGCTAAATATCTGTAACCAGTGGGATGACATTTAATGATATAAGCTCGATGTGACACCTACGCAGGGCACTTTTTGTCGATCTCCGGTTAACCTCTGTTAACTGCTCGGTGATTGTTTGCGCTATGGTGTTTGGTGGCTGGACAGTTGGTAGGTGGAGCAACCGCACATATAACCCTTTTGCTTATCTATACCTCTAAGTGACGGCTTGGTCATTGGCTGATTTGCTCCATCTATGGTCACTTACAGTTTGAAGCGATAAAAAATCAGATGTATGCAGCCATTTCATATAAATAATGGAAAAAGGTATCAATGTACAAACAATTATTTGTTGCTGTTATATTGAACCTAGCAAAACATGACAGAACGCCAAATCAGGATTTGAGTCTTATGAATATATATCATTTTTGGTGAATGCCATGGCAAATAAGCATTTTTTCCGGAACTTACTGCCCAACGTGAAGCAGAAGATAATTCATTCCTTATTCAGTATGAACCACCACTACATGTTAAATTTGCGGGTGATCAATAATTAATACAGAAGTAAATAATGCTACTGGCCAGTGGCAATACATGGGAAAATATTGAACCGATTGGTCAAGGACATGTGATAACTTATTAATGAGCATATGTCAATGTACACTTAATTACTCATCATACAGCGCTTGCTACATTCGACGAATGCTCAATCCATGGCTGCGTCAATTACACATGTATTGATATGTTCATTTTGGTCTTCAGGGCTTATGCAGAAGATTAATGCTAATGTGCGACCAAGTACTGTAACTGCCTAACGGTATTCGCCTGAGAGCATTCCATCAGATCAATAGTCTTAAGGCGCCCTAGCGTAGCGCGTGAAGCTCTATCAGTTACATACTATTTTCAACGTATGCTCCGGTATACTCATGTACGACTCCATAACGTCTCAGTTCATGCCATTTCCTAAATTGCAATATTCTCTGTGTACAGTCGTGAATGTATGGGTCAACCAAAATGGTGCTAGCAATTTAAACATGGAAAAGAACGGATTGTGTGAGAATTGCATAACTGTGCTGGTTTTATATTCCACCGATAGATGCACTGATACGGTATGATACATCATAATGGGAGTGTTGCGCTGCACTGAATACGTCCTTTGACCATTACTAACATGGTATATCGCTACGCATGCACAGATATGTTAACAGAGAAAACTAGCAAATGCCTTAAGCATTTCAAATTGATGTAGTAATATACATTTGCATTTGGTCTGCTTATCATAATATGTGATCGCCTATCATGCATTTATCAAAGGCTGTGCCAGTAGGCATCGGATCCAAATTATAATTCGGTACGTATTGCTCAAATAATATCTAGTTTGCTCATTCACATACCACACTATGTTGGCTCCTTAAGACAAATGCGCAATAATTGGCTGCGTCAATTGCTTCCGGATATATATGTCCTTTCAACTGAACAATCTGCATTAACGCCATCTAAAAAGTGCTTCGACTAACCAGAAATAACAAATAATTCATGAATGTACGTCCAACAGGCTTATATACAAAATAGGTCTGAAGTTTATGGAAGCCTTGGTTACAAATGTCTTGTAAGAACAATTCAATGGCGCATCAAGCATGCAATGTGTGATAAAGCATCGATGGTCTCTTGGTTAGCCTATGTAAAGGCATAGGCAAACCTTTAAATAATATGCGCTGGTCCTTGATGATGCTAGTAGTACGAACATATTGATTGTGACTAGCATATGTGGTAGTTGTGATCGCAGGAAACACTGGTTTTACTTTTTCTGTGAAGTGAACAAGTGAATATAAACGATATGACATGCTGACACCAATTTAGCATTTTGCATTGGTCTGTAAGAGCGACTCCATAACAGCCCTAGGAACAGCATTATATCGTAATCGTTATCGCTGTAGTTCGAATTTAATTAAATATTTTCACTCTCAACATGTTGGTAATAGTTTCAATTCTGCGACCGCAGAGTGTATTTCGTGATGGCATGATATTCTAAAAACGTTTTTCTGGTTTAATGCAGTATATTATGGCAGTAGATGAATTCGAGATAAGGGCTCTTTTGTAATTAATTAGTGTAAGCATACATCAATCATCATATAAAATAACAAAGGAGGGTTATATCGCGTGGTTACGCTCTGTGGATCATCAACAAACCAAATTATGGAGGATCAAAATGACCTCCATGCTTTCTGAATTGAATTAAGCTGAACTGCTATCAACGTAAAGCCCCGGTGAAGCAAAAGCTGATTAACAAACAGTTTAATGCATCACACCAGTTTTATTGTTTAGGTAAACACTGGTTGAAACATTGCAGGACACTGCCCTTTATTTGCGTGGGTAGAGTGTTCTCCCCGAAAAGTCATGCACGCGTTATAACTATTCTACGTGTAAATGTTATTTTGATCCATATTAATCAGCAAATATGCAGTTCGTTTTTTCACATAATGTACAATGCTGGCTGTAATTGACGAATGCAATAAAATTGGCGGCGTCACTAACCCCTGGATATGTACGTCCATTTCAAGAAATCGGGACTAATACAGACGAGAACCACCGTATACATATTTGTCTATATAATAAAGCTACCTAATGGTATTCAGCTGAAAGCATGACGTCCTGACAACTGTGTTACGTCTCCAGTAATAGCATCTTAATGTATATACCATTATACGCATAGTTTGCTTTGGTGTTCATTTCAATTACTCAGCTAATTCAATATGCTATGTAGCTATGTACTCTCACATGTGATCGTCTACGCTTGCGCTTGCGTCAATCCATAGTGCACTAGTCATTCAAATGATGGATAATGTGTGTGAAATTAGAAACTTTGACGTCTGAATTACGGCAATATGTAATTGCGTGTCACGCCTCATTTATTTGTAGAAACTAGACGCAATTATGTACATGTTAGATATCGATTGATGATAGATGGTTGATGGATCGGAGGATCAATTCAACTATCAAAAATGGCGCCATGCAGACATCTGTCCCATCTGATATTAGTTGAAGTGGATTTTAACGCGTCACTGTTTGCTCGTCCATTTCGTCAGATCTATATGCCAAAAAGCGTTCATGTCAACGGAATCATGATTACCTAACAAAACATAGTGTTTCTCAACAATATGCATACCAGAAACTAACCTCTAACTTGTTTTTCCAGATGCACAAAGGACTCCCTTATACAAAACAATGCTGACTACATCAAACAAATGCAAATGTTGCGTGAATTGCATCGAGATGTGTTTGTCCATCTAAGTTACGAGGACTGATACAGAAGAAAGCTAACATGTTAATGCTTGTACAAAGTCTGTAACCGCATAATAAGTATTCCATGTGGCCAACTTAACGAAGAATTCCCGACCACAGCAGTAGAATCCTCCTATACCTACCGTTTAAACATAGTGTGCAAGTGTGATAGTGATTGTAAGTGTCTTCCAGGAAGGCACGGGTAAAATGTTACGCAAATGGAGAGTCAACGGAAAATGAGGTTTGGTGATTGTCACACGGTAAAGCGGCAAATAAGCTGCTTTAACATTCTGAATATACGCTTATCTTAACCATTTGGTTCTTGATTGACAGAAATATCAGGGAGTTGTTATAAGCCACAAAAACGTATTAATAAGATACAATATGGATCAATAGACGCTTGCAGGTGAAGTTTGTTTATGGCGCTATATAGTCGCCTATCATGCGTCATGGTATAACTGTGATTACACTAGCCCAAGCCATATGTTGGATTGCTAGGTAAATATGGATGGGCCGGAAACACAGCGCACTTATGATGTACTGTACTATATTAAATAACATTGTTTGGTGCATGATGTGTCTCCATTTTCAGGTCCGTTTAAAATAGGTCAGAGAGACATATGCGTTTGGACACCTTGCAAAATTCTTTATCGGGGACGTCTGTCATATGAACAACGTAAATAGGTTAAGTAAATGAGAAAAATGCGATTTCCAGACGATTGTGCAAAATGATCACATGAGTGGCCGGTCATGAAGGGTTAATAGATAGCTATCAAATATTGGATGTACACTGAGGCTGTCCGGTTAACCACACTCAAGATCACGTCATGGTTTTGCTTGGCATTTGGTAAGAACCGCATGTTTTTGAAACATAACCATAGGGTACAGAATCGGACTGACTCCGCAGTATGTTTATGAGCCCAAACACCTGCTGGTATACACCTTCAATATCGTGTGACATCGCCGCACAATAATACGCTTTCAAACTCGGGAGCAATAGTGCTATATCCAGAAGCATGCGGTCTGAAGTCCTGGCATGGGATAACTCTGAAGTCATCGCATATTTCTGGACAGATTTGACGTTCAATTGAATATATTAAGTGAACATAAATGGGGCAATTGATTTTGGGTCATATTGTTCATTTTTAATAACGTCAACGTTGACGGTATTCCATGTTTTATGTTGAATATGACCGTCATATTTGATATGACCGTCATATTTCAGAATGATGCGTCTTTGCGATTCAGAGATGTATATCATGGTTCATATGGCGTGTATGAATGTTCTATATTAAGCTGGTACAGCGATAAACATGTCATAGAAAGAAAGGGCTGCAACGCTACGCAAATGGTGTGTAGACGTTACTAAAACAGGAATCTATTACGAGCCAAGTAGAAATATCTAAAACAATACAAAATCATAGTGGGGTCTATGACGTCAGAGGTGTAGTATTGCATTCGTTCTGTAATCTATATCTAGAGTGTTTTGCCGGAGAGCTGCTGGAAAATATTCATCTGCAGTGCATTTTTGTGGCAGGCGCCCATACCAGTCGGTAAAATATGCAACACTAAACCATCCGTTTTGCCAATAATCATGGCATCGCCTTAGTTAATGGCCGTTGATATACTATGAGAAGCCATAAGCATGTATCTGGCCTGCATGATGATGCATTAATCCTGATGATGTTAAGAGATTTACCATTTTTTAGATGGCACAAGTAAGAAATTCTGGCGTCTTAAATTAGGCTATATAAACATTGATTCAAATGACCATATAAAGAGAAGAATACATGGTTGACCTAAACATGATTCACGCTGTCTGAGCATCACATTACACCTCATTCAACAACTGTTTCATCGCAAATCGAAATGCCTGCGTGTGGCCCTTAATAAGGTTTCCCTATTAGTGCTCAAAATGATTCGTTAACTCCATTCTGTGAAGAGAAGCTCGTTAAATGAGAAAAAAAACCTCCTCACATATGCCACTAACAGAACACGCTTTTGTTTATATTTAATGTGTTTGCCATATTACTATATGTCATTCTTGATATCTTACTAATAAGAGCTCTAATATTCCCAAGCAACAGTAGACAAGAGCCTTTTATAATTACTAGGCCTGCCTAAGCCTAATGCCAGTGTTGTCAAGACCTGACATGCATCGTTTAGTGTTTGGTTTCAAATAGATAAGTTGTACCATTTCTGAGTTCGAAATTAATCTTACATAATTGGACTGAAAATAGTTGTGCCTCATTGGATATCAGTAATAGTTGTCATCTCACAGTGAGTCTATACAAACGATAACATTAGTGACGACGGCTAATCAACGAATAGAAATCGATCCGCTAAGAATATTTGATTATTAGTGATAGTCTTTGTTAAATTGCAAGGTGACTTACGGCGTATTATATGATAGCCTCACTATTCCAATCTTGCTATGGACAAACGCAGTAATTATTCAAATGATGTTCAAGTCCCAAACAAATTGGACGGATCATGATTTAGCTGATGCCTATTGCAAATAACGATAGGCAAAACAGCGCCGTTAAACGTTATGACTCTATATGTTCGGCGTATTGATAATCAGCCCGGTAAACGCTTACCCATATTCATTTTGCTATGGAATCGCGTTGTTTAGTCTACTGTGATTATTCACAATTCAGTGACCAACCTTCTACGAAAAGCGCATGTCGAGTGGTAATTTATTTAAACAGACCTCGTTCAAGTGCCCGCATCTGAGGGCAGGGCGTTAAAAACCAGCCATCATCTAGTTCACATATTTCCACCTTTAGCTCAGTGTCAAGCATTTTTGTATTACTTCATGTTAGTAAAGCTTTAAAGAATCGGATCCCTTTCAGCCTGCTCCTGATTTTATGTTTGTTTGTTTGTTTGCTTGTTTACTCGAACTATAGTCGATTGTAACTCTTGAGGGCTGTCACTGCCAGGGAGCATGTCGTTCTCAGAGGGTCTTTGACATACCCTTTCAGAGATGGGACCGCTATTTTACTTGATCTTTCGATTCACGAGTAGCAAGTCAAGTTGTCACACCTGAGGATCGATCCCACAGCATGTGGGTCGAAAGGTGAAGCGGGACAAAATACGCCATTAGGACCGGCTTCCTGATTTGACTTGATTTTAAGTACAAGATGGTTTCGTTTAATAACAAGTGTTCGGTGGGGGTGATGGGATGTAAGCTTAGTATTAGTGATGCATCTTATTGTGTTTATGCCAGCCAATACTTTGTCATTTCTATGAATATATACTGCCTTTGGTGATGGATTGCGATAAAGCACCAGCTCGAGCAGTATGCGTTGTCAAATCTTATATGATACAAACGCTTTTATAGGGCCTCAAATTCTAGACACATGCACGCTTACAAGTTTACATACATGGTGACGCATACATTCTTAGCGAAAACACCATGTAACATATAAGTGTAACCGAGAAGCCTAGAAACTAGCATGACAATATACGCCATTACGAATAAGGCTAATCTGTATTTAGAACATACAGCAGATTGCAATATCCCGCCGGAGAGAGCAAATATATTTCTTCGACGACAAAGTAATATCCTTTCCATGGGATACTTTTCCACTATCGATTCACCAGAAATATTTAACGAAACAGTTAAGATCTGACAGCGGCAATAAATAGGAACCACTGACGATAATTTTGGTTAATATTCTGTTCAACAATTTTAGCCTGTTTCTATGAGCTTAGAATGACTGATTTTACACCAACTCAATAAATTCAATATGCAATGTAAGGAGAGAGTTAAAGGCTATATTGATATGCAGTTCACGTGTACATGCTGACGCTATCATTCATTGTAGGCTCATGTATCGATATAAGCATCCATGTCATATAAACGGGTGTAATCCAAAAAGCAGCATACTATAACATAGTTACATTGCATTGCTGGCCGTCAGTATTCCGATCAGACAGCAAAAATGTAATATCCGGTCTAATACTCAGGACCCTGCAAATATTTTCACATTACGATGAAGCAATATCGTATCTCTGTATTCCGGCATTCGCTGCCTTATCAGAAAAGCCAAAGAGGGTGATTAACAGCCCGTTAGATGTTTTGCTAAATAAAACAGTCGCAGGATGTCACCTGTTGTTGTCATTGACTCCAATAATGGGAACGTTGGCGAATTACTAGGTTGTTTGCAATATTTATGCATGTTATGCCTTAGTCACGAGAGACATATAAGTGCTTACAAGCCCCATGCAAAGTTGTGGTGGTCACATTCTGTAAGGGTGGTCTGCGGGCGTTCGATGGATTCCTAACGGAGGGTGACGCAACACGCTCCCCTTACCGCCATGACATTTAAGACAATCTGGACCGAGCATATTTAAGCCTGCTAACTTGTTCTTGATATATGACTGTGATTATAGCCCGTCCCGCCATTGGGGAGTTCGTTAAAGTAGCGCTACACGACCAAGACAAACTGCCAAAAACCATGCAAAACTGAGCTCCGTATGACATTAATTGACATCTTTGGAAGCAGATATTTTGAGGCAGCTTTTGTGCATACGAAGCATGCATCTGGTTTGTTGAGCAATGACATATGTATGATACAGAGCATTTTGTGTTCTGTGACTGCCCAGTGGCACATTATTAGAGTCTAGTCACTATGCAATCGAGGCCCGTTGAATGTATAATTAAGAAATGCGTCATATAATAGTGTATAGCGGTGCTTGTGCTTATTTAGCAACCAAAAATAAAGCTGAACGGATAGGTTCTGATGCAACTAATAGATCAATTGAGTGTGCCAATAGTTATTGTTGTTGGCCAGTATACCGTATTGCTTAGTAATATGCAGATCGTAAACAAACTTCCAACCAGCAAACTCAGACGCATCAGAGGTTTCCTTGTACGTGAAACTCGTTTGGTAAATACTCAATCAGCACATATTGATCAGCGAATACACTGATTGGAATGCCGTTCCCCGGTAATCTATCATATTGTATCTTCTTTACAAAACACCCATTATTCTCAACTTTACCGCCAAGTGTTTGAAATATGTACAAGCAGCATGAAAGAAACACTAGTTTTGGATGACATAAAGCTTCCCTTCAAATTAGTCTCTGTCTTATAGTTTAAAACAATACGATGAGTAAGATATATTTAACAGATGCATTCATTTATTCTGTATATCAGTTCATATAAATGTAAATGTATCAGTAGATAAATTATCATTCGTCTAATGCAGTCAGACTAGCACATCCGCTGTGCAAGTACCGAACGAATGTACTCACTGGGTTATACCGCTACGCTATTAGTTTGTTATCCACGGACGAACGCGAATAGATTTCAGTATTCACCAATGGATTAGCATCAATTGTATGTGTCCTTGAGATACCCGGTACATTCATAAGTGATTTTCTTATCCGCAGAGACTTTTCGTAGACTATTATAAGCATCCAATATGACAGACATTGCCTTTTCTGGGTTTGGCAGTTCTTTATGTGGCGACAAATGTTATATGAATAATGATGAATATTCAGCTGATTCCGGAGCTAAATCGAATACTTTGTTGGCAGGCTTAACCGATGCCACATAGCAAAATCGATAAGGTAACATGTTATTGTATGTGCATAATGTGAGACAATGAACAGCACAGATGTCGCATCCAATAATATGGAACAAACTAAAATTATTCAACAGAATAAAACAATAAAGTGGCTGTTATCAAAATTTTGTCGAAATTGCTCGGTTGTACAAGACAGGACAGTGTTGTAAATATAATACTTTCTGTAGAATAAAATATCGTTCATTTGACGATATCAAATGTCAATAAGCAAATTCAGAAACTGCCATATAAGTTTCTTGCAATGCACCGTGAAAAGCCGTGTTCCCTACTTAGCATTATTCAACGACTATAGAAGCACACCCATTAATAAATGTAAATGCTACAATTTAGTGATTGAATTTTACGAATGACGTAAAGCGTGTGATGCTGTTTCCTGGCTTACTAGAATTGCTCAGCTGCCGGCGTTACATGAGGCATGTAGGTAGTAAATTAGCCAAGCAAATATGCATCCACGCGCCAAGTGATGGTGACATCTTGTTAAATTCAATGTCCTAATCTTGTAGCTTAATTCTATTGCGCCGCAAGGGCACGCTGTCTAAGCATCACAATGAGTCGCATCAATCAACTGCACTGTTGTATCCTACTGCTGAGGGCTTGGATGTGCTTCTAGATTACCTCTTCCTGCCTGAGGTGATTTTGTAACGCTTCTGCCAAGGTGGTTGAAAGAGTGCTCGGATCCGCATAGAATGGATCAAAACTTTACGTTTTAAAAAGAAATCACGTAATACAAGCGTGGGCTTTTGTAGTGAACAAATTGTATCCTAAATGACGATGCAGCCTTCAGCCTATTTACTATGAGGCTTGGTTTTGCACTTCTGCTGGTTTCGATAGGTACTGCCTATACGGTTACATTTCTGTCACATGCGGTTGCCATAAAAATCAGAGGCAAAAAGTAGCACTCTACTGAAAGTCAATTGCTATTATCTCAAACAACTTTGACTTTGTCACGTCAATGTTTTTAGATTGAATATGATGTCGGTAAATATGCATCCTTGCTCATTGAAGTAGCAACTCGAAACTAAGGGAAAATACATACAAGCATATCAGACTCCCACCAGAGTCGTTCACATCAGACAGATGCAACATAATTACCCGATTAGTCTTAGTATTTAGCAATAATTAGTGTTGGCATGTGCATGAGAGGATGGTGCACATATTTTAGATGCATGACAGAGCCCGGCATGTACTAACCGTGTTCATTGGTAGCCGGCCACACATTTATGATACCTTGAGTTAGAATTATTAAGTCAAGTTATATTGTGACCACTGGTTAAGCCGCGAATGCTTAACATACTTAACGAATCAGAATCAAATGATGTTTGACGCATTGCTTAGCGAGCAGCAGACTGCAAGGACCTATTATTCACTAGCTAGCACACACACACACACACACACACACACACACCACACACACACACACACACACACACACACACACACACACACACACACACACATATATATATATATATATATATATAAAATATATTATATATATATATATATATATATATATATATATATATATATATATATATATATATATATATATATATATATATATATATACGTACGTATATATGCATATAAAATATTTATATGCATATATATATATATGGAACTTAAGGTCAGGTAACAGATGTGGTGGCACTTTTTTCAGATCAGCTTTCGATGTCATCAATTAGGTATTACATTACATATCGATTTGGTATCAACATTAGCACAACAATCACCAGTAATTTTCTATGATTGCGTACGTTTTCTAAATTGTCAAAGCAAAGTGAGTAACGTTACATAAGAACAACCGTATTATACAAGTTCACTTTTTCAACTTTCATGAGACCATGTAAAACTCACCATGCTTTCATATATACAGTTCTGTTACAAACAGTAACCTTTTTATTCGGCATTGTCTCTTTGTAGATAGAATCATGTTTTGAGCGCGCCTTTAATACACAATCAGAACGATGTACTGTTATTGTTGTTGTTACACTGATGTCCTTGAATGCCTCCATCACCCGATACTTACTTTAATGAATGTCTGCAGTGTTTGCTTTGATTTAAGTGCATTCATACGGTGAATATTGTTGAGCAATGTTGCTGCAGTTGTTAATGCATTCAGCATTATTTCAAGCCACACAATGCATTTATGACAGGTCCGCTTCCATTGTGTTTGTATTTGGGGGAAACTTAGCTTGGCGTTAAGGCTAAAATGCAAAAGATACATGATTTTATTCTAACATTTAGCATGTATTGCTGGTACTTAGCATATATTGTTCAAAAGTACTGAGTATGATTAGTTCATAATTGTGTTGCGGGTATTTCGTGTGATGTGTGTAAATTGATCTGATGTACCCATCGTGTTTTTTTAAGTGCCTTAGTGTGGAAATATATGAATATCTCACTTTGTCTTCCAATTTAGATGTAAATCATGACTCATGTAGAAGGTAGGTTTCTGTGTTAAGCTGGTGAAGTGAAAAAAGAGAAGATTTGTATTCTAAATGTAGCATATATAACCGCTTGCAAAGTCAATAGGGCACGGACATAATCAATAAAGCATGCTATTACCACTTGATTTATTATGTTCAAAGCAGAAAGAGCACTCACATGATTCCAATACTTCAGAGTTTTGTCATTGTATTATTTTTGTATGAGAAGTCTACATTGTTTTGTAGAAGCGCTACTCATTTGCAGTGCCCTTTTGACAAGCGCTCATCCTAATCGATAAAACATGTAACACTAATCTATCATGTTTGTCTACGATCATGATATAATTTTTGAAAATGGTCGATAATGTTCTGTTAGAAGGCTCTACCATGTTTAGTTTTACATAGAAGCATGAGCGAGGAAGATTAATGAGATTATCATAGTCATAATAGTACCATCCATGCTTCTTCATCAGTACTGAGGCATACCATCCATGCTTCTTCAGTCTCAGTAATCTGAGCATACTATCCATGCTTCTTCAGTCTCAATAGACTGAGGCATACTATCCATGCTTCTTCAGTCTCAGTAATAGACTGAGGTGACTAATTATCTTCAGTCTCAGTAATAGAAATACTATACTGGCTGCAGTCTCAATGACTACATGGCGCGAGAAATACTGGTTGCATCAAAAGCATAACAAATTTTTTGGAAAACAAGCGAATCGATTGGCAAACGTTGTGAATTGTCATGCCGAAACATAGCCGTAGCTAAATCACAAGCATTCTGAAATTGGTATAGGGATAATGTTACTGAATTTTGAAGCAGTCACAATCAATGCACAACTGAATTAACTCACGTATTAAGTACACTGACGGGCCAAAATGATATGCTGCTATCATATAATCATAAGTCGAAAAAAAGACAATAAAACAGTCATTTTTTGGGAAGTGACTCTGTACTCATTGAACGTTGGGCAATTGACCCGCAGATTGGTATTGGTGGATACATTTGCCTTATGTGCGGCCTCGTGCCGCTGGTAGCTTACACGTACATTAATAATTATCATACACAAATCATAGACATTGCGGTAAAAGTTTATCTAAAACCCGATTACATTGGCTTTAGTGCGTCAATGGCATCGAACAGATGCACCGAATTCTCTGCTGTAAGTTAGTATGTCCTTAGTAAACCTCAGAATTTCATTCAAGCTGAAATTAGACACATCAAGTTCAATATCTGCAAGCAACAGGATAGGTCTATGCATATATATCATGGGCAAGCCATAAAATTCAAACCAACGATGCTTGGTCTACACCGTGAGTTGACGACCCTGTCTGTTCGATATTCGTTATGGATAACAGATAAGTGGCGTCGACATTTAATCACATAAAGGTCAAAGTCTTGCATATAAGTGCAGATATCATCATCCACGTACAAGCTTACGTTTAAGCATAAGAGTGTTGACATGCGAACTTAGTGCTGGTCAAGAATGCAACTGACTGCCAATTAACACAATATTCACTTCTTAAAAAGATTGCTGTTGCAAGCGTTTGCATATTATATTCTGTTGTCTACTCACTAATTCGAGGGCGCATGTAGGTTTTAATATAAAAATTTGAAACAGGTACACCCAGAAAGGTATTTATTATCGTTAAATAGTTTTACGCGGGAACTAGTAAGCTAGATCACGGTGTGACACCATCTCTTCTACCTGAGAGTTAAGCTGTAGCTAAACAAATAGCGGCTTCGATTACAGGAGGAGAATTTAATATTCCGCCATATTGGGTCGGGGTGGTAGAGGGTGGGTTGAATTCATTGTGGCGTCTTCTTGTTCACTTACATTAATAGGTCCCTAATGTACTGTCATTATGTTTTTGAACTGCTCCTGGGAAAAGCTTACATATAAATCACATTTGCTGTAAGACGAGCGTATCTTTTACGGTGAAAATTAACATAGATTTTTATTCTTATTATTCATAAACCAGTAGATTATGCCGATGTACAGTACGGTTATGTTGCTTGTCGAGTTTATGTGTATGGATGTTGAATATTTGGGTGAACATGGTGGAAATATATGCTGGAAGCATTTTATGCTGTAGTTTGAAATAAAATTGTAATTCGTTAAGTGAAAAAACATCCTTAGATTGTGTCTGTGTGGGCATTCAATTTTTGTTTTGTCAATATACAGATTGCTTTTTTCTGCAATTTGAGTGTTTTTTTAATATGGAAACCTCTCACATGAATTGTACTACTTGTAGGTTAGCTTGTTACATCTGCTCTGGTTTTGCATTCAAAATGATTCTGCCACCGATTCTATATTTTCACTGTGCTGTGTATAGAATGCAGTGAATGAAAGTAAGGTAGACGCATTTCAGCTCCCCTCCCTTCCGTATCTCTAATGAATCCCTTTTCAATTATTCTATTTCTTAGCTTCCAGAGGTGTAATCGACTAGCATCTCATAGCAATGTCAACATTTCGCTGGACCAGCTTTGCTACCTATTCCAGCGTTGAAAAGACTTGTTAAGTTTTTAATGTGGGAACTTACAATTGAACATAACGTTGACCATCATACGCATGAATAAATTACTAACTGGTGACAAACCAGAATAGTTGATCAATCAGGCAAGCAAGAGCTCTTAATTGTGACTAACTGGACAGCTTGTCTTGCTTGAAGAGACGGTAACTTTGGTCATAATTAAATTCGATACGTAGCAACAATTTTATTTTATTATATTTTATAATCTTTATTTTTATTGTGGTGACTTACTGCCGTGCTGTTATTCAAAATACATCCTGATATCAACGTGAGCATAAACTATCCCCATCAGCAAAAGTTATATATAAGCATACCTCGTAAATATATGCATCTAAATTAAAGTACGACGTTGCGACTTGGTTAATCATTTCCAACAAGACGAACGCATGTAAATGGTTATCTATAACATTACATTTTATGACGTTCAATGGAATTGTGTGTTGATTATCAGTATTGTGTTACGCAGTTGATAAGCTAGGATTTATGCTGGACCATACCGCAGCTTTATCTGCCTCTACAAGACATTCTGTGCTTCTGGCTGTGGTATCGACATTAAGGGACATTGCACTCCCGTTGTTGCCAGATGGTGTGCCTTGGTTATATCTCCGAGAAGTCATTATTGCCCCAGCATGACGCCTTGGGCAACTCCGTGCACGAGTATAAATGATGCACGCGACCCACAACCGACTTCTGTTAGAAAGTGTATAGAATGCTGCCATGCGGTCCACATTTTACATGTAACTTGCTGTGACTGCACGAAAAGCGGTATTCCCGACGTAAGTCAACCATGATCATTTAGTCTGGATTTATATGCGATACGGTATGGTTTATGTCGATAAATTGACCAAGACTTTTTATTATATGAACTCACAGAGTACATTTATGACTTCTGATATAGTATTGTATCAATTAGTTTCCAATATTGTATAATCAAGGGAGGCAAACAGGGAAATATATCTGCATAGCAAAAAGAGCTCATTCGCAAGCCTCACAGTGATTAATGCTGGCTATGTTATAAGCCAAAATATTCAGCTCGCAATTTGATTTGAAGCAACGTTAACTGTGACCATATTTGTGTGAGCTGTGTATGGAAATCATGCAACTATTATTGGTTGAAGATGAGCTGGATTATCTTAGCTGCACAAAACAAATGTTTCACGGTGCCAGATAATGACCAGCACTCTCATTTATCTTTCAAGCAATGGACGCACAGCAGTAATATTATGTCAATAATCACTGCGTAGTCAATGTTTCGTTATGGGCGAAAATTTACATGAATGACCATTTGAAAATTTTTTTTCAAAACAAATGTTTCGAAGTAGTGTGTTTAAGTTATAGATATGTGACGAGGGTTTTAGTGCCTCTTTTGACAAAGCAATTGTCGAAGGTAGGATCCCTGCAAATATTATCCCATATTTTGGATCCGCAGTATTTGCCACTAAATATGTACATATATATATATATCATGCAACACTCTCAAGCCTACTAATGGTGGTCTGCAGCCCACACAAAAGCCTATTGTCTAATTACCTTACTAAATCGATATGATAGCTTTCTGAGCCTTATAATTGCAGCTTCGGTGTTTAAAAACCATGCATAAAACATGTAATGTAAACTTGCTGTGATGTTTTATATAATGCCGCTGAGCTGGCACAAAATTCGATTTTCAACGATTGCAAAGGCGGATGTGGTTATAACAAAAACAAGGTTACATGCATATCTGTGACGTACATCAGTATTTTGTCATGAACTCAACAAAACATACCATTCAAACTATGTAAAATGATCATCTCGTCAAGCCAATAGCTACGCACCAGGATCAAACGCGGTGAAATACTTACAGAGAACCAGATATTTTGCTCTCGTGTATTTTGTAGCCATGTAGTCCCATAACATCATGTGAACCCTTTACAGAACATTATATTTATGTTTTGAACTATGTCCGCTATCATATGGTTGCTAAAACATTTAAATTGTAACCATTGTATGGTATAGAAAAATCAATCGATATCTACGTCTCTAGTACAGCAATATATTTACGAGATTGGGAAAATGTATGTACGGGGTTGTAGCCGTCCACCCTGCAGATTTAAGATACTCGACTATATTGCACCAGTGGCCAGCAGATTATTCATGCATTGTTATGTTATCAACAAATATAACAGCTCAACCAAAGCGACACGCAAAATCTCCTTTAATGGGGGTAGATCTACGCCCTGAAGAAAGTCACATTTGATCGATACAGGATATTTACCCGATGCTAGCATTATAATATATGCGCCAGTGGCTGAATAGGTAACAGAGCCTCTGAACTTGTTCGATGGTGCTAACTTATTAAGCAATTAAGCTTCCAAATATCCGAACTGAAATGTGTACAAGCGAGACGTTTACAAAAGACATGGTATTAGTTCAAGTACTTTGTAGGCAAGGATGAAATCAGAGAAAATGTTGATGTTTTATCTTATTTACAAATACCGCCTGGTATTTCGATGTCATTGTGGAACAATAACGCCCCTGGCACCGTAGAATATGCAATAAAGTTGAACTAAATGCATCATAACATTGGCGTGTTGACAGCTCAGGGACAGCAAATGAATGTTATCCATTTAAAACAAATAGCTTTGTTTAAGCCCAGAGCTAGCTGCTGGCGTCATCAAGCGGTAATTCGCGAATGCACGAAAAAAATTGTAACGCATAGAGAATGTTATGAATCCACTGAATGATTATCTATCATAACTGCATTGCTGCTATTTGCATATATATTTAACATAGTTTATAGCTCGAGTCGTCAGACTAAAATATATACATTCCCACCAGAAACTACCAACGACTGCAATCTGTGCGAACGGGGAAGACGGGAATGTTGTTGATTTTGTTTGTCTTGAAGCTGATAATGCACTGCTCATTAGTATTATTCGCGACCCATGTTCTGGGCATCATACGAAGCTCCAATAAGGCAAGTGATACTCAATACAGCCGAAATATTGGGTTCATTAGATCTCAGAAGCCGATTTTCTTCTGTTGTTACCTTAGAATTGATAAAGTTGGCTCAACTTTCGTATCTATTCAGACCGTACCGAACTCCTTGCATGGTATAGACAAACACCCCCCGTCTAAGTTGAACTAATTGTTGAATATTAGCACATTGTCATTTAAAGGAGGACATTATGATTAATATCATTATATATAACGGAACCAATGGTTTTATTGCGATGTAGTTTTGACAAACATAAAATGCTTGTGTGTTTGTTTGTACACAAGTGTCTATATTGTCCCTAACTATTTTTTTGGTATGCCGTATTCCGGTTTTACGACTATACGATCCTGTTCTTGTAAACTTCTGTCAAAGTTATTGCAATTTTCTGGAAGCATTGTTGACTTCAATTGTAATCAATCTAGATTTTGTTATATTTTTTTCTTTATAAACAGTACCTATTTTCCGGTTGAATATTCAACTATTTCTGTAAATGCAGTCCACTGTTCATGTGTTTGAGTGTACTAACGAGGCTTTGTAATACACATAACTGACATGCACTATGCGGTCAAGAAGAATCCTCTAAAAGGTTTTTATACATGCTGATAGAAATAGTTCTCTCGGTCTTACCATTTATATCAGGAAGTATAAATCATCGATTCATTCGATTTATCATCATTGTCAGTCGAGCCTTTCGCTGATTGATATGTCTGTATTAAGTTGACACTGCCGACTTAAACACACATGTGGTAAGTGCCGTAACTCACAAAATGTAACCAGTATCCCTGTTCCTCCGCCACCCATAGTCCTGTATATCTTTTGTTAGAAGCTGTTATCATGTGAGTATGGCTTTAGGTTTGTCAATATTCCTATGTATCAAAGTCTCAGTGTAACAGCACTTGGTGAACGCGACCTGCTGCCTCACCCCAGCTATCTTATTACGATGCTCTACGCATTGGTATGAAAGACATTATATCTTTCTACCATACCCACCCCCTCGTCTTCCTAGTTTTGAGAAACTGGTCGCTCGGATAACTCTCGAAATTACAAATGCGCGACTTTGATTTCACCTCGCGACAGGACCTGCAATCTGAAAAGCAGGCGAAGATATCTATGAAAGCAATTTCAACAGACGTTCTTGAGTCTAAGATTAAGACTTCCTGCACAGTGTCCTTTATAGATCTAGATTCACTGACTGCTAGCAGCTACTTGTAATCCGCCAGTATCTGCTCACAGCTAATAACTCTCCACATGTCATTCGTCCCTAATATTGTCACCAGCCTACCTGCTTTCTGGTCTTTTGTCAATCCTGGCGATCCCCTCTTCACAAACTGCCTTTGGGCAAACCTTTCCACCTGCTGAAAGGACCTAATCCCGCACCATCGAATCACCTATAACCAGCATATCAGCTAACTCGCTAACTCCCGGATCCACTTAGTAATCCCATAGTTAGCTTTCGTTCTAGATGTCGGCCCATACCTTATGCAATTTTGTCGCACAAACCCCTTTATCAATCATGAAATAACTTCCATAAGATATATCAACCCCGATACAACTTACTTAGACTATTTTTAAGCTAAATATCCAAAGCGCCACAAATCCAGCATATGGTTGAATAATGAACGGAAGATTTGGCTCATATGATGTGCACTTTTACCTGACAATTTAACATTGCCTGTAACAAGAATATCTTTGACATTACTACGAGGTTTAATCATTGATACATGGTCTTCATATCTGCAGTGAGCAGTAACAGGTCATACACAAATTGCAGTCACAAAACCGTTATGTTGTCTTGGCGAGATGATCATGCTTCGTTTATATCGCCTACTGGACGCTTATAGAAAGCATTGTTTTACAAAATGCAGTCGACATAATCCATGTATGCGTTTAGGCGTTGCAGTCTTCATTTTCAGCCATCTGCGTCACTAAACAATGTTTTGGGCTAATTAAAAGCTGTTGATTGTTTCATTATTTACACATCTACGGTGTCATTCAAGGCAGCCAAACAAGTATAGCAATAGATGACGTGTAGTCTTATCGTGTCATTGTCTGATCGTAGCCATCTTATTTTCAATGCAGCATCAAATTCGGCAACCTCTATGTAAACAATGTTTGTGTCATTTATTGCGTATACCTGGCAGTGACTCGTATATATGTCTTAAATAATTGATAACAATCTCACTTAATAGTTGGTCCGTTTTTGAGTGTGGTGCAAATCTCGCAAAACCACTGAGAGCGGCTTCTGTTTACATATCTGGTTTGCATTTCTTAAGTTAATTTTGTCCTCGCCGCATTGCCAGAGAACGGCTGAACATATGTCAATAATTGACGGTGCTATGTTTAGACCGATAGTACCAAACGACAATTAATACATTACTTTTATTTCAGATGATTATCTTATCGAATGCATAAAAACACAGGTAATTACCGGCTCTGATAGAAAACAAAAATGTATGATGAAGACAGAGGAAGGAAACAAAATCATATCAACAACAATAAATTTATAATTGACGTCTCTTGCAAGCAATGTCCATTCATTTCCGTAAAGTTATGAAAGCATTGAATCAAGGTAACAGCTGGTGTATATCAGGGATATCGTCTGTGGCATTCGAAAGTAATGTAAAGTGAAGAGCGTTGCCGAGGGACTGTGTAAACAAATTCGACTAACCGATTATCGCCAGTACCAGTGATGCACGGATCAAAATGAAGGAGATGTGACGATCAGAAATCTCCATGGATGTTGAACAAGAACTGTGTGGCTGAAATGGCAACTTACACATTACACCCATAGGAACATAAAACTCCGAGGTAATTGTTATGAGCCACACAAGATACACGGTGACCTTGACGATAAGGAAACGCTGCACATATGCTGCTTGTATATTATTCTTTCGGGAATTATAATGTTTCTGCGCATAACCCTATCTCGGTGACCAAAGCGATAGATATTCATCTTATTTTTCATTTATCGCTTCAAGTGAGTCAATGTTTGTAGCTGACACACGTCTTCTTATTTGAGTTTCTAGGTAAGGAATAGTATCAACCAATCACATTTGTTGGCTTGTCATCAGCACAATAATTTGCCTCGAGGTGGAATATAGTGAAAATTATTGTATTAGGATACAGGGTTGAACCCATTTTGTCTTGCGCTTCCATCGAGGGAGGAAAATGACGTACATCATTTCATAAGTGATACAAATAACAGCGGACAAATCAGAGAAATGTGTCTAAGCGATCTAACAAATCTTGGTTCTGAGCTGAGAGCAAGGGTTAAAAAAATAGATCCGACATTGACACATTCACCATTTATTAACCAGTAATGGGCCCCTATAATAACAACTGTTGACCTATGATAGTAGCTGATAAAAACATTTTAGAAATTTGATAACGAAGCAGATATATTACCTTAATCACGTCAAACATGACAAAAATAACATTATCTCTTATGTATCTCGGGCATACAAGGATTACAGCTGCAAAGGTACAGATATTATTCTTATTCTTCCATAGCTAACGTGACCTTACGTTTAGAGCAATGTCACCAATGAGCGTTTAGCACTATTGTCAATTACTGGATATCACATCCTTTACATCCGTCACCCTTTAGAGATATTATGGTAATGTATAAAGACCCAACTACAGAGGGAATTTATCGCCTAGTTCAGAAATATTATGCAAACTGCACGAATAAACGCTACTTTACGATAAAGCATTGGAGGGTATAAGCTGAACACATTAGCAAGTAAAAAAGACGCTGTGATATAGATATGTCGCGTTCTACTCCATCTTAAAACATAAATACATACGCGGCTGTCATTATCTGTTTACTGCTATCATTTATCATTTTATACTTTTTTTACAATTATTTTATGTTTGTTGGGGGTTGGGCTCTCTGTGTAATGTTGGTGCAGTTTAATAAAGTTGATCAAAACATATTATATGTTGCAATGATAAATGTTAAGCATGATATAAAAATGTGTCGGACGCATTCAAAGGACCGTCCAGCACAAAAACAGCTAGTCTATTATTGCCATATATAAAGGGTTGCCATAGTGCACAATATTTCGCCAATGTTCGAGCTGACAAGAAATATCATGCAGTCATTTTCAAAAATTTGTAGATAATATCGATATTGAAAACGAAATTATGCAAGAATACCCTAAAGTGAAAAGATCAGGCAGCTCTCCCTGTTAAATTGCTTAGATGTTGGAAAATCAACTGTGCGATGTGCGACGCGGGATAAAGAGAATACAAGGCTTCCCATGCTACACGCTAAAACCGTACAACGCTGGTGTTTATGGCGCTCAAATACAAATCTGAATTTTGCGTTTAGATTGGAATACGAAATAACGTTGCAATAACACGATAGAAGTATTTCTTTCCATATGCTGGTCTTCTGTTTGCAACAACATTACAACAACCAACGGTTTATCATGAATCATAGTATTAAAGAAATGAGAACAATATAAAAATATAATCGTCAGAAAACGTATGTTTCAGAACTGCGTCGTATGTCTTTTATAGACATTTCGGTATGTGTATGAAGACTTGTGGGTACGACAGATTGCGCAACACCATACGAACCACGATTAAACGCATGATATGTGTTGATTCTACAGAAGTATGAAATGCACAAATATCATCGAATTACTGGTAAGCATCCTGGTGTAACCTTTTTAGCAATTGTTATGGTAGCATCGCAGCATTAGATGGGTCTTCTGCGGATCGATATAATATGAACTCATAAATCGAACTCGACCAGTGCCTTATTTACACAGCGCAGTGGATGACATACATGGCTGTAGATATTAGAATTAGCATGCATAATGTCAATTATCATTATGATGCTTATCGTCAATATACACATTACACATACAATTCGATATTTCAATTTAAGGCATTTTCGAGCGAATTACAGCTAATTGGATGAGACATGCACCTTTAATGAAATAATTCTCATCTCGCTATAGATGGCACAATCACACCACAGCTATGACCAGGCTACTGGTTCATCATTAAAACAGTCGACAGTGCTTCAACGCTCATCATTGAATAATCAATATTTATGGTCGTCACATAAAAATATATATATATATATATGTATATATATATATATATATATATATATATATATATATATATATATATATATATATATATATATATATATATATATATATATATATATATATATATATATATAATGGATGATACATTTTACGTTTGGGCTCCAATGTGTTCATGCTGCGCCGTAAAATAGGTGGTGGGTGGTAATTGCTTACTTTGCATCAACTATACTGACGATCTACCCTCATTTTTGTGAGGAGGTAGCATTAAGCTGTATGGCTCGTCAGTTTGCTACACGGGAATGTTCTTTTCAAAGGTCGAAGGGTTTTAATTCACATGTTTATCAATATTCATTTTTATCAGAGCTCTAATATAGGTCTATAAACAAGCGGCATACTTTACCCAGGTGTTTTACGTTCTTGATTACGCAACTAATAATCATTCCATTGCCACGAATATCATTGGAAAGAATAAATTACAATCGAAGCAGTTAAAAGCACATCACCAGCTGTTTGTTTATTAACCTGCGAACGCGTTGTTTTTTGACCGGAACATTGTAGATAAGATGAACGTTGTTTGTTTAAAACGAGTACATCAAGGTCAATGCATAATGATTTCTGGCAACCACAAATGGTGCAGTCACGTGCATGAGACTCATGGGATTCTTGACAGCTTGGGCTCCCGATACAGAATGTCTTCTTTGGCACACTGTGCAGTCTTATTGGGTTATCAGCTTTTCATACACACCATTATAAATGGCAATATTTTTAATAAGTCTCATCCTTTCGATGTCTAAGACTAATTGTTTTATTAACCATTGCGCTCCGAGATATGAGGCTTTGTTTTATACATTAACATGGGCAAATGTACATTAGCATTATGAGGCAAATGAGGCATTTCCGTTTCTCGTTTCACGGTAACACATATTTCAGCCGACTGAATCATGTCACGCATGCAAGCGTGACAACCTCGATAGAATAGAATCCTCCGCCCAATGACTGATTTGGATGTTATATGCAACAAATGAATGATAGAACTAGGCGCATATACATTTGTCATAGATAGAAATGAACCATGAGACGTCTAAAAGTGACTCTATCTTTATAGAGTCTGTAATGCAACCTTAGCCAATAATGGATTTTTATGATTTATTTCCTCTTAATAACAATGGCTTATGGCTTCGCGAATGTGTGCCAGACTTATACACTATTGGCCCGTTTACAGAAAAGGTCACATACTCACGCTGTGAAAGCGGCTTTCAGATATATATTTAGACGCTATGTCAGAAGATGATATCTTCCGCGGAAGTCACGGACTTTATTGACACTGAGTTCAGAGCGAGAGCAGGCAGATGAAACGTGCAAAGCCATATTAGGATATATTCATCCCACGTCGAAGTCTAGGATTCACACTCTTGGCCATTCCATTTATCCATGGAACGGAATACTTTAAAGAAGATTTCGCTCTATCCGTTAGTGATCCAAAGTGCGAGCAAATCAGGTATCGCGCATGGTTGATACCATCATAAAACATTAGACCCAGACGAATATATACACGTATCATGCCACAACATTAATCTGTTAGGGTAGATATATGCGCCACGCTGCATTTATTAAAGCTTCAGCAATTAGGAGATGGTTTACAAATGCTGTTATTATATTATGGGATTGGTAAAAAAAAGTGCAGAACAGTTTTGCCAGTAAGCCGATGCGTCTCAATTATTATCATTATGTGATCGAACTTTTCTCATAACTGAAGATCTTCACGTAATGAAATTATTGAGCGATGGCGTCCCATGCAATCACTGCCACACGTCTTGTTAAAAGTGTGTCTAAGTAATATTTTGACAAATTAGCTTGTATGTCAGAGCAGACAGGGCAATGGTACGTATAATATCACTCAAAATGGTGATAAACTGTATCACTGCTTGCTTGTGCTTATCCAAAGCCTCACTTGTTAGGTTAATTGCGCTGCCATTTTGATTGATAACGTCGATTGAATATTCCAACTAATTGCTATATGCTACAAAATAACAAACATTAATAACCGTATTGCACAGAAATACAAATAATATAAGCGTCATTAATGTCGCTGGTGCATTCCTAGAGAAGCTGATTATTCGTGCAAATGAGCTTTACAAGCACCAGCGCTCCTGTCGGTAGTATTCATAAAACAACGCGGGAGTCCATGTCAAACCGTTCTCGTTGGATTGCTTCTGCACGCCAGTAGCCCACGTCCTAGTTAGATATTCGGCCGGAGATGCTACGCTTTTGGCATCTCAAAGCTATGAATTCGTGCTAACTATAGTGCATGGTGTCACTACATGTCTGAGCGCCGACTGCATGGATGAGCATAGCTGAGAAAAGCATTCGGAAACATTGTTCAGTCATTAGTAATAATTTTACGGATTATATCACAGCAATTTCATCATTTAGCATTTTGGATGGATAAAACAAGCACGCTCCAACGCAGCCGATGAGCAGAGAGACATTGGACACGCAGTAAGATGTTCACCAGAGTACTCAACAATGTTTGGCCTTGGAGACGCTCCGTTACAATAAGTGTTGGGCTTATTTGATTTTTTGAATTTATAATGTGATCGCACGAACCATTTGTAATCGATATTGAAGAACAAACATAAGTAGCACGCGCCCAGCGTTCTCCATGCTAGCCTAATTTACCTGGTCATTTGTATTCCGATGATACCGATATTCGACACTAAATCATGTACACACTCAATGCTTATGATGATTCCTTTGGGAATCGCACCTCGATATACACCCATTTCATAGCCAGATATTGACGTGTCGCTTTAATGCAACGGGGATTTATATAGCACCATTTGTCGTTTACGAGGATGCTGTACTGAATATCAACGACCACGGATTATGTTTGGAGAGCACGATATTTCTCCATTAGGGTATATCTGAAAGCGATTAGCACCTCAGGTCCCTGCAGATGCTTTGAAATACCTGCATTTAGAGAGAATCTTGCCATAGCTGCCTGATTGCAAAGTAACAATCGATGTGGCCAACAGTAGCAACTAACTCTTAGCATCGTTTCAGTCGATGCATCACGCACCTCTACCTGATTTTCGTATTTAATGAAGGAAGACGCTTTACAGGTACCATAAATTGCCAACACTGTTATTTAAAAGCATTTTGCGATAATTTTTTTTTAATGTATGCAACCAACCCTCATGCAGAAAGCAAGATAAATCCACTTATCTTGTTTGCTATTGTTTCAATCAAGGGAAAAATAGATGATTAACTGTGTTATATCTTTTTTACATATAACGATTATGTCACTTAGGTAACTAGCTACTCTAATCATTCACATTAAGGCAATTTTAATGTTTACGATTAAAGCAGAAGATTAGCTGTATTACTTTATTATAAACCTATTTATTGATTTCCTTGGTAAGGCGCGCATTTGGTGAACTGTTTAGTTCTCGCTGTTTTGTGGAAGCCACCAACAGCTCGTCACGTGGTCAATTAGGAAAACCAATTAGATAGAAACTCTATTCCAGTGTGGATCAATGCGAGTTACTATTCGCCGTGATTGGAGGTGATAGCAAATAATTACTTCATTTTCCGGCCGAAGAAGGATCCATAATTTCCAATTCAATGACATTTTAATCAGTTTGCTGTTGCTATGTGTCTTACAAATTTACTAATTAAAGTTAATATTTTGCATGCATTCATGATAAGTCATAATACACAATGAACACATTTATGATCAGAGAAACCATTGGATGGGAAAACCATTGGATGAATATTCAGTTTAACTATCAAATTATACATCAACTATTACCGTACAAAATACAGCGGTATCAATAACGAAACCAACGTTTATCTTAATCTTGAAACTATCTCTATGATCACGATAAATAACCTGATATCTCGATCACTACTGCTGTTGTGTAGACTGCGTCACAGACTCGAGGGGTTCTGCTATGCCTCTCAACCTAGAGTCTACGACAAGACAAGGTCTAAAACTGGTGTCGTCCGAATATTCATTACGTTCGTAAATCTTCGTGACAGCCCCAATCTACGCAAAGGTTGTGACACGGATTGACCTTAGTTACGCGCGTCTGGCTCTTAGAACGGGCTTGTAATACGCACCATCGGTTTTATGAGACGCCATGTACATTGTTGTGGTCTGTGACCAATGAGAGCACCCTGAATGTCTTCTGAAGATAGGGGGCGTCTCACAACTTCAAATTGGCACCACAACAAGAGCTGTAATCGCTTAGCTGCATGATCAGGCCGGTAGCCAGGATTTTTAGGGGGGTGGGGGGGGTGGGGGGGGGGGATGGTGGCTGGTCTTTTCCCCTCATATGTGGAACTTTATCCTGGCTCATACTGGCTTTATCCTTGCTCAGCAATGCATCGAGAGCAGAAGCTGATATCGTAGACAACTTATTACTGCTAGCGATATCTTCCTTACACGCGCTGTCACTAGTTGTAAGTCACTGCTTCATTGCAGATGACTTGTTATCTCTGCGTTCCGTCAGAAATATATTTGCTACCACAGCCACTATCTCATCTATCGTAGCTCCCGGAAATCCATGTGAAGCCTGTTTTTTGTGTTCCTCTGCGAATGCAAATCTGGAGTCGTCCGCATTTGGCTTTTATCTTGGAATCTAAGTCTAACTGCAGTGAATCGGATATTGCGCACCATGCAGTGCACGGGGTTCAGTATTTGGCTCAGCGGTAGATACTTCTTTATCTCTACTTATGTTCACCAAATTATGACTATCGCAACTTTAATCTACACGGTTAAGAACCTGACACCGCAAATCAAACCCACTTCTAGTGAGATCATCGGGTCCCACGCCCTGCTCACCGTTGAAGATGAGAGACATCCTGTTTTAGCAGATGACTGTCCGGTATTTTAATTATTTAAAGCTGGCGATAATGGTTGTCATGCCGAGGAAGGCAACACAGTAATGACGTCCTCTATGCTGTTCTCTGGCTCTAATCATCTTTGCGCTCCCGCTCTCAACATCCTTCAGCTTATCCTTGCTCCTTTTTAGCTGTGTAAATGAAGTATCAAGTTTTGACATAAAATACAAGGAAACGACAATGACGGCATAGATAACTAGCTTGAATATTCAACGCTCTGTGTATCCTCTGTTCAAAAATCGCATTTGTCAACACAAGCAAACAGTGATGTCAATAGCAACCCACAGTATTTCTAAAAATCACAACACGGTAACACCTTTTGATAGGCAATATTTAAACGAATACGTCAAGCTTAGTTGTGACCTATGTGAATCTCTCGGAATTCACATCGATATACAGGATTATAGTCGATAATAAGTCATTAATGTGAAAGTAAACGATTTTGAGGCAAAATGACGGATTTGTTGATGTAAGTGTTTTGTCCGCGGTTTTTACCACGAGAAATACACTTAATACTGGACGACCTTTGCACGAGATAATTGATCCAAGATATAGTTCATACCTCGAGCTGAAAACGATTTGACAGTTTGGACGGTTTTATATACAGCCCTTTACACAAGCTTCATATCCGGGAAGTACGCGGATCGACGTGAGTCTATTGTATAATAATTTTGCAGCATCTTCCATGGGGTGTCCAAAATTAGAAAGGTTGTATGGGTTTGACTTGAAATCATGTTCGGATTTATTCCGTGGGATTTGGTAGATTGAGTGTTCCATTAACTTGCCTATGATCAGAGTTTATTTTGCTTTCGATGGATGCAAGAAAACTGATCTGTAAATTCTTGGCTATGGTCAGTTGTCTTTTTTTTATCTAGGCAAAGATAAGCACATTCCAAGTCGTATGGACCATCCAAATGAACAATGATATCGTAAAATGTAATCACAGGTGGCAGGGATATATATATATATATATATATATATATATATATATATATATATATATATATATATATATATATATATATATATATATATATATATATATATATATATATATATATATATATATATATATATATATATATATATATATATATATATATATATATATATATATATATAAACAGGGCTGCTGATGCAGGTCTATGTGAGTGTCATAAATATCCATGGATGCAGATCAGAGACCGTATAGGATCAAAATTACCCTACATATTCCATGAATTTTGGTCGTCGTGAAGCAAAGAGACAAGATACATAGTCCTAGCAAATTACCAAAAACCCACACAGGTTGAAATATTATTTATTTCCAATTTGCTAAACAATTCGCGAAGAAAACCTTGACTTGTAAATATTCAACCAAATATGTATTATAAGAAATACGGAAAACATGTCACGCATAGCATATATCCCGCTTGGGAATGCGTGGGCGACGACAAATATCTTGGAACGGAGGAATAGGGGTCGTTAATGTTACGTCAATTACATGAGCTGCCTTTTAGTCAATGTCTTCAGTGGGCAATGCACATGTCGTTAAGCGCTATTATCAAACAACGGATATCCTACCTTGATAGGTATAACTTGGATATGTTCATATAATCCTATGAAGCAGTAGTTATTGCGTCATTATAAATTTTTAATGCTTTTGTAGTGTTTTTGGTACTGCAAAGTTAAATCGATCACATAGGATGCTTGTCTAAATAGATTACTGGTAATCTGTTGCTTAAATGCAGCTGGTCATATGTCATGGACGGATGAGAAGAAATTCCTATACATATTGTGTTCGAGCCATAACAATTATACCCTTCACTATTGTAATTTCATGTGTTGCTCACTTGAGGTGCATCCCATCTCCAACCCTTGAAACCCGTATTTATTGTTAATGGTGAATACTAATTGAATGGTGCAATGATATATCTTGCAACCCCTACATATTGAGTATCCATAAGAATGGGGTCGTTTTGCCATGCCGTAATCTGCCACCCTTCTGTTGCTGATTTTAGAGATGTTTCGCTGATATTCGAATGCACCAGTATGATTGATTGTTTTGGCGTTTACCGTACAATCATTGGATGTTCCAACGCAATGTAATATTATAATGAGAGATGCCTTTTAAATTTGTCCACATCATATATTCCCTCCAACACTACCCATTTCACTCAATTACTTCACAACCCTCGAATCGTGTGACTTTTAGCGCCCTATCGCGGCAAGTATTCAGCTTGTTTAGTACAACTTTAGAAAATCGTGCAAACCCATCTTTGTTACTATTGTCATAAAATGTTAGTATTCAACGAGTTATTATAAAGCTTTGATTCATTTCTAAACATATTAAGCAATGTACGTTATAGACAACCATGTGGATATCCTTGAAAGTCATGTAAAATTGATTGATATGACAAAAACCTGGATTTGCACATTAAATAGTCGTAGCGATAAATAATACAAGTAATCACGTAATTGGTTCAGTAAAAACTTCTACGAAATATTCTTGTCGAAAACGCTTAAAATAACCGTTATTCTTCTGGTGAAATTGCAATAGTATATCAGGGCAGCAATGAGAGAAGTTGGTGTGGCAATTGTCCTACGAAGCTGAGACGTAACATTTTAACGTAGAACGATTTCAACAAACTTCAAAACATGATCGAGCGTGCACGACAAACGGACAAAATGCGTGTGTATCTATTGAGGTGGAAGCAATTAAATCACACGCCACCTTGCACAAGAAGACAACAAACCTTTAAAAGCGCGATGTGTCCTGAAGGACGCAAGCTGACAATTGTGATGCGTCTTTGGGTTGATTAATGAGTCTGATATGCAGAACGCAACCCCAATGACACCACTCTAAATGGGAGTCATCATCCAACGAAGAAAATGCACAGGGTAACTCCTCATGTGTGCACATGCCACTTAGTGCACATGCATAAAATTGCCACTTTCTTGCAGACGATATCTCCAAACAGCTACTTCAATGCAGCATAAGAGTAAATGTTATGTTTCTCACCTCGCTATCGATAACAGAATACTCTCCCAGACAATGACGGGACCACCAATTTATCAAAACTGCAGATAGCGCTATTATTCTTACCATGGCTTTATAGAAATTTTAATATCCATTCTTCGTAAACACCAGTAAATGTTACTTTGACCATATCATTTATTCATGAGAAGAAATATTTATAACTGCTAGTCGATGATGTTCTATGATTGCCTCACCTGTGGCATAGAGCAGTGCTGAATTTTCTCTGCATCCAATCCAACGATATGCGTAAGACAAATGCTATAAATACAGAGGTGGTAGATTGTTTTCCTCGTCTGTAATCTACATCCCTTTCAGCATTTAATCGCCCATCGAGTTCCTGCAAGTGCTTAAATCCATCTTATATAATTATCTTATAAGGAATAGCTAGATGTAACTATCAATAGCAGTTGTCGAAAGCATTGCTTACTCGAGGTACAGCTAGTGTGTGACCCTCTTCATTGGCATTCGATATTATCTTTGCTAATATATGTCGACTTGTCACAATAATATAGTAGTGAAGTGTTTGGCAACTGCGAATTAATGCGCGCATCCATAAATTCTTAGGAATCACTCCTCGCCAACACATTGTTTTACCAACACTTTTGTATGTCGATCCTGAGTGTATCGGCTACAATAACGAACTATAGACTGTATGTATTCACCTCTCTAACCACAGACAGCAGATATTGAAGACACGCCCAAACTAACAATAAAATGTAAAGACTGAAACAACTTGAAACATGTGTTTGCAACAGGAAGTAAGTCTTTATCCGTGGAATACCACACGGAATCTATGCGAATTACAAAAAGAATAATGAATGGTATATCTACTAGGCGTATGTCAATGACGAACACTCAAGTGAATAATAATGCGCGAATCCTTATACTTAATGCAACGACAATAATCGTTCATCTTGTTATCATTACAGAAACTGCTTAGTATTGAGTAATCATAATTTGGCGTTTGTAGCACTCTGGTTTGCATAAACAATGAGCTCTGCCTGGCATCACCAGACGTCCCGGACGAGGACCGATACTTTTCCTCCAAATGTAGGCTTGTTAAGGTTTTTTTACTTTACTGACACACAAGAGGATTAGATAAAGACAATATTTGTAATAAACCTTGACTTAATGTTTAATAATATCAACTTTAAAAACGCATTAAAGGGCAGATTTAGTTCGGATGGGACAATCATGTTGCATGCAAGGGCAACAAATATGAATTCCACTTATTGAGGTTTTGTCTTTACATTCCAACCACCGTTAATAACAAGCGTATCAATAAAAGCATGATAGGTATTCTTAATTCCATTAAACGATTTTAAGCATTCGTTACCGGTAGTGTTTAGACAGTGAGCCTACGGACATGCGTCGTATTACAAATAAAACGGCAAACGATCGTATCCTCTGACGTGATATCAAAGATGATGCAATATTTGAGGATAATACAAGTCTCTATGAAGGCGTAATTTTGATAGACGCTTCCCTATTCAGACTTTATTGCAAATACCAATGACACATTGTTATAATGGCTTATACAGTGATGCCGACCATAAGCTAATATGGCAGTCGGGCGTGACCTCTTTATTCTAACGAACGAGATCTTCTGTGGTCATACCTAGTTATTATATGACCGTTGTCTTGATCATGTATGCGTTTTCGCTCAAGTGACACAAAGCCTATCAGACGTTTCCCTATTAGAAAATGCAGATACACTGGAATCAAATGCATTTGTTCAAACGTGGGCGTTTTTGTCAGTGAACAGTTGACCATTTACAAATCACGGCAAAGTCAACACAACAAACTTAATGTGTTTATTGGCACCTATCTGCTTTCATAAGAGAAGCACACTTGTATAACTCTGAAAGCTATCAGGCATTATCACACAGATATATGATAGTTTTAAAGTTACCTGGCCTCTGTATAAAGCTATAACTAACTCTCGGTCTAAAAGTGCCACCACAGCTGGATTTTTCGCCGAACCAAATATGGCCTATCAAATGTTACACTACGCCAATATCATAGCGTATGGTGGATATTAGTCCCTCAAGCAATTCGAAGCATTGGTTGCGCACATTCGAGTGAAGCTGACCCATTCGGTTAAGAGTCTATTATGTATTGTCCGTATTCAATTGACCGGCAGAACTGATTTGTATCTTTTACCTGCTTGAATATATTTTGCGCATATTGGTGATATAAAAGTGTATCACATGCTACATTGCTACATCAGTCGCGATTCGTTCATTTGGAAGGGGAGCAGCGGAGATATCCGTCACTCTACACATTATGAATTCCCCAACACGAGCTGGATGCACGCTTAAAACATTTGCTTCTAAATATCGGTACTTTTTGTACACATAAACAACCAAAAACAAATAATGCTATTCACAGAATATCAGCAAAACATGCATCTTGTTATAATAGTCACATATCACGATATTGTTGTACCGCTTACCCTTGGTAATGTCAACTATTTGCAAACCACCTCCCAATAAAGGACAAGTCGGCTATTGATTACTCATTCGTTGTAATGTAGCCATACGGTTGGCAATATCAAACACTGTATAGTTCATTAAGTTTCATATGGTATTGTTATAAATTCTTTATACCACCAGCATTATCAGGGATGAAAACAACAATACTGAATAATGCATTTTCATCATTTGCTGTCGAATAGCTCTGGTGTATTTGTGTACATCATCTCGGTCAATTAACCATTTCACACACGACAGACCAGATTTTGACAAGGTAATTATCCAGGGCGTTTTCGGAGTATCCATGTTGTTCCGTAAATCAAGGGATAGGCAATATTCTTTTCATATTGCATCGAAGCGTTCGGCCTATCTTCCCTTCATTTGCGCAGATGAGAACGGGAGATGGAATGTATTTGTCGCTGTATTGCCTATCATCTATCGTCAGAGCATTGAGGTCCGTTTCAATAAAATCATATATATGATGCAATCGTCGCATTATGACTTAAGTTTCATGTATTCTCAGCGTTTGAATAATTACAAGCAGAGGGAGTGGATAAAAGTTGTTGGTTTACAACGAATAACACCAAGGTCAATGCCTGGGATACTCTGGCATATATAACGGGTGCATATGCTTTTACAAGACGAATGTGACGAATCTGTGTTGTCTTTGTTGGCACACTGGGTTTGCTTATAAAGGCTCTAGATTGTTACTCACAGCCAAGGATGCAGTCAAATTATAGTTGACAATGATATGAATACGTTTAAGCCGTTTTGAAGTTTAACAACCAACAGGCAATAATCCTTGAGGCATTTGGGCATGTTCTAGAACATAAAACGGTTTTGCTGTATAGATCAACACGGGTTATATATCCTATGCATTTCTTGGGAAAAGCAGACAGCAAAGGTATTTTTGCACACACCACAGCCGACTAAATCATGCGCGTGGGAAGATTCGAGAGTGACCATCTTGATACGTAGAATCCTCTTTATCAAATTATTCGGATGTTATGAGCAGCAAATGAGCGGCTGGATTGCACAAATGGACACTCCCCATTACAAAGCCTCTATCGATCCATTGTTTACATAGCTTCTGTTATGTAAGAGAGCAACCGGATAAGCACGACACGTTATGCAGCAACATTTGTTATAAAACTAGTGCAAGCACGTAAAATTGTTGCACATTTTGTAAGTCTCTACTTCTATGCATTCGCTTAAACAACTCCTTCATAATATTTGATCTATGACTTGCTGCTGGTTTGTATCATTATGACCGTAGCCAATTTCTACATATAGGTCGTGCCTTATCGAGCAAACTAGCTAATTTTTCAGTTTCTTTGCTTATAGGCTAATTAGTTTCTAATATGTTGGAGAATATTGCAATACTGGACATATTGTAATTGTTCTAGATGTCACAGCGTGTCCTATAAAAATAAGCGCAAATATACTATACACTCACTAACAGTGTGTGTGTGCATCAAGTTATATGGTTTTAAGCAGCTATGTCTACATATAACCGGAATTTAGTGGTCATTACCATGGTGCACGTCGATCTTATATGATATTTTACATCCCCCTTCACTTCTACGGCATGGATTTTGGATTTTACTAGCAGTCAATCGAAACCGCTAGATAATATGGTCTCACTAGAGATAAAATGACAAATAGTTTGTTTTGCACTCGTTGTTACTTTCACCTCGACCCTGCATGTCATTACAATCAAATGTGATCACCAAAACTACGGCACGCTCCGCATCTTATCATGATGTATGATTTGCTGCATATGAAGCATGGCTAGCAGCAGATGAATTTATACCTGATGAAGCATGAACCACAACAACAACCAAAACAAACTCCGATAGTCTGAATTTTAAATAATTATCAACAAATCCATTAGTCCATTGCCCCTAACAGAGTTTCGACCACAAGATATTTAAAAATTGTCAGTTATCATTACTAATATTATACGGCTTGTTTATTGTGCAAATAAACAAATCAAACCTAATGGATCATCTGAGATCTGTTGTTAGATATATACAAGCAGAGTAAACATGTCCAAAGTTGTGCATTTGTATGCAAACAATGTTATGATAATCACAGCATACTAGCAGCGCAATTGTAACGCACCGTTTAACACTGTAGTCATGATTGATGAGAGCGTTACAATGACGGTCAAATCTATATCGTTTGTGTTCACCCAAAAAACGTCACCTTATGTGCTCATCACTCAGCCATTTTGATGACATATTTTCCCAAACATTTCTCACCATTTTTACATATATAGTCATTTGGTTCATACCTAACCAACAGCAACTGAATATAAAGCACACTTGATGTGCCGAAAACTCTCAGATGCACCAAAGCTCTTCTCAAGAGGGTTCATTATTCATGCGGGTGTCGATGTCTGTCAATGTTAACTACGCAGTGGATTGTTTCTACACGTAAAATTAAATCCTCTTTGATAGCAAGTCATGTGCTCGAAAAAGCCAAAATATGTGCGTGTCATATCATATTTTGCGGTATTATGCCAACTATAATATTCGTTTGTTCATGTACATTAACAGAGCAAGATAGGGATCACGGCCAACCTCATATCCAGGGCCTGGTGCTGTTACATTAAATCCGATTCCGTGAGCAAATGCTTCTGAATTATAGGCTGCCAAATAACGTTATAACTTTTTGTGCCTCTGGCAGTCCATGTCGGTTAATGACGCTCTTGGTGTGAGCAACAATAGTCCTTTGCTGTTTTGTATAATAGAAAGCCATTATTTCCATTGCTATTTCTGATTCGTAACTTGTGAGACAGAGGATATCTTGCAAAAATAATTTCAATATCCCTTGGCATTCCATGCCAATACATGGCTGATTTTGGTCTGGCTGATTATGTATCTATCAATTGTAGGCAATCATGAATGAGATATTTCATATGAAGTCTCCTTTTTACATGAACGATGACCCAATTTCTAAATTGTTCACAGCGTTGTGACTATAACATCATGCAGAATTGTCCTTTTCACCGACATACGGGTGGATTTTCCCTGGAATAAATTCTCATTGCAATCTTAATTTTATCAACAGAACAAGCACAAGGAGGACCAATGACCACCTTATAAGGCATGAATAATAATGGCATAGATAATGCAATTTTTTAATTTGTTGCAAAAAGTAAACTTGATTGAAAATCATGTTGATAAATTTTCAACGTTATTATTTGACAGTTTGATGATGTACTGTGGAAGTCTGTTTTAGTTAGCTTTGTCGTTTCATCGATAACGGTGCCTCCTAAAAAACAAACCATGAACCACACGAATGTTAGCTGTAAATCATTACGCGCCCTGTAACTACCACGCAATCGATGTGTATACTTCTGGTTTGGTTACAAAATGTAGATTGCATAAAACCGCCACTCCTTAAAGTAATCGGCATCATTGCGCACAAATTGGATCGACAAGCAAGAAGGGTAATTTCCGACAACATAAATGTCGACAGCCGAAGTCAGGATATCTTTTCTCAGACGCGCAGCGCCATATAGCTACTGAAAGTCTGACATTTAAAACTTTTGGTTTCCAAGGTGCGGTTTCCAAGCAGCTTGCTAGGCAACCTCGCTACAAATATGGGGCTGAACAGTCTCTGCAACTTGTGTTGTAGCAGTGGATGAATATTTCATTCGGTACTTTTCCATGTCAATACTGGTGTGATAAAAATTTATGCGATAATGTGACTCTCTGGCGTTCCTCGAATGTACCATTCCTAGTCTCAATAAAAACACCGAATAATCCAATAACAACGCCACAATGGCGCGCGACCTATGCAACAGCCATATTATTGGGCACTTAGTCATGATGTTTTGCTAATAATGGGGACATTATGGTCTTATATTGCTGGTTTGGGTCAGCTTGTTTCAACTTCTCACCAGTAAACACACGTTTGTGGCAGAGGGTAACGTGGGATACTCATATCGTTGTATGTAGCGACTACATTTCAACCCCATTTTTTGCCAATGCTGCCTAGCGTTTTTTCTAACTGTATAAGGTTTGATATGAACATAATGAGATTGCGTAGACAGAAGTGTCCGAATAATTCGCCGAATGATATGCACATGCCACTGAATGATTTTTTCTAATTATTTTCATTATTCATGCGGGTGTCGATGTCTGTCAATGTTAACTACGCAGTGGATTGTTTCTACACGTAAAATTAAATCCTCTTTGATAGCAAGTCATGTGCTCGAAAAAGCCAAAATATGTGCGTGTCATATCATATTTTGCGGTATTATGCCAACTATAATATTCGTTTGTTCATGTACATTAACAGAGCAAGATAGGGATCACGGCCAACCTCATATCCAGGGCCTGGTGCTGTTACATTAAATCCGATTCCGTGAGCAAATGCTTCTGAATTATAGGCTGCCAAATAACGTTATAACTTTTTGTGCCTCTGGCAGTCCATGTCGGTTAATGACGCTCTTGGTGTGAGCAACAATAGTCCTTTGCTGTTTTGTATAATAGAAAGCCATTATTTCCATTGCTATTTCTGATTCGTAACTTGTGAGACAGAGGATATCTTGCAAAAATAATTTCAATATCCCTTGGCATTCCATGCCAATACATGGCTGATTTTGGTCTGGCTGATTATGTATCTATCAATTGTAGGCAATCATGAATGAGATATTTCATATGAAGTCTCCTTTTTACATGAACGATGACCCAATTTCTAAATTGTTCACAGCGTTGTGACTATAACATCATGCAGAATTGTCCTTTTCACCGACATACGGGTGGATTTTCCCTGGAATAAATTCTCATTGCAATCTTAATTTTATCAACAGAACAAGCACAAGGAGGACCAAATGACCACCTTATAAGGCATGAATAATAATGGCATAGATAATGCAATTTTTTAATTTGTTGCAAAAAGTAAACTTGATTGAAAATCATGTTGATAAATTTTCAACGTTATTATTTGACAGTTTGATGATGTACTGTGGAAGTCTGTTTTAGTTAGCTTTGTCGTTTCATCGATAACGGTGCCTCCTAAAAAACAAACCATGAACCACACGAATGTTAGCTGTAAATCATTACGCGCCCTGTAACTACCACGCAATCGATGTGTATACTTCTGGTTTGGTTACAAAATGTAGATTGCATAAAACCGCCACTCCTTAAAGTAATCGGCATCATTGCGCACAAATTGGATCGACAAGCAAGAAGGGTAATTTCCGACAACATAAATGTCGACAGCCGAAGTCAGGATATCTTTTCTCAGACCGCAGCGCCATATAGCTACTGAAAGTCTGACAATTTAAAACTTTTGGTTTCCAAGGTGCGGTTTCCAAGCAGCTTGCTAGGCAACCTCGCTACAAATATGGGGCTGAACAGTCTCTGCAACTTGTGTTGCAGCAGCGGATGAATATTTCATTCGGTACTTTTCCATGTCAATACTGGTGTGATAAAAATTTATGCGATAATGTGACTCTCTGGCGTTCCTCGAATGTACCATTCCTAGTCTCAATAAAAAAACACCGAATAATCCAATAACAACGCCACAATGGCGCGCGACCTATGCAACAGCCATATTATTGGGCACTTAGTCATGATGTTTTGCTAATAATGGGGACATTATGGTCTTATATTGCTGGTTTGGGTCAGCTTGTTTCAATTTCTCAACAGTAAACACACGTTTGTGGCAGAGGGTAACGTGGGATACTCATATCGTTGTATGTAGCGACTACATTTCAACCCCATTTTTTGCCAATGCTGCCTAGCGTTTTTTCTAACTGTATAAGGTTTGATATGAACATAATGAGATTGCGTAGACAGAAGTGTCCGAATAATTCGCCGAATGATATGCACATGCCACTGAATGATTTTTTCTAATTATTTCATTATTCATGCGGGTGTCGATGTCTGTCAATGTTAACTACGCAGTGGATTGTTTCTACACGTAAAATTAAATCCTCTTTGATAGCAAGTCATGTGCTCGAAAAAGCCAAAATATGTGCGTGTCATATCATATTTTGCGGTATTATGCCAACTATAATATTCGTTTGTTCATGTACATTAACAGAGCAAGATAGGGATCACGGCCAACCTCATATCCAGGGCCTGGTGCTGTTACATTAAATCCGATTCCGTGAGCAAATGCTTCTGAATTATAGGCTGCCAAATAACGTTATAACTTTTTTGTGCCTCTGGCAGTCCATGTCGGTTAATGACGCTCTTGGTGTGAGCAACAATAGTCCTTTGCTGTTTTGTATAATAGAAAGCCATTATTTCCATTGCTATTTCTGATTCGTAACTTGTGAGACAGAGGATATCTTGCAAAAATAATTTCAATATCCCTTGGCATTCCATGCCAATACATGGCTGATTTTGGTCTGGCTGATTATGTATCTATCAATTGTAGGCAATCATGAATGAGATATTTCATATGAAGTCTCCTTTTTACATGAACGATGACCCAATTTCTAAATTGTTCACAGCGTTGTGACTATAACATCATGCAGAATTGTCCTTTTCACCGACATACGGGTGGATTTTCCCTGGAATAAATTCTCATTGCAATCTTAATTTTATCAACAGAACAAGCACAAGGAGGACCAAATGACCACCTTATAAGGCATGAATAATAATGGCATAGATAATGCAATTTTTTAATTTGTTGCAAAAAGTAAACTTGATTGAAAATCATGTTGATAAATTTTCAACGTTATTATTTGACAGTTTGATGATGTACTGTGGAAGTCTGTTTTAGTTAGCTTTGTCGTTTCATCGATAACGGTGCCTCCTAAAAAACAAACCATGAACCACACGAATGTTAGCTGTAAATCATTACGCGCCCTGTAACTACCACGCAATCGATGTGTATACTTCTGGTTGGGTTACAAAATGTAGATTGCATAAAACCGCCACTCCTTAAAGTAATCGGCATCATTGCGCACAAATTGGATCGACAAGCAAGAAGGGTAATTTCCGACAACATAAATGTCGACAGCCGAAGTCAGGATATCTTTTCTCAGACCGCAGCGCCATATAGCTACTGAAAGTCTGACAATTTAAAACTTTTGGTTTCCAAGGTGCGGTTTCCAAGCAGCTTGCTAGGCAACCTCGCTACAAATATGGGGCTGAACAGTCTCTGCAACTTGTGTTGCAGCAGCGGATGAATATTTCATTCGGTACTTTTCCATGTCAATACTGGTGTGATAAAAATTTATGCGATAATGTGACTCTCTGGCGTTCCTCGAATGTACCATTCCTAGTCTCAATAAAAACACCGAATAATCCAATAACAACGCCACAATGGCGCGCGACCTATGCAACAGCCATATTATTGGGCACTTAGTCATGATGTTTTGCTAATAATGGGGACATTATGGTCTTATATTGCTGGTTTGGGTCAGCTTGTTTCAATTTCTCACCAGTAAACACACGTTTGTGGCAGAGGGTAACGTGGGATACTCATATCGTTGTATGTAGCGACTACATTTCAACCCCATTTTTGCCAATGCTGCCTAGCGTTTTTTTCTAACTGTATAAGGTTTGATATGAACATAATGAGATTGCGTAGACAGAAGTGTCCGAATAATTCGCCGAATGATATGCACATGCCACTGAATGATTTTTTTCTAATTATTTCATTATTCATGCGGGTGTCGATGTCTGTCAATGTTAACTACGCAGTGGATTGTTTCTACACGTAAAATTAAATCCTCTTTGATAGCAAGTCATGTGCTCGAAAAAGCCAAAATATGTGCGTGTCATATCATATTTTGCGGTATTATGCCAACTATAATATTCGTTTGTTCATGTACATTAACAGAGCAAGATAGGGATCACGGCCAACCTCATATCCAGGGCCTGGTGCTGTTACATTAAATCCGATTCCGTGAGCAAATGCTTCTGAATTATAGGCTGCCAAATAACGTTATAACTTTTTGTGCCTCTGGCAGTCCATGTCGGTTAATGACGCTCTTGGTGTGAGCAACAATAGTCCTTTGCTGTTTTGTATAATAGAAAGCCATTATTTCCATTGCTATTTCTGATTCGTAACTTGTGAGACAGAGGATATCTTGCAAAAATAATTTCAATATCCCTTGGCATTCCATGCCAATACATGGCTGATTTTGGTCTGGCTGATTATGTATCTATCAATTGTAGGCAATCATGAATGAGATATTTCATATGAAGTCTCCTTTTTACATGAACGATGACCCAATTTCTAAATTGTTCACAGCGTTGTGACTATAACATCATGCAGAATTGTCCTTTTCACCGACATACGGGTGGATTTTCCCTGGAATAAATTCTCATTGCAATCTTAATTTTATCAACAGAACAAGCACAAGGAGGACCAAATGACCACCTTATAAGGCATGAATAATAATGGCATAGATAATGCAATTTTTTAATTTGTTGCAAAAAGTAAACTTGATTGAAAATCATGTTGATAAATTTTCAACGTTATTATTTGACAGTTTGATGATGTACTGTGGAAGTCTGTTTTAGTTAGCTTTGTCGTTTCATCGATAACGGTGCCTCCTAAAAAACAAACCATGAACCACACGAATGTTAGCTGTAAATCATTACGCGCCCTGTAACTACCACGCAATCGATGTGTATACTTCTGGTTGGGTTTACAAAATGTAGATTGCATAAAACCGCCACTCCTTAAAGTAATCGGTATCATTGCGCACAAATTGGATCGACAAGCAAGAAGGGTAATTTCCGACAACATAAATGTCGACAGCCGAAGTCAGGATATCTTTTCTCAGACCGCAGCGCCATATAGCTACTGAAAGTCTGACAATTTAAAACTTTTGG
>CM067348.1:31786601-31844430 GCA_034190875.2 Urechis unicinctus | reverse complement strand
TTTCAGTCCTCATTAACAGAGCTTAAGAAGAGCAACTACAGAAGCTTCAGGATATTAGGAACAGCAACCTTTTGTATATAAAATATCACCTAGGTCCATTTGGCTACATGAGTGCTTAAAATGCATTGTGAGATACGCTCTTCAAAGAAATTACCGCAGACAAGAATCTACCCAGCTTTATCATCAAATGTGTCAGACTAATTATCGTAGACTCGTAAAAACGTTTAGGAGATCTATCTAGCAGTAATAATGCTGTTTGTCTAAAGATTAGTCGAAACAAGTCCTTTACATGCAAATGCAGAGCACATGGCAATCTTGTCAAATTTGGTCTTAACATACAATGTTATCACCAACAATGGTTCTTTCCTTTGGCTGAGCAGATTTTTAGGCAGTCAATTATTGTTTTATCTGTAAAATATTCTTTGAACCCTAACATTGTGAGATCACACGAGTGATGACGCACTAGTCATCTCAACTATAGCCGAAAAGAAATGTCCGTTCCGACGTGAAATTGTTGATAAAAAAAAGAAATTGTGATGAATCGTGAATCGATGCGACTGATGTATATGTGATTGCGAACAAGCGAAAGAAATTGAAAGTAGTCTAAAATAGGTACGGCCGGGAGTTAATCTACTTTTCTTTCGGTCTGTCATTCGGTGCAATAACTACATGGAACCGGTAGCAATATCAATTTCATTCAGATATATGCATAAACCTTGACCGATTCGGAAACTAGGCATTTGATTTATGGTACAAAGCTCTCGCTATATGGTTACCTGTCACATATCTGCATCAGCAATATTTTATTATGCTTAATACCAAGCAGACGCCTTGGAATCAGGGATCGATAGTTTACTTGTATGCCGAGGATGCGAACCGTGAGAGGGCTACATTCGGGGGACGGCAAATCATGTTTGATGCCCTTTCATTCATATTGCATTTGAAATTATGAACCAAATGCCTTTGAAAGCACTTTTTGTTTACCATTTTAATAACATAAACGTCGATAGTAATGCTGATCAGTAAATGATAGTAAATCCGAAACCGATAACTTTTGAAACAATGAAAAAGAGCATAATAAAGGGAACTGTAATTTATTTAAGGCTCACTTTTAGTTTGAAAGGGACGCGGCAAAATCGGTGAACGTGAGAGATTTCTGACTCTTTTTGCTATTAGTTATATATAATACTTTACAGTGGATCGAATACCCTGTATTCATTTGCCTAATAGCATACTCAATGAATGCACGCTTGCAAATATTTCTCCCAAAAAGAATTGTACATAATCTCTGACCATTAATGTGTTTAATTGGATTATAACTGACCAAGCATTCCATGCAACATATTTATTTCTAACGTTTACTTTTGTACGACCTACATAAAAAAATGCAAACTGATTAAAATGTCATTTAATTAGAAATAAAGGGTCCTTCTTTGGCCGGTAAATCAAGTAATAATTTGCTGAACAACTTAACAATTAACCAAGAATGCGCCTTACCAAGGAAGACAATAAATAGGTTTTTGATTAAACTTCTGATTTAATCGTAATCCTTAACGTCGCATTAATGTGAACGATTTTCGTAGCTAGTTACAAAATTTTGATTGATCGTTAAATGTAACAACCAAAATAAAATAGCTGGTCATGCATATTGTCCTATCAAATCAGCAATATCAGGCAAGATAAGTGGACTCATCTTCAATAAATAATATTTGTACCGCGAAAATGCTTTTATATAAAAAGGATGGTAATTTATGACGCTTGTACAACGTCTGCTTTCATTAAATTCGCAAACTTAACTTGATTTGACACACGAATATCAAATACAGATGCGTGAAGCAACGGCTAAAGTTAATTGGTGCTATAGGCCACATCGATTGCTAGTCATATGGCAATCAATCTCTTATGTACAAATATATCCCGGAAATATTTTACTGCAAATAGTGAAAATTTATTCTCGAGTCTCATTGTTGCAATTCTTTATATCACTACAGGTGTAAAACGGTTTCAACAATTGTAAACTATGGCTTATAGACTATAAGTCAATCAATGTTTGGCACATTTTTTGATTTTGCCAAAAGTGTTGGCAAATAATGACGAATAGGTAATAAACAACGTATTTGTCCTTCCTTATTCGTTAGTGCTTCCAAGTGGGTGACACTTACAAAGGTATCTGAACCAAAAATATCGTGCTGATAGGGCAAATTTAATACATGAATCAGTTCCGCCGGCCCATTGATTCATTCCTGAATACGGACAACAAACAATTACCATTTTCCAATAGGTTCAGGCTCTGATGTTACCGTTTTATTAGTATATGCGCAACCAATACCACTTATCGTTTACGGCATTAATGTCCTTCATTTCCTATGATATTGACAGGCAGTGACCAATGCGTTGATAATAACCTTGTCACATGTTTCGTGCAGTGGCAGCACAAAAATGATGGCGGAAGCAGCCACTAAGGTGGTCGTGAGCAATGATTAGTAGAGCGTTATAAGAAAGGGACAGAGGGGCGTCAAGCTAGTAGCAACAAAATAGGTCAATTTGTACCCTTTTGTGAGGATCGCACGCTGGCCTACAAAAATCCTGTGTCCAAATGATGAAATATCTAAAAGATTGAGGGTTGTTGCAAACTTGGCCTTTAAACCGAATCTCAATGAGGCGTTGAAAATGCAGCATGTTTATCGTTAACGTGTGTTCCAAACGCTTAGCCTATATTGATACATGTCCACAGTTCAACGACGGAAAATGGAAAAGGATACCAGTTATACTAGGTATAAGGCCGACATTGATATCTGTCTGGTATGGTAAAGTATCACTTAAACAATTATGAGGTTTTGAGTTTATTCAAATTTAAGTACATAAAATATAGTAGCGATACCAGGTCAGCATAATCATGGCATATTTGCTTGGCTTTATTTATCATAGTGTGTTTTATCACAACGTAGGCTGCATCGTTCAACACCGGATAAATGTTTGATTCATACACAAACTTAAGGATGCCATGGTTCTGTGACCTCATATTAATCATAGGTAGAGCTGGCCAGTTAAATCAAGTTGAATGACCTGGATGAAAAGCGTTTCTAGGCTAACGCTATTGTTATGGACGGCTCTTTGATTGATCACTACAAGCAAGCGCTGCAAACAATAATTGAAGCATAGTAGTTTACCAGAAGGAACAAAGACAATGACAATATTTCCTATAACGTCTGGCAGATGTTTGTCAAACTCGTGTGTTTCCATTTTCAACGAATGAATTGTCCTCCAGGAGTACATTGATTGGATTGTAGCTGAATACATCAATTGATAAACATGCCTTTATAATTTCAAATCAACCAGTACCCTAAAAACAGAATGCATAGCTCTATCCGTCTGGTTTTTAATAACCCACTTGATACGGTTTATTCACCACTCACAATGATCGTGGTAGGCCAAGTTATGTGAGGCTGCAATATTGCTACAAACAGCATATGCAAAGTGCGGTTCTCTTCGAGAAGTATGTTATCATAGCATTTAAACTGCACGAGGTTTGTGAACCACCAATATGGCGAGCGAACTGGAGCACATTCTTTCCTGAATTACTCGTAAAAGATTCGGTGGATGTTTTCTACATATCTGAGTAGCCTGTAAGCCATTTATTACATTGGCGTATGTCGTGTTGGTATGCTCGTTCATACCGTTAAACTACCAAGACCATATGAATAATGGCATATATGAAGGGGCAGACCGCACATATTCGGTTGATCTAGCGTCAGATTAAGCGATATTGCCCCTGTTTTTACATAATATTTACAGAAGTTTTCTAAATACTAAGAATTCATCAAAAATTCCACATCAAATTCGTTCTGCTTTTTTCAGGCTTTGCAATTATGTTTCGCAATTATGGCGCTGCCAACGTTCCTTATAAAAACATTATTGCGCTGTAACTCTATTTTATATGACTGTTGGCGCCCGTTTTTTCTGTGACGCTTCTATTGAAGAAGTTTGCCATGTACAGACACCTGACAAATGTTTAAAGCAATGAGTCAATGTTCCTGCGAAATCAGAGTCCGCTGAAAAAGTAGGAACTTATTAATTGTCCGTTAAATGACATAGCCATAACCATATCAAGACCACCCCCCCCCCCACTTCCACCGATGGCAATCCGTGACACTGCAATTGAATAATGTCATCCGTTTGAAGCAATACATCGCGAATTCTAATATGTAAAAGAAATACAATGGACGCTGTTTTAGTCACTGTGGTTTTTTGTCTTGGCACAGGAGGCATTGATGTGATGTCTACATTATTTGACACTGCAATCAGTGTAACTGAAGCCGCGTGTGGGGTTCTTAGGGTGTTTGTCGAGAGGTCAATAATTGGTCATTGTGCTGAGTGGCAAAGGTGTGGTTCGCGTCTAGCTGGGAGCTCGCGCTGCGGATGGGGTGGCTTATACTATATAACCTTGAGATGAAGAGGTCCTTTGGTCGCTCTCGAATTCGGGTTTGCAGAGCTTCAGGAGCTTATGCCCCGGGCAGCCTAATCTTGATACTTCGACATAGGCAAAACGAGTTTTAGCAAGGCATGAACTGCAGTACCATAATAGTAACTTACAAACTACTTGTTTGAAACAGGCGCCTACGAAGCAGAAGCGTTGGTTGAACGCACGCTTCCGAGTAATATCCTAATAACGTATTGCATTTAATCACTGATCGGTATTCCGATTCAGTCCTCTGACTGCTCAGGCTCAGCAAAGTAATGGTAAAATAATTTGAAAAAAATCAATCAGTGGCATGTGCATATCATTCGGCGAATTATTCGGACACTTCTGTTTACGCAATCTCATTATGTTCATATCAAACCTAATACAGTTAGAAAAACGCTAGGCAGCATTGGCAAAGAATGGGATTGAAATGTAGTCGCTACATACAACGATATGAGTATCCCACGTTACCCTCTGCCACAAACGTGTGTTTACTGGTGAGAAATTGAAACAATCTGACCCAAACCAGCAATATAAGACCATAATGTCCCCATTATTAGCAAAACATCATGACTAAGTGCCCAATAATATGGCTGTTGCATAGGTCGCGCGCCATTGTGGCGTTGTTATTGGATTATTCCGTGTTTTTATTGAGACTAGGAATGGTACAGAGAGTCACATTATCGCATAAATTTTTATCACACCAGTGTTGATATGGAAAAGTACCGAATGAAATATTCATCCGCTGCTGCAACACAAGTTGCAGAGACTGTTCAGCCCCATATTTGTAGCGAGGTTGCCTAGCAAGCTGCTTGGAAACCGCACCTTGGAAACCAAAAGTATTAAATTGTCAGACTTTCAGTAGCTATATGGCGCTGCGGTCTGAGAAAAGATATCCTGACTTCGGCTGTCGACATTTATGTTGTCGGAAATTACCCTTCTTGCTTGTCGATCCAATTTGTGCGCAATGATGCCGATTACTTTAATGAGTGGCGGTTTTATGCAATCTACATTTTGTAACCAAACCAGAAGTATACACATCGATTGCGTGGTAGTTACAGGGCGCGTAATGATTTACAGCTAACATTCGTGTGGTTCATGGTTTTGAGGAGGCACCGTTATCGATGAAACGACAAAGCTAACTAAAACAGACTTCCACAGTACATCATCAAACTGTCAAATAATAACGTTGAAAATTTATCAACATGATTTTCAATCAAGTTTACTTTTTGCAACAAATTAAAAAATTGCATTATCTATGTCATTATTATTCATGCCTTATAAGGTGGTCATTTGGTTCTCCTTATGCTTGTTCTGTTGATAAAATTAAGATTGCAATGAGAATTTATTCCAGGGAAAATCCACCCGTATGTCGGTGAAAAGGACAATTCTGCATGATGTTATAGTCACAACGCTGTGAACAATTTAGAAATTGGGTCATCGTTCATGTAAAAAGGAGACTTCATATGAAATATCTCATTCATGATTGCCTACAATTGATAGATACATAATCAGCCAGACCAAAATCAGCCATGTATTGGCATGGAATGCCAAGGGACATTGAAATTATTTTTGCAAGATATCCTCTGTCTCACAAGTTACGAATCAGCAATAGCAATGGAAATAATGACTTTCTATTATACAAAACAGCAAAGTACTATTGTTGCTCACACCAAGAGCGTCATTAACCGACTTGGACTGCCAGAGGCACAAAAAGTTATAACGTTATTTGGCAGCCTATAATTCAGAAGCATTTGCTCACGGAATCGGATTTAATGTAACAGCACCAGGCCCTGGATATGAGGTTGGCCGTGATCCCTATCTTGCTCTGTTAATGTACATGAACAAACGAATATTATAGTTTGCATAATACCTCAGAGGCTCAATATGATATGACACGCACACTTGCGATATTTTGGCTTTTTCGAGCACATGACTTGCTATCAAGGAGGATTTAATTTTACGTGTAGAAACAATCCACCGCGTAGTTAACATTGACAGACTTCGACACCCGTATGAATAATGAACCCTCTTGAGAAGAGCTTTGGTGCTTCTGAGAGTATTCGGCACATCAAGTGTGCTTTGTATTCAGTTGCAGTTGGTTAAGTATGAACCAAATGACTATATATGTAAAAATGGTGAGAAATGTTTGGGAAAATATGTCATCAAAATGGCTGAGTGATGAGCACATAAGGTGACGTTTTTTGGGTGAACACAAACGATATACATTTGACCGTCATTGTAACGCTCTCATCAATCATGACTACAGTGTTAAACGGTGCGTTACAATTGCCCTGCTAGTATGCTGTGATTATCATCACATTGTTTGCATACAAATGAGCCACTTTGGACATGTTTACTCTGCTTGTATATATCTAACAACAGATCTCAGATGATCCATAAGGTTTTATTTTTTTTTATGCGCACAATAAACAAGCCGTATGATATTAGTAATGATGACTGACAATTTTGAAATATCTGTCTGTGGTGGAAACTCTGTTAGGGGCAATGGACTAATGGATTTGTTGATAATTATTTAAAATTCAGACTATCGGAGTTTGTTGCGGTTGTTGTTGTGGTTCATGCTTCATCAGGTATAAATTAATCTGCTGCTAGCCATACTTCATAAGCAGCAAATCCTATATCATGATATGCTGCTGAACGTGTCGTAGTTTTGGCGATCACATTGGATTGTAATGACATGCATGGTCGAGATGAAAGTAACAACGAGTGCAAAACAAACTATTTGTCATTTTATCTCGAGTGAGCCCATATTATCTAGCGGTTTCGATTGACTGCTAGTGAAAGCCAACCTCCATGCCGTAGAAGTGAAGGGGGATGTAAAATATCATATAAGATCGGCGTGCTCCATGGTAATGACCACTAAATTCCGGTTATATATAGACATAGCTTCTTAAAACCATATAACTTGATGCACACACACTGTTAGTGAGTATAAAGTATATTTTCGCTTATTTTTATAGGACACGCTGTGACATCTAGAACAATTACAATATGTCCAGTATTGCAATATTCTCCAGCATATTAGAAACTAATTAGCTAATAAGCAAAGAAACTGAAAAATTAGCTAGTTTGCTCGATAAGGCACGACCTATATGTAGAAATTGGCTACGGTCATAATGTTACAAACCAGCAGCAAGTCATAGATCAAATATTATGAAGGAGTTGTTTAAGCGAATGCATAAAAGTAGAGACAAAATGTGCAACAATTTTACGTGCTTGCACTAGTTTTATAACAAATGTTGCTGCATAACGTGTCGTGCTTATCCGGTTGCTCTCTTACATAACAGAAGCTATGTAAACAATGGATCGATAGAGGCTTTGTAATGGGGAGTGTCCATTTGTGCAATCCAGCCGCTCATTTGCTGCTCATAACATCCGAATAATTTGATAAAGAGGATTCTACGTATCAAGATGGTCACTCTCGAATCTTCCCACGCGCATGATTTAGTCGGCTGTGGTGTGTGCAAAAATACCTTTGCTGTCTGCTTTTCCCAAGAAATGCATAGGATATATAACCCGTGTTGATCTATACAGCAAAACCGTTTTATGTTCTAGAACATGCCCAAATGCCTCAAGGATTATTGCCTGTTGGTTGTTAAACTTCAAAACGGCTTAAACGTATTCATATCATTGTCAACTATAATTTGACTGCATCCTTGGCTGTGAGTAACAAGCTAGAGCCTTTATAAGCAAACCCAGTGTGCCAACAAAGACAACACAGATTTATCACATTCGTTTTGTAAAAGCATATGCACCCGTTATATATGCCAGAGTATCCCAGGCATTGACCTTGGTGTTATTCGTTGTAAACCAACAACTTTTATCCACTCCCTCTGCTTGTAATTATTCAAACGCTGAGAATACATGAAACTTAAGTCATAATGCGACGATTGCATCATATATATGATTTTATTGAAACGGACCTCAATGCTCTGACGATAGATGATAGGCAATACAGCGACAAATGCATTCCATCTCCCGTTCTCATCTGCGCAAATGAAGGGAAGATAGGCCGAACGCTTCGATGCAATATGAAAAGAATATTGCTTATCCCTTGATTTACGGAACAACATGGATACTCCGAAAACGCCCTGGATAATTACCTTGTCAAAATCTGGTCTGTCGTGTCTGAAATGGTTAATTGACCGAGATGATGTACACAAATACACCAGAGCTATTCGACAGCAAATGATGAAAATGCATTATTCAGTATTGTTATTTATCACATTCGTTTTGTAAAAGCATATGCACCCGTTATATATGCCAGAGTATCCCAGGCATTGACCTTGGTGTTATTCGTTGTAAACCAACAACTTTTATCCACTCCCTCTGCTTGTAATTATTCAAACGCTGAGAATACATGAAACTTAAGTCATAATGCGACGATTGCATCATATATATGATTTTATTGAAACGGACCTCAATGCTCTGACGATAGATGATAGGCAATACAGCGACAAATACATTCCATCTCCCGTTCTCATCTGCGCAAATGAAGGGAAGATAGGCCGAACGCTTCGATGCAATATGAAAAGAATATTGCTTATCCCTTGATTTACGGAACAACATGGATACTCCGAAAACGCCCTGGATAATTACCTTGTCAAAATCTGGTCTGTCGTGTCTGAAATGGTTAATTGACCGAGATGATGTACACAAATACACCAGAGCTATTCGACAGCAAATGATGAAAATGCATTATTCAGTATTGTTGTTTTCATCCCTGATAATGCTGGTGGTATAAAGAATTTATAACAATACCATATCAAACTTAATGAACTATGCAGTGTTTGATATTGCCAACCGTATGGCTACATTACAACGAATTAGTAATCAATAGCCGACTTGTCGTTTATTGGGAGGTGGTTTGCAAATAGTTGACATTACCAAGGGTAAGCGGTACAACAATATCGTGATATGTGACTATTATAACAAGATGCATGTTTTGCTGATATTCTGTGAATAGCATTATTTGTTTTTGGTTGTTTATGTGTACAAAAAGTACCGATATTTAGAAGCAAATGTTGTAAGCGTGCATCCAGCTCGTGTTGGGGAAATTCATAATGTGTAGAGTGACGGATATCTCCGCTGCTCCCCTTCCAAATGAACGAATCGCGACTGATGTAGCAATGTAGCATGTGATACACTTTTATATCACCAATATGCGCAAAATATATTCAAGCAGGTAAAAGATACAAATCAGTTCTGCCGGTCAATTGAATACGGACAATACATAATAGACTCTTAACCGAATGGGTCAGCTTCACTCGAATGTGCGCAACCAATGCTTCGAATTGCTTGAGGGACTAATATCCACCATACGCTATGATATTGGCGTAGTGTAACATTTGATAGGCCATATTTGGTTCGGCGAAAAATCCAGCTGTGGTGGCACTTTTAGACCGAGAGTTAGTTATAGCTTTATACAGAGGCCAGGTAACTTTAAAACTATCATATATCTGCATGATAATGCCTGATAGCTTTCAGAGTTATACAAGTGTGCTTCTCTTATGAAAGCAGATAGGTGCCAATAAACACATTAAGTTTGTTGTGTTGACTTTGCCGTGATTTGTAAATGGTCAACTGTTCACTGACAAAAACGCCCACGTTTGAACAAATGCATTTGATTCCAGTGTATCTGCATTTTCTAATAGGGAAACGTCTGATAGGCTTTGTGTCACTTGAGCGAAAACGCATACATGATCAAGACAACGGTCATATAATAACTAGGTATGACCACAGAAGATCTCGTTCGTTAGAATAAAGAGGTCACGCCCGACTGCCATATTAGCTTATGGTCGGCATCACTGTATAAGCCATTATAACAATGTGTCATTGGTATTTGCAATAAAGTCTGAATAGGGAAGCGTCTATCAAAATTACGCCTTCATAGAGACTTGTATTATCCTCAAATATTGCATCATCTTTGATATCACGTCAGAGGATACGATCGTTTGCCGTTTTATTTGTAATACGACGCATGTCCGTAGGCTCACTGTCTAAACACTACCGGTAACGAATGCTTAAAATCGTTTAATGGAATTAAGAATACCTATCATGCTTTTATTGATACGCTTGTTATTAACGGTGGTTGGAATGTAAAGACAAAACCTCAATAAGTGGAATTCATATTTGTTGCCCTTGCATGCAACATCATTGTCCCATCCGAACTAAATCTGCCCTTTAATGCGTTTTTAAAGTTGATATTATTAAACATTAAGTCAAGGTTTATTACAAATATTGTCTTTATCTAATCCTCTTGTGTGTCAGTAAAGTAAAAAACCTTAACAAGCCTACATTTGGAGGAAAAGTATCGGTCCTCGTCCGGGACGTCTGGTGATGCCAGGCAGAGCTCATTGTTTATGCAAACCAGAGTGCTACAAACGCCAAATTATGATTACTCAATACTAAGCAGTTTCTGTAATGATAACAAGATGAACGATTATTGTCGTTGCATTTGGTATAAGGATTCGCGCATTATTATTCACTTGAGTGTTCTTCATTGACATACGCCTAGTAGATATACCATTCATTATTCTTTTTGTAATTCGCATAGATTCCGTGTGGTATTCCACGGATAAAGACTTACTTCCTGTTGTAAACACATGTTTCAAGTTGTTTCAGTCTTTACATTTTATTGTTAGTTTGGGCGTGTCTTCAATATCTGCTGTCTGTGGTTAGAGAGGTGAATACATACAGTCTATAGTTCGTTATTGTAGCCGATACACTCAGGATCGACATACAAAAACAGAATGTTGGTAAAACAATGTGTTGGCGAGGAGTGATTCCTAAGAATTTATGGATGCGCGCATTAATTCGCAGTTGCCAAACACTTCACTACTATATTATTGTGACAAGTCGACATATATTAGCAAAGATAATATCGAATGCCAATGAAGAGGGTCACACACTAGCTGTATCTCGAGTAAGCAATGCTTTCGACAACTGCTATTGGTAGTTACATCTAGCTAGTCCTTATAAGATAATTATTTAAGATGGATTTAAGCACTTGCAGGAACTCGATGGGCGATTAAATGCTGAAAGGCATGTAGATTACAGATGGGCAAAACAATCTACCGCCTCTGTATTTATAGCATTTGTCTTGCGCATATCGTTGGATTGGATGCAGAGAAAATTCAGCACTGCTCTATGCCACAGGTGAGGCAATCATAGAACATCGACTTGCAGTTACAAATATTTCTTCTCATGAATAAATGATATGGTCAAAGTAACATTTACTGGTGTTTACGAAGAATGGATATTAAAATTTCTATAAAGCCATGGTAAGCATAATAGCGCTATCTGCAGTTTTGATAAATTGATGGTCCCGTCATTGTCTGGGAGGGTATTCTGTTATCGATAGCGAGCTGAGAAACATAACATTTACTCTTATGCTGCAGTGAAGTAGCTGTTTGGAGATATCGTCTGCAAGAAAGTGTCAATTTTATGCATGTGCACAAAGTGGCATGTGCACACATGAGGAGTTACCCTGTGCATTTTCTTCGTTGGATGATGACTCTCATTTAGAGTGATGTCATTGGGGTTGCGTTCTGCATATCAGACTCATTAATCAACCAAAAGACGCATCACAATTGTCAGCTTGCGTCCTTCAGGATATGTCGCGCTTTTAAAGGTTTGCTGTCTACTTGTGCAAGGTGGCGTGTGATTTAATTGCGTCCACCTCAATAGATACACACGCATTTTGTCCGTTTGTCGTGCACGCTCGATCATGTTTTGAAGTTTTTTTAAATCATTGTACGTCAATATGTTACGTCTCAGCCTCGTGGAACGATTGCCACACCAACTTTCTTCATAGCTGCCCTGATATACTATTGCAATTTCACCAGAAGAATAACGGTTATTTTAAGCGTTTTCGCATGTGTAAAATATGGTATCGACAAGAGTATTTCGTAGAAGTTTTTACTGAACCAATTACGTGATTGCTTGTATTATTTATCGCTACGGCTATTTGATGTGCATATCCAGGTTTTTGTCATATCAATCAATTATTCATGACTTTCAAGGATGTTCACATGGTTGTCTATAACGTACATTGCTTCATATGTTTAGAAATGAATCAAAGCATTATAATAACTCGTTGAATACTTACATTATATGACAATAGTAACAAAGATGGGGTTGCACGATTTTCTAAGGTTGTACTAAACAAGCTGAATACTTGCCACGATAGCGCGCTAAAAGTCACACGATTCGAGGGTTGTGAAGTTATTGGGTGAAATGGGTAGCGTTGGAGGGAATATATGATATAGACAAATTTGAAAGGCATCTCTTATTATAATATTACATTGCGTTGGAACATCCACGGTAAACGCCAAAACAATCAATCATACAGGTGCATCCGAATATCAGCGAAACACCTCTAAAATTCGCCACAGAAGAGTGGCAGATTACGGCATGGCAAAACGACCCCGTTCTTATGGATACTCAATATGTAGGGGTTGCAAGATATATCATTGCACCATTCAATAAGTATTCACCAATAACAATAAATAAATGGAATGCACCTCAAGTGAGCAACACATGAAATTACAATAGTGAAGGGTATAATTGTTATGGCTCGAACACAATATGTATAGGAATTTCTTCTCATCCGTCCATGACATATGACTAGCTGCATTTAAGCAATAGATTACCAGCAATCTATTCAGACAAGCATCCTATGTGATCGATTTAACTTTGCAGTACCAACAACACTGCAAAAGCATAAAAAATTATAATGACACAATAACTACTGCTTCATAGGATTATATGAACATATCAAAGTTATACCTATCAAGGTAGGTTTTCCGTTATTTGATAATGGCACTTAACGACATGTGCATTGCCGACTGAAGACATTGACTCAAAGGCAGCTCATGTAATTGACGTAACATTAACGACCCCTATGCCTCCGTTCCAAGGTATTTGTCGTCGCCCACGCATTCCCAAGCGGCATATATGCTATGCGTGACATGTTTTCCGTATTTTTTATAATATAACTTTAGTTGAATATTTCCAAATCAAGGTTTTCTTCGCGAATTGTTTTGCAAATTGGAAATAAATAATATTTCAACCTGTGTGGGTTTTTGGTAATTTGCAAGGACTATGTATCTTGTCTTTGTTTCACGACGACCAAAATTCATGGAATTTTGATCCTATACGGTCTCTGATCTGCATCCATGGATATTTATGACACTCACATAGACCTGCATCAGCAGCCCTGTTTATAGTTAATATTTCTTATGAAATGTTAACTGCTTAATGAAGTTGCTTGTATAGACCGATTGCAACGTTTACGAACATTCCTTGTCACTTGCGCAATCCAGATGACATCTATATTCATGACTGTAAATAACATTCGTTGAAAAAGTTCAGTTCTGTGGCGGCTCTTTATAGGCATCCTACATCAATGACATTAGTGCAATCAATACCAAGCGGACGATGTTAACATCAGGAAAACCACCCAAACACACATATTTCAAAATTAAACGTATAAATAAATATATATATATATATATAGATATATATATATATATATATAGATATATATATATATATATATATATATATATATATATATATATATATATTGATCCTTGCACGTATATATATATATAAATATATATATATATATATTCATATTATATATATATATATATATATATAAAATATATATATATACGTATACGTATACGTATATATATATATACACATATATATACATCATATATATATAAATGTGCATATGTATATATATATATATATATATATATATATATATATATATATATATATATATATGTACATATAAATGCATATATATATATATATTTATATTTAAATATGTATATATAGAACAGTTGCGGTCAAATATGAACCGAATGGGGGTTGATAATATTTTTATTTGTTTTTACTAACATATACGAGTCGCTGATTATTCGGTATATAGACGTGTTTGTCTATATGCAGTGCAGTCTTTACAGTTAAGATTAAATGGCATGACAATACGATCGTTTTCCTTTTCTCTCATGTGTGGCTGCGTTTGATTGAGAAAAAGATCAATCGTTTAATGCTCATACGAATTCAGTCCATTTATATTTACCGCAACGTATATGATGATTGACAGAGGTACCGAAAATATCAAGGTTGTAGCGCTTATATGAATTTCTTTATCTAATTCACTGCAACATCCATGGAATACAACGGTCGTATGTTTTATCCATCGTTCCATCAACTTGTGTGCAGAAAGGGATAGCTAATATTAGATTATAATAGTTTAAGCCTTACTTAGCTACAACCCCCATTCGTTTCTTAGATACTTTAATTGTCCTTAGAGGATGGTAAAACATATAACAATCCGTTCAACACAAAAATAATTGATACAACAGTTATATTTGAGCCGCCAGTAACGATGAAGCTCATCTAAAGATATTGTAAATGAACAGTACACGACATGTCCACTGCGCGGGTATTATGGCACTAACTGCCATAAATACGCTTAATATTTTAGATGGTGTAAGCTTCGGTTATTGTCTCTAATTGAGACATGTTTATTTTCATAAAAAAGGCGTTGCCTTATTTATCCGCCTTATCTAGAGAGGAATGCAGTGGAATGCGTTTTGTTGTAGGGCACATTAAGGGCTCATACTACACATTTACTGACCATGACGTACAATCACATATAATTGGCCACGAACAGAAGACGTGCCTATGGAAATAATTCCATTAAATAATTTGTATTGCCACGCACGCCATTCGGCTGCTAATTATTAATGGTTTAAGGAGACAACGATGGCTCGATATGGGTAACCATTGACCATGGAAAAAAAACACCATAATATCATGGAAACATGCGTTCAATCATTCTGCACTTGATGTTACAGGTAGGACTATTTAACGGTGGTGATGTTGACGAGCACGACAAAATAGAACCAACTTAACCGCATTAAAACCGACCAGGGCGCTAAGACCAGAAAAACTCCACCCGCTGCTTCTTGTTATAAGACCCGCAGTGAAATCGCTGCCACCTGTGATTACATTTTACGATATCATTGTCCATTTGGATGGTTCATACGACTTGGAATGTGCTTATGTTTGCCTAAATAAAAAAAGACAATCGACCATAGCCAAGAATTTACAGATCAGTTTTCTTGCATCCATCGGAAGCAAAATAAACTCTGATCATAGGCAAGTTAATGGAACACTCAATCTACCAAATCCCACGGAATAAATCCGAACATGATTTCAAGTCAAACCCATACAACCTTTCTAATTTTGGACACCCCATGGAAGATGCTGCAAAATTATTATACAATAGACTCGCGTCGATCCGCGTACTTCCCGGATATGAAGCTTGTGTAAAGGGCTGTATATAAAACCGTCCAAACTGTCAAATCGTTTTCAGCTCGAGGTATGAACTATATCTTGGATCAATTATCTCGTGCAAAGGTTGTCCAGTATTAAGTGTAATTCTCGTGGTAAAAACCGCGGACAAAACACTTACATCAACAAATCCGTCATTTTGCGTCAAAATCGTTAAAATCCACATTAATGATTTATTATCGACTATAATCCTGCATATCGATGCGAATTCCGAGAGATTCACATAGGTCACAACTAAGCTTGACGTATTCGTTTAAATATTGCCTATCAAAAGGTGTTACCGTGTTGTGATTTTTAGAAATACTGTGGGTTGCTATTGACATCACTGTTTGCTTGTGTTGACAAATGCGATTTTAGAACAGAGGATACGCAGATCGTTGAATATTCAAGCTAATTATCTACGCCGTCATTGTCGTTTCCTGTATTTTATGTCAAAACTTGATTCTTCATTGACACAGCTAAAGAGGAGCAAGGATATTGAAGGATGTTGAGAGCGGGAGCGCAAAGATGATTGGTGCCAGAGAACAGCATAGAGGGCGTCATTACTGTCGTTGCCTTCCTCGGCATGACAACCATTATCGTCAGCTTTAAATAATTAAAATACCGGACAGTCATCTGCTAAAACAGGATGTCTCTCATCTTCAACGGTGAGCAGGGCGTGGGACCCGATGATCTCACTAGAAGTGGGTTAGATTTGCGGTGTCAGGTTCTTAACCGTGTAGATTAAAATTGCGATAGTCATAATTTGGTGAACATAAGTAGAGATAAAGAAGTATCTACCGCTGCAGTTAGACTTAGATTCCAAGATAAAAGCCAAATGCGGACGACTCCAGATTTGCATTCGCAGAGGAACACAAAAAAACAGGCTTCACATGGATTTCCGGGAACTACGATAGATGAGATAGTGACTGTGCTAGCCAATATATTTCTGACGGAACGCAGAGATAACAAGTCATCTGCAATAAAGCAGTGACTTACAACTAGTGACAGCGCGTGTAAGGAAGATAAACGTTTCAGAGATATCGCTAGCAGTAATAAGTTGTTTGTCTAAGACATCAGCTTCTGCTCTCGATGCATTGCTGAGCCAGGATAAAGCCAGTATGAGCCAGGATAAAGTTCCACATATGAGGGGAAAAGACCACCCCCCCCCCCCCACTAAAATTCCTGGCTACGGGCCTGATCATGCAGCTGCGCGATTACAGCTCTTGTTGTGGTGCCAATTTGAAGTTGTGAGACGCCCCCTATCTTCAGAAGACATTCAGTGTGCTCTCATTGGTCACAGACCACAACAATGTACATGGCGTCTCATAAAACCTATGGTGCGTAACACTAGCCCGTTCTATGAGCCAGACGCGCGCAATTAAGATCAATCCGTGTCACAACCTTTGCGAAGTTTGGTCTGTCACGAAGATTTACGAACGTAATGAATATTCGGACGCACCAGTTTTAGACCTTGTCTTGTCGTAGACTCTAGGTTGAGAAGCATAGCAGAACCCCTCGAGTCTGTGACGCAGTCTACACAACAGCAGTAGTGATCGAGATCTCAGGTTATTTATCGGGATAATAGAGATAGTTTCAACATTAAGATAAACGTTGGTTTCCTTATTGATACCGCTGTATTTTGTACGGTAATAGTTGATGTATGATTTGATATTTAAACTGAATATTCATCCAATGGTTTCCCCAAAAGAATTCTACATAAATGTGTTCATTGTGTATTATGACTTATCATGAATGCATGCAAAATATTAACTTTAATTAGTAATTTTGTAAGACACATAGCAACAGCAAACTGATTAAAATGTCATTGAATTAGAAATTATGGATCCTTCTTCGGCCGGAAAATGAAGTAATAATTTGCTATCACCTCCAATCACGGCGAATAGTAACTCGCATTGATCCACACTGGAATAGAGTTTCTATCTAATTAGTTTTCCTAATTGACCACGTGACGAGCTGTTGGCGGCTTCCACAAAACAGCGAGAACTAAACAATTCACCAAGAATGCGCCTAACCAAGTAAATCAATAAATAGGTTTATAATAAAGTAATACAGCTAATCTTCTGCTTTAATCGTAAACATTAAAATTGCATTAATGTGAATGATTAGAGTAGCTAGTTACCTAAGTGACATAATCGTTATATGTAAAAAAATATAACACAGTTAATTATCTATTTTTCCCTTGATTGAAACAATAGCAAACAAGATAAGTGGATTTATCTAGCTTTCTGCATGAGGGTTGGTTGCATACATTAAAAAAAAGTTTTATCGCAAAAATGCTTTTAAATAACAGTGTTGGCAATTTATGGTACCTGTAAAACGTCCTCCTTCATTAAATACGAAAATCAGGTAGAGGTGCGTGATGCATCGGCTCAAACGATGCCAAGAGTTAGTTGCTAATGTTGGCCACATCGATTGTTACATGGCAATCAGTCAGCTATGGTAAGATTCACTCTAAATGGAGGTATTTCAAAGCATCTGCAGGGACCTGAGGTGCTAATCGCTTTCAGATATACCCTAATGGAGAAATATCGTGCTCTCCAAACATAATCCGTGGTCGTTGATATTCAGTACAGCATCCTCATAAACGACAAATGGTACTATATAAATCCCCGTTGCATGAAAGCGACACGTCAATATCGGGCTATGAAATGGGTGTATATCGAGGTGCGATTCCCAAAGGAATCATCATAAGCATTGAGTGTGTACATGATTTAGTGTCGAATATCGGTATCATCGGAATACAAATGACCAGGTAAATTAGGCTAGCATGGAGAACGCTGGGCGCGTGCTGCTTATGCTGGTTCTTCAATATCGATTACAAATGGTGCGTGCGATCACATTATAAATTCAAAAATCAAATAAGCCCAACACATATTGTAACGGAGCGCCTCCAAGGCCAAACATTTTTGAGTACTCTGGTGAACATCTTACTGCGTGTCCAACGTCTCTCTGCTCATCTGCTGCGTTGGAGCGTGCTTGTTTTTTTATCCATCCAAAATGCTAAATGATGAAATTGCTGTGATATAATCCGTAAAATTATTACTAATGACTGAACAATGTTTCAGAATGCTTTTCTCAGCTATGCTCATCCATGCAGCCGGCGCTCAGACATGTAGTGACACCATGCACTATAGTTAGCACGAATTCGTAGCTTTGAGATGCCAAAAGCGTAGCATCTCCGGCCGAATATCTATCTTGGACGTGGGCTACTGGCGTGCAGAAGCAATCCAACGAGAACGGTTTGACATGGACTCCCGCGTTGTTTTATGAATACAACCGACAGGAGCGCTGGTGCTTGTAAAGCTCATTTGCACGAATAATCAGCTTCTCTAGGAATGCACCAGCGACATTAATGACGCTTATATTATTTGTATTTCTGTGCAATACGGTTATTAATGTTTGTTATTTTGTAGCATATAGCAATTAGTTGGAATATTCAATCGCCTATATCAATCAAAATGGCAGCGCAATTAACCTAACAAGTGAGGCTTTGGATTAGCACAAGCAAGCAGTGATACAGTTTATCACCATTGTGAGTGATAGTATACGTACCATTGCCCTGTCTGCTCTGACATACAAGCTTATTTGTCAAAGTATTACTTAGGCACACTTTTAACAAGACGTGTGGCAATGATTGCATGGGAAGCCATCGCTCAATAATTTCATTGCGTGAAGATCTTCAGTTATGAGAAATGTTCTGTCACATAATGGCAATAATTAAGACGCATCGGCATCCTGGCAAAACTGTTCTGCACTTTTTAACCAATCCCATAATAAAATAACAGCATTTGTTAACCATCTCCTATTTGCTGAAGCGTTAATAAATGCAGCGTGGCGCATATATCTACCCTAACAGATTAATGTTGTGGCATGATGCGTGTATATATTCGTCTGGGTCTTATGTTTTATGATGCTATCCACCATGCGCGATACCTGATTTGCACCCATTTGGATCACTAACGGATAGAGCGAAACCTTCTGTGAAGGATTCCGTTCCATTGATAAGTGGAAAGGCCAAAAGTGTGAATCCTAGACCTCGACGTGGGATGAATATATCCTAATATGGCTTTGCTCGTTTCATCTGCCTGCTCTCGCTCTGAACTCAGTGTCAATAAAGTCCGCGACTTCCGCGGAAGATATCATCTTCTGACATAGTGTCTAAAGATATATCTGAAAGCCGCTTTTACAGAGTGAGTAAGTGACCTTTCTGTAAACGGGTCAATAGTGCGTAAGTCTGGCACACATTCGCGAAGCCATAAGCCATTGTTATTAAGAGGAAATAAATCATAAAAATCCATTATTGGCTAAGGTTGCATTACAGTCTCTATAAAGATAGAGTCACTTTTAGACGTGTCATGGTTCATTTCTATCTATGACAAATGTCTATGCGCCTAGTCAGTCTTTGGGCGAAGGGTTCTATTCTATCGAGGTTGTCACGCATACAGCCATGTATGTCATCCACTGCGCTGTGTAAATAAGGCACTAGCCGAGTTCATATTATATCGATCCGCAGAAGACCCATCTTAAGCTGCGATGCTACCATAACAATTGCTAAAAAGGTTACTCCAGGATGCTTACCAGTAATTTGATGATATTTGTGCATTTCATACTTCTGTAGAATCAACACATATCATGCGTTTAATCGTGGTTCGTATGGTGTTGCGCAATCTGTCGTACCCACAAGTCTTCATACACATACAGAAATGTCCGTAAAAGACATACGACGCAGTTCTTAAACATATGTTTTCTGACGATTATATTTTTATATTGTTCTCATTTCTTTAATACTATGATTCATGATAAACCGTTGGTTGTAGTAATGTTGTTGCAAACAGAAGATCAGCATATGGAAAAAAATACTTCTATCAGGTTATTGCAACGTTATTTCGTATTCCAATCCAAACGCAAAATTCAGATTTGTATTTGAGCGTCATAAACACAAGCGTTGTACGGTTTGGCGAGTAGCGTGGGAAGCCTTGTATTCTCTTTATCCGGCGTTGCACATCGCACAGTTGATTTTCCAACATCTAAGCAAATTAACAGGGAGAGCTGCCTGATCTTTTCACTTTAGGGTCTTCTTGCATAATTTGTGTTTTCATTATCGATATTATCTACAAATTGTTGAAAATGACTGCATGATATTTCTTGTCAGCTCGAACATTGGCGAAATATTGTGCACTATGGCAACCCTTTATATATGGCAATAATAGAATAGCTGTTTTTGTGCTGGACGGTCCTTTGAATGCGTCCGACACATTTTTATATCATGCTTAACATTTATCATTGCAACATATAATATGTTTTGATCAACTTTATTAAACTGCACCAACATTACACAGAGAGCCCAACCCCCCAACAAACATAAAATAATTGTAAAAAAGTATAAAATGATAAATGATAGCAGTAAACAGATAATGACAGCCGCGTATGTATTTATGTTTTAAGATGGAGTAGAACGCGACACATCTATATCACAGCGTCATTTTCACTTGCTAATGTGTTCAGCTTATACCCTCCAATTCTATATCGTAAAGTAGCGTTTATTCGTGCAGTTTGCATAATATTTCTGAACTAGGCGATAAATTCCCTCTGGTCTTTATACATTACCATAATATCTCTAAAGGGTGATGGATGTAAAGGATTTGATATCCAGTAATTGACAATAGTGCTAATCAAACATGTCAAACGCTCATTGGTGGCATTGCTCTAAACGTAAGGTCACGTTAGCTATGGAAGAATAAGAATAATATCTGTACCTTTGCAGCTGTAATCCTTGTATGCCCGAGATGCATAAGAGATAATGTTATTTGTGTCATATTTGACGTGATTAAGGTAATATATCTGCTTCGTTATCAAATTTCTAAAATGTTTTTATCAGCTACTATCATAGGTCAACAGTTGTTATTGTAGGGGCCCATTACTGGTTAATAAATGGTGAATGTGTCAATGTCGGATCTATTTTTTTAACCCTTGCTCTCAGCTCAGAACCAAGATTTGTTAGATCGCTTAGACACATTTCTCTGATTTGCCCGCTGTTATTTGTATCACTTATGAAATGATGTACGTCATTTTCCTCCGTCGATGGAAGTGTAAGACAAAATGGGTTCAACCCTGTATCCTAATACAATAATTTTCACTATATTCCACCTCGAGGCAAATTATTGTGCTGATGACAAGCCAACAAACGTGATTGGTAGATACTATTCCTTACCTAGAAACTCAAATAAGAGGACGTGTGTCAGCTACAAACATTGACTCACTTGAAGCGATGAATGAAAAATAAGATGTATATCTATCGCTTTGGTCACCGAGATAGGGATATGCGCAGAAAAATTATAATTCCCTAAAGAATAATATACAAGCAGCATATGTGCAGCGTTTCCCTATCGTCAAGGTCACCGTGTATCTTGTGTGGCTCATAAAAATTACCTCGGAGTTTTATGTTCTTATGGGTGTAATGTGTAAGGTGCCATTTCATCCACACCGTCCTTGTTCATTATCCATGGAGATTTCTGATCGTCCTTCATTTTGATCCGTGCATCACTGGTACTGGCGGTAATCGGTTAGTCGAATTTGTTTACACAGTCCCTCGGCAACGCTCTACACTTATAAATTTACTGCTGTTGATATAATTTTGTTTCCTTCCTCTGTCTTCATCATTTACTTTTGTTTTCTATCAGAGCCGGTATTTATCTGTGTTTTTATGCATTCGATAAGATAATCATCTGAAATAAAAGTAATCTATTAATTGTCGTTTGGTATTATTGGTCTAAACATAGCCGTTCAGCCGTTCTCTGGTAATGCGGCGAAGACAAAATTAACTTAAGAAACACAAACCAGATATGTTAACAGAAGCCGCACTCAGTGGTTTTGCGAGATTTGCACCACACTCAAAAACGGACTAACTATTCAGTGAGATTGTTATCAATTATTTAAGAAATATATACGAGTCACTGCCAGGTATATGCAATAAATGACACAAACATTGTTTACATAGAGGTTGCCGAAATTGATGCTGCATTGAAAATAAGATGGCTACGATCAGACAATGACACGATAAGACTACACGTCATCAATTGCTATACGTGTTTGGCTGTCTTGAATGACACAGTAGTTGTGTTAATAATGCAACAATCAACAGCTTTTAATCAGCCCAAAAAATTGTTTAGTGACGCAGATGGCTGAAAATGAAGACTGCAACGCCTAAACGCATACATGGATTATGTCGACTGCATTTTGTAAAACAATGCTTTCTATAAGCATCTAGTAGGCTATATAAACGTGGCTTCGCTAATCTAGTTTAACACCACGTTCAGCATCATTTGCCAACTGATACGGGGTCAATGTACCATGATGTCATTTGGCCACGCGCCAAGCATTACTACCACTGAACTGTCGTCAGCTGATATGAGGATGAAGCATGATCATCTCGCCAAGACAAATTCAGGTATAACGCTTTTGTGACTGCAATGTGTGTATGACCTGTTTCTGCTCACTGCATAAATGAAGACCATGTATCAATGATTAAACCTCGTAGTAATGTCAAAGATATTCTTGTTACAGGCAATGTTAAATGATCAGGTGAAAGTGCACATCATATGAGCCAAATATTCTGTTCATTATTCAACCATATGCTGGATTTGTGGCGCTTTGGATTTTTAGCCTAAATAATAGTCTAAGTAAGTTTTATCGAGGTGGATATATCTTATGGAAGTAATTTCATGAATGATTAAGGGTTTTTGCGACAAAACAGCATAAGGTATGGGGCCGTCATCTAGATCGAAAGCTAACTATGGGATTACTAAATGGATCCAGGAGGTAGCAGGTGAGGTGATATGCTAACGAAGACGACGGTAACGCAGCGAGCTGACATGCTGGTTATAGGTGATTCGATGGTGCGGGATTAGGTCCTTTCAGCAGGTGAAAGGGTTTGCCCAAAGGCAGTTTGTGAAGAGGGGATCAACAGGATCGACAAAAGACCAGAAAGCATGTAGGCTGGTGACAATATAAGGGACGAATGACAGTTGGAGAGTTATTAGCTGTGAGCAGATACTGGCGGATTACAGGTAGCTGCTAGCAGTCAGTGCATCTAGATCTACACAGGACACTGTGCAGGAAGTCTTTCCTCGTTCACGGTTTACGAATTCCGCGATTTCCCTTAATCTTAGACTCAAGAACGTCTTTTGAAATTGCTTTCATCGATATCTTCGCCTGCTTTTTAGATTGCAGGTCCTGTCGCGAGGTGAAATCAAAGTCGCGCATTTGTAATTTCGAGAGTTATCCGAGCAACCAGTTTCTCAAAACTAGGAAGACGAGGGGGTGGGGATGGTAGAAAGATATAATGTATTTCATACCAATGCGTAGAGCATCGTAATAAGATAGTTTGGGTGAGGCAGCAGGTCGCATTCACCAAGTGTTGTTGAACTAAGACTTTGATACGTAGGAATATTGACACACCTAAAGCCATACTCACATGATAACAGCTTCTAACGAAAGATATACAGGGCTATGGATGGAGGAGGAATAGGGATACTGGTTTCATTTTGTGAGTTACGGCACTTACCACTTGTGGGGTTAAGTCGGCAGTGTAACCTTAAGAGAGACATCAATCAGCGAAAGGCTCGACCGACAATAATGATAAATCAAATGAATCGATGATTTATAATTTCTGATATAAATAGCAAGACCGAGAGAACTATTGCTATCAGCATGTATAAAAACCTTCTAGAGGATTCTTCTCGACCGCATAGTGCAGGTCAGTTATGTGTATTACAAAGCCTCGTTAGTGTACTCAAACACATAAACAGTGGCCTGCATTTACAGAAATAGTTGAATATTTAACCGGAAAATATGTACTGTTTAAAAAGAACAAAATATAAACAAATCTAGATGGATCACAATTAAAGTCAACAACTCTTTCTGCAAATTGCAATAACTTTGACAGAAGTTTACAAGAACTGGATCGTATATTAGTAATAACGGTATATGGCATACCAAAAAATAGTTAGGGACAATACAGACACTTGTGTACAAAAAAACACACAATCATTTTATGTTTGTCAAAACTACATCGCAATAAAACCATTGGTTCCCTTATATATAGTGATATTAATCATAATGTTTTCCTTTAAATGACAATGTGCTAATATTCAACTATTAGTTCAACTTAGACGGGGGTGTATGTCTATACCATGCAAGGAGTTCGTCACAGTCTGAATAGATACGAAATTTTATACGATGAGCCAAATTTATCAATTTTAAGGTAACAACAGAAGAAAATCGGCTTCTGAAATCTAATGAACCCAATATTTCGGCTGTATTGAGTGTCATTTCCCTTATTGGAGCCTCGTATGATGCCCAGAGCTTTGCTCGCGAATAATACCAATAAGCAGTGCATTATCAGTTTCAAGACAATAACAATCAACAACATTCTGTTCTTCCCCGTTCGCACAGATTGCAGTCGTTGGTAGTTTCTGGTCGGAATGTATATATTTTAGTCTGACGACTTGAGCTATGCACTATGTTAAATATATATGCAAATAGTAGCAATGCCGTTATGATAGATAATCATTCAGTCAATTCATAACATTCTCTATACGTTACAATTTTTTTCGTGCATTCGCGAATTACCGCTTGATGACGCCAGCAGCTAGCTGTGGGTCCCCACAAAGCTATTTGTTTTGAATGGATAACTTTCTTTTGCTGTCCCTGAGCTGTCAACACGCCAATGTTATGATGCATTTAGCTCAATTCTATTGCATATTCTACGGTTGCAGGGGCGTTATTGTTCCACAATGACATCGAAATACCAGGCGGTATTTGTAAATAAGATAAAACATCATTATTTTCTCTGTTTTCGTCCTTGCCTACATAGTGCTTGAACTAATACCACGTCTTTTGTAAACGTCTCGCTTGTACACATTTCAGTTCGAATATCGTTTTGCCTTGTACCCTCTCAACCTTGCAGGTGGATATTTGAAACCTTAATTGCTTAATATGATAGCAACATCGAACAAGTTCAGAGGCTCTGTTACCTATTCAGCCACCGGCGCATATAATATAGTGCTAGCATCAGGTAAATATCCTGTATCAATCACTTGTGGCTTTCATCAGGGCGAAGTCCACCCCCATGAAAGGAAATTATGCGTGTCGCTTTGGGTGAGCTCTTATATTCGTTGATAACATAACCATGCATGAACAATATGCTGGCCACTGGTGCAATGTAGTCGAGTATCTTAAATCTGCGGGTGGACGGGTACAACCTTTTAAATACATTTTCCCAATCTCGTAAATATATTGCTGTACTAGAGACGTAGATATCGATTGATGCTATCTATACCATACAATGGTTAAATATAAAAGCGGACATAGTTCAAAATATGAATATAATGTTCTGCAAAGGGTTCACATGAAGTTTTGGGACTTCATGGCTACAAAATACACGAGAGCAAAATATCTGGTTCTCTGTAAGTATTTCACCGCGTTTGATCCTGGTGCGTAGCAGTTGGCTTGACGAGATGATCATTTTGCATGACCTCTGTCTTTCCATCGTTTTAATGGTATGTTTAGTTGAGTTCATGACAAAATGCTGATGTACGTCACAGATATGCATGTAACCTTGTTTTTGTTATAACCACATCCGCCTTAGCAATCGTTGAAAATCGAATTTTGTGCCAGCTCAGCGGCATTATATAAAACATCACAGCAAGTTTATATTACATGTTTTATGCATGGTTTTTAAACACCGAAGCTGCAATTATAAGACTCAGAAAGCTATCATATCGATTTAGTAAGGTAATTAGACAATAGGCTTTTGTGTGTGCTGCAGACCATCATTAGTAGGCTTGAGAGTGTTGCATGATATATATATATATGTACATATTTAGTTGCAAATACTGCGGATCCAAAATATGGGATAATATTTGCAGGGATGCTACCTTCGACAATTGCTTTGTCAAAAGAGGCACTAAACCCTCGTCACAGATCTATAACTTAAACACACTACTTCGAAACATTTGTTTTGAAACAATATTTTCAAATGGTCATTCATGTAAACTTTCGCCCATAACGAAACATTGACTACGCAGTGATTATTGGCATAATATTACTGCTGTGCGTCCATTGCTTGAAAGATAAATGAGAGTGCTGGTCATTATCTGGCACCGTGAAACATTTGTTTTGTGTAGCTAAGATAATCCAGCTCATCTTCAACTAATAATAGTTGCATGATTTTCATGCACAGCTCAGACAAATATGGTCAAAGTTTACGTTGCTTCAAATCAAATTGCGAGCTGAATATTTTGGCTTAACATAACATAGCCAGCATGCATCACTGTGTGGCTTGCGAATGAGATCTTTTTGCAATGCAGATATATTTCCCTGTTTGCCTCCCTTGATGATACATAATTGGAAACTAATTGATATAATACTATATCAGAAGTCATAAATGTACTCTGTGAGTTCATATAATAAAAAGTCTTGGTCAATTTATCGACATAAACCATACCGTATCGCATATAAATACGCACTAAACGATTATGGTTGACTTACGTCGGGAATACCGCTTTTCGTGCAGTCACAACAAGTTACATGTAAAATGTGGACCGCATGGCAGCATTCTATACCTTTTCTAACAGAAGTCGGTTGTGGGTCGCGTGCATCATTTATACTCGTGCACGGAGTTGCCCAAGGTATCATGCTGGGGGAATAATGACTTCTCGGAGATATAACCAAGGCACACCATCTGGCAACAACGGGAGTGCAATGTCCCTTAATGTCGATACCACAGCCAGAAGCACAGAATGTCTTGTAGAGGCAGATAAAGCTGCGGTATGGTCTAGCATAAATCTTAGCTTATCAACTGCGAAACACAACACAGATAATCAACACACAATTCCATTGAATGTCATAAAATGTAATGTTATAGATAACCATTTACATGCGTTCGTCTTGTTGGAAATGATTAACCAAGTCGCAACGTCGTACTTTAATTTAGATGCATATATTTACGAGGTATGCTTATATATAACTTTTGCTGATGGGGATAGTTTATGGTCACGTTGATATCAGAATGTATTTTGAATAACAGCATGGCAGTAAGTCACCACAATAAACATAAAGATTATAAAATATTCTGAATTTGTAAGAAATCAGCCCTGATGCTACGTATCGAATTTAAATACGACCATAGTTACCGTCTCTTCATGGTAACTCAGAACCTGTCAAGCAAGACAAGCTGTCCAGTTAGTCACAATTAAGAGCTCTTGGTGGCCTGATTGATCAACTATTCTGGTTTGTCACCAGTTAGTAATTTTTTCATGCGTATGATGGTCAACGTTATGTTCAATTGTAAGTTCCCACATTAAAAACTCAACAAGTCTTTTCAACGCTGGAATAGGTAGCAAAGCTGGTCCAGCGAAATGTTGACATTGCTATGAGATGCTAGTCGATTACACCTCTTGAAGCTAAGAAATAGAATAATTGAAAAGGGATTCATTAGAGATACGGAAGGGAGGGGAGCTGAAGTGCGTCTAGCCTACTTTCATTCACTGCATTCTATACACAGCACAGTGAAAATATAGAATCGGTGGCAGAATCATTTTGAATGCAAAACCAGAGCAGATGTAACAAGCTAACCTTCAAGTAGTACAATTCATATGTGAGGTTTCCATGTTAAAAAAACACTCAAATTGCAGAAAAAAAGCAATCTGTATATTGAAAAAACAAAAATTGAATGCCCACACAGACACAATCTAAGGATTTTTTTTCACTTAACGAATTACAAACTACAACATAAAATGCTTCCAGCATATATTTCCACCATGTTCACCCAAATATTCAACATCCATACACATAAACTCGACAAGCAACATAACCGTACTGTACATCGGCATAATCTACTGGTTTATGAATAATAAGAATAAAAATCTATATTAATTTTCACCGTAAAAGATACGCTCGTCTTACGGCAAATGTGATTTATATGTAAGCTTTTCCCAGGAGCAGTTCAAAAACATAATGACAGTACATTAGGGACCTATTAATGTAAGTGAACAAGAAGCCGCAACAATGAATTCTACCCACCCTCTACCACCCCGACCCAATATGGCGGAATATTAATTTCTCCTCCTGTAATCGAAGCCGCTATTTGTTTCGCTACAGCTTAACTCTCAGGTAGGAGAAATGGTGTCACACCGTGATCTAGCTTACTAGTTCCCGCGTAAAACTATTTAACGATAATAAATACCTTTCTGGATGTACCTGTTTCAAATTTTTATATTAAAACCTACATGCGCCCTCGAATTAGTGAGTAGACAACAGAATATAATATGCAAACGCTTGCAACAGCAATCTTTTTAAGAAGTGAATATTGTGTTAATTGGCAATCAGGTGCAATCTTGAACAGCACTAAGTTCGCTTGTCAACACTCTTATGCTTAAACGTAAACTTGTACGTAGATGATGATATTTGCACTAATATGCAAGACTTTGACCTTTATGTGATTAAATGTCGACGCCACTTATCTGTTATCCATAACGAATATCGAACAGACAGGGTCGTCAACTCACTGTGTAGACCAAGCTTGGTTGGTTTGAATTTTATTGCTCGCCCATGATATATATGCATAGACTTATCCTGTTGCTTGCAGATATTGAACTTGATGTATCTAATTTCAGCTTGAATGAAATTCGGAGGTTTACTGAGGACAGACTTACCTACAGCAGGGAATTCGGTGCATCTGTTCGATGCCATTGACGCACCAAAGCCAATGTAATCGGGTTTTAGATAAACTTTTACCGCAATGTCTATGATTTGCGTATGCAAATTATTAATGTACGTGTAAGCTACCAACGGCACGAGGCCGCACATAAAGCAAATGTATCCACCAATACCAATCTGCGGGTCAATTGCCCAGCGCTCAATGAGAACAGAGTCACTCCCCAAATAATGACTGTTTTATTGTCTTTTTTTCGATTTTATGATAGCAGCATGTCATTTTTGCCCGTCAGTGTACTTAATAATCGATTTAATTTAGTTATGCACTGATTGAGACAGTACTGCTTCACAAATTCAGTAACATTGTCCCTATACCAATTTCAGAATGCTTGTGATTTAGCTACGGCTATGTTTCGGCATAACAATTCACAAAGTTTGCCAATCGATTCGCTTGTTTTCAAAAATTTGTAACTTTGTTATGCTTATCGATGCAGCCAGTATTTCTCGCGCCATTTAGTCACGTTGTACTGACACTGAAGAAGCATGGATAGTATGCCTCAGTCTATTACTGAGACTGAAGAAGCATGGATAGTATGCCTCAGTCTATTATGACTATGATAATCTCATTAATCTTCCTCGCTCATGCTTCTATGTAAAACTAAACATTATCGACTATTTTCAAAAATTATATCATGATCGTAGACAAACATGATAGATTAGTGTTACATGTTTTATCGATTAGGATGAGCGCTTGTCAAAAAGGCACTGCAAATAAATGTTTTTAAGTAGCGCTTCTACAAAACAATGTAGACTTCTCATACAAAAATAATACAATGACAAAACTCTGAAGTATGGGAATCATGTGAGTGCTCTTTCTGCTTTGAAAATAATAAATTAAGTGGTAATGGCATGCTTTATTGATTATGTCCGTGCCCTATTGACATTGCAAGCGGTTATATATAGCACATTTAGAATACAAATCTTCTCTTTTCTCACTTCACCAGCTTAACACAGAAACCTACCTTCTACATGAGTCATGATTTTACATCTAAATTGGAAGACAAAGTGAGGTATTCATATATTTCCGCACTAAGGCACTTTAAAAAACACGATGGGTACATCAGATCAATATACACACATCACACGGAATACCAGCAACACAATTATGAACTTATCTTACTCTGTACTTTTGAATTTCCTTCGCTGTGCAAAATATGCTAAGTACTAGCAATACATGTTAAATGTTAGAATAAAATCATGTATCTTTTGCATTTTAGCCTTAACGCCAAGCTAAGTTTCCCCCAAATACAAACACAATGGAAGCGGACCTGCCATAAATGCATTGTGTGGCTTGAAATACTGCTGAATGCATTAACAACTGCAGCAACATTGCTCAACAATATTCACCGTATGAATGCACTTAAATCAAAGCAAACACTGCAGACTTTCATTAAAGTAAGTATCGGGTGATGGCGGAATTCAAGGACATCAGTGTAACAACAACAATAACAGTACATCGTTCTGATTGTGTATTAAAGGTGCGCTCAAAACATGATTCCGTCTACAAAGAGACAATGCCGAATTAAAAGGTTATTGTTTGTAACAGAACTGTATATATGAAAGCATGGTGAGTTTTACATGGTCTCCTGAAAGTTGAAAAAGAAAATTATACAATAGGGTTGTTCTTATGTAACGTTACCCACTTTGCATTGACAATTTAGAAAACGTACGCAATCATAGAAAATTACTGGTGATTGTCGTGTTAATGTTGATACCAAATCGATATGTAATGTAATACCTAATTGATGACATCGAAAGCTGATCTGAAAAAAGTGCCACCGCATCTGTTATCTGACCTTAAGTTCCATATATATATATGAATAAAAATATTTTATATGCATATATACGTACGTATATATATATATATATATATATATATATATATATATATATATATATATATATATATATATTGATTATATAAATTTATATATATATATATATATATATATATATATATATATATATATATATATGCGTGTGTGTGTGTGTGTGCGTGTGTGTGTGTGTGTGTGTGTGTGTGTGTGTGTGTGTGTGTGTGCTAGTGAATAATAGGTCCTTGCAGTCTGCTGCTCGCTAAGCAATACGTCAAACATCATTTAATTCTGATTCGTTAAGTATGTTAAGCATTCGCGGCTTAACCAGTGGTCACAATATAACTTGACTTAATAATTCTAACTCAAGGTATCATAAATATGTGGCCGGCTACCAATGAACACGGTTAGTACATGCCGGGCTCTGTCATGCATCTAAAATATGTGCACAATCCTCTCATGCACATGCCAACACTAATTATTGCTAAATACTAAGACTAATCGGGTGATTATGTTGCATCTGTCGGACTCTGGTGGGAGTCTGATATGCTTGTATGTATTTTCCCTTAGTTTCGAGTCGCTACTTCAATGAGCAAGGATGCATATTTACCGACATCATATTCAATCTAAAAACATTGACGTGACAAAGTTGTTTGAGATAATAGCAATTGACTTTCAGTAGAGTGCTACATTTTGCCTCTGATTTTTATGGCAACCGCATCTGGCAGCAATGTAACCGTGTAGGCAGTACCTATCGAACCCAATAGAAGTGCAAAACCAAGCTTCATAGTAAATAGGCTGAAGGATGCATCGCCATTTAGGATACAATTTGTTCACTACAAAAGCCTACGCTTGTATTACGTGCTTTCTTTTTAAAACGTAAAGTTTTGATCCACTCTATGCGAATCCGAGCACTCTTATAACCGCCTTGGCAGAAGCGTTACGAAATCACCTCAGGCAGGAAGAGGTAATCTAGAAGCACATCCAAGCCCTCAGCAGTAAGATACAACAGTGCAGTTGATTGATGCGACTCATTGTGATGCTTAGACAGCGTGCCCTTGCGGCGCAATAGAATTAAGCTTCAAGATTAGGACATTGAATTTAACAAGATGTCACCATCACTTGGCGCGTGGATGCATATTTGCTTGGCTAATTTACTTTCTACATGCCTCATGTAACGCCGGCAGCTGAGCAATTCTAGTAAGCCAGGAAACAGCATCACACGCTTTACTTCATTCGTAAAATGCAATCACTAAATTGTAGCATTTATATTTATTAATGGGTGTGCTTCTATAGTCGTTGAATAATGCTGAGTAGGGAACACGGCTTTTCACGGTGCATTGCAAGAAACTTATATGGCAGTTTCTGAATTTGCTTATTGACATTTGATATCGTCAAATGAACGATACTTTATTCTACAGAAAGTATTATATTTACAACACTGTCCTGTCTTGTACAACCGAGCAATTTCGACAAAACTTTCATAACAGCCACTTTATTGTTTTTTTCTGTTGAATAATTTTAGTTTGTTCAATATTATTGGATGCGACATCTGTGCTGTTCATTGTCTCACATTATGCACATACAATAACATGTTACCTTATCGATTTTGCTATGTGGCATCGGTTAAGCCTGCCAACAAAGTATTCGATTTAGCTCCGGAATCAGCTGAATATTCATCATTATTCATATAACATTTGTCGCCACATAAAGAACTGCCAAACCCAGAAAAGGCAATGTCTGGCATATTGGATGCTTAAAATAGTCTGCGAAAAGTCTCTGCGGATAAGAAAATCACTTATGAATGTACCGGGTATCTCAAGGACACATACAATTGATGCTAATCCATTGGTAAATACTGAAATCTATTCGCGTTCGTCCATGGATAACAAACTAATAGCGTAGCGGTATAACCCAGTGAGTACATTCGTTCGGTACTTGCACAGCGGATATGCTAGTGTGACTGCATTAGACGAATGATAATTTATCTACTGATACATTTATATGAACTGATATACAGAATAAATGAATGCATCCATTAAATATATCTTACTCATCGTATTGTTTTAAACTATAAGACAGAGACTAATTTGAAGGGAAGCTTTATGTTATCCAAAACTAGTGTTTCTTTCATGCTGCTTGTATATATTTCAAACATTTGGCGGTAAAGTTGAGAATAATGGGTGTTTTGTAAAGAAGATACAATATGATAGATTACCGAGGAACGGCATTCTAATCAGTGTATTCGCTGATCAATATGTGCTGATTGAGTATTTACCAAAAGAGTTTCACGTACAAGGAAACCCCTGATGCGTCTGAGTTTGCTGGTTGGAAGTTTGTTTACGATCTGCATATTACTAAGCAATACGGTATACTGGCCAACAACAATAACTATTGGCACACTCAATTGATCTATTAGTTGCATCAGAACCTCTCCGTTCAGCTTAAAATCTTTTTGGTTGCTAAATCAGCACAAGCACCGCTATACACTATTATATGACGCATTTCTTAAATAGCCAAAAATATTCATTTTCTCGGCAATTTGGCTGGTATCCTCAAGATAACCACTTGCAAGCGCGGCCTTACATGATCACAATTGAGAGGATATTACGATAGCGGAAATATCACAGGTGGACCTTTAATAGAGTCGTACAAGTGTACACCAAACACACAGGCATGCACTAGACTCAAATCAAGGATTCCCACTTTGTCATGTTCTGCCGCATTTAATGTAACAGTTATACCACGCTTTGTGCATTGATACCGAATTCCGTCTTAAATGGTTGATAGTTGTTTTTTTACACAAATGGTTTTCACATCGTACGTGGGAGGAAATATTTGGCCATTCGGGAAATTATGAGTCATCTGCAGCTGAATGTGAATTTGCACATTTGAACATTTAGGATAAACTAGACCTTGTTCCGTGGTCAATGTTATTTAGTTTGAATTGGTTTTTGATTGGGGCAAAGTATGTTGTAATTGGAGTTCAACTAACACTCTGCACATTGTTATGTCCCTGGTCTCAAACTTGTTTGTCCGTAAATGGGAATCCTGTAAATGTTCTAGCACCGGAGGTTGCTATTTTTCTTATTAGGAAAGGCATTGGATGTTCTCAAATACCCTGAAGCGTCCAATTATATGTATCCCTTCGGCACTTATAAATCACTCCAATAATGATCAGCAAGCAGACAGTTGCTCACGGAAATTGACACCGGCCGACGTAAGCTACGTTTTTTGCATGTCTAGAACGAATACTGAATGTATTGCTGCAAGTTGTATTGGTTAGAAGTTCCCCGACACAGGTGTGAGACATTTTTAGGTGAGATACTTATTGAAGTCGTTACCTGAACGTATATGCTAAAGGCGACATGACACGTCATAATTTTTAATAGTCTGAAAGGCTTCTCCTTACCTAATAAGTGATAAACGGAATGTGAAGTGTGCCATACTGAAGACATTTTGCTATTTACAAATGACATATAGACAGATAGTCTATTTACAAATGGTAAATAGCATATAATTGCTTTTTGCAGTTCGGTAAATGAAGACCAATCGTCACTAGGTTTCGAGCCTGACATGTATTTCTGTCTTTTTTTCACCAATGACCTCGACTATTGATCACGTGTCATTTTGTCTTTTGACACAATTCAACTATCAGCTAAATCCGCTGCTCATAATCCTGCACTTGATAGCATTAGCTAACTCTTGATTTGTTGCTCGCATATGCATTATCTTTGCTGTTGTGTTTCACATTATCGTCACAATATATCGCTTGGATTTACGTTCAAAATATCACCACTAACTTAATTGACAGCCATATTTTTATGCCATAAATCAGTCAACTTCAGTGAAGGATCGGACCGGGCTTTAGCTCATTCAATAAAATGCCACTATGTAAGGCCTAATATATGTGCACTTATTTACAGCGGTCGTCGTGGATGCCCTCTACCGAAGATATACACTACCACCGTGGTAGTTGGCTCGTAAGTTAAGGCCATATGAACTACTTTACTAAGTTTTTCCAGTTCCAGCAGCTTGTTTAGCCTGCGTCAGTAGCGCCAGGTGGCTGATTTTAAGACGAGCAGACCAGTTTGTATTCAAGTCACACAGCCAAATATTACATGACAATCACTAGTTGGGAAGTAATCATGTCCAGATCAGACAGGACGAACACCACTTGACGAATAACCCGTGTAATTTAACGCCTGACCGCATACAGCTGTGCTAAGAGACATGATGATTTAATGACATCCATTTCATTAATCTATTCTATTATGGGTTTGTCCGCTTAAGCGATACTTGCAATGATAGAGTGCCGACTTTCTTTCGATAATTACATTTAAGGATTTGTACAGTGCCTTACTGTCATTTCATACATTCGCGCTGTTAATCAAAACCAAAACAAAACTAAAGAGTAACTACTCCCATTCATATACTATTCGTATTGCCAATGGTTTGTTCGATTATTATACATTCAACGGGCCTCGATTGCATAGTGACTAGACTCTAATAATGTGCCACTGGGCAGTCACAGAACACAAAATGCTCTGCATCATACATATGTCATTGCTCAACAAACCAGATGCATGCTTCGTATGCACAAAAGCTACCTACATACCTCAAAATATCTGCTTCCATTTGTAACTTCAACATTATAATTATCGAGCGTCGACCAAGATATCAATTAATGTCATACGGAGCTCAGTTTTGCATGGTTTTTGGCAGTTTGTCCGGTCGTGTAGCGCTATTTTAACTAACTCCCCAATGGCGGGACGGGCTATAATCACAGTCATATATCAAGAACAAGTTAGCAGGCTTAATTATGCTCGGTCCAGATTGTCTTAAATGTCATGGCGGTAAGGGGAGCGTGTTGCGTCACCCTCCGTTAGGAATCCATAGAACGCCCGCAGACCACCCTTACAGCATGTGACCACCACAACTTTGTATGGGGCTTGTAAGCACTTATATGTCTCTCGTGACTAAGGCATAACATGCATAAATATTGCAAACAACCTAGTTATTCGCCAACGTTCCCATTATTGGAGTCAATGACAACAACAGGTGACATCCTGCGACTGTTTTATTTAGCAAAACATCAAACGTGCTGTTAATCACCCTCTTTTGCTTTTCTGATAAGGCAGCGAATGCCGGAATACAGAGATACGATATTGCTTCATCGTAATGTGAAAATATTTCCAGGGCCCTGAGTATTAGACCGGATAATACATTTTTGCTGTCTGATCGGAATACTGATGGCCAGCAATGCAATATAACTATGTTATAGTATGCTGCTTTTTGGATTAAACCCGTTTATATGACATGGATGCTTATATCGATACATGAGCCTACTATGAATAATAGCGTCAGCATGTACACGTGAACTTCATATCAATATAGCCTTTAACTCTCTCCTTACATTGCATATTGAATTTATTGAGTTGGTGTAAAATTAGTCATTCTAAGCTGACTTGTCATAGAAACAGGCTAAAATTGTTAAGAGAATATTAGCCAAAATTATCGTCAGTGGTTCCTATTTATTGCCTCTGTCAGATCTTAACAGTTTCCGTTAAATATTTCTGGTGAATCGATAGTGGAAAAGTATCCCATGGAAAGGATATTACTTGGTGGTCGATGAAATATATTTGCTCTCCGTCCGGATATTGCAATCTGCTGTATGTTCTAAATACAGATTAGCACTTATTCGTAATGGCGTATTTTGTCATGCTAGTTTCTAGGCTTCTCGGTTACACTTATATTTTACATGGTTTTTTCGCTAAAAATGTATGCGTCATCATGTATGTAAACATGTTATTGTGCAGCGTGAGTCATGTTTAGGTCAACCATGTATTCTTCTCTTTATATGGTCATTTGAATAAATGTTTATATAGCCTAATTTAAGACGCCAGAATTTCTTACTTATGCCATCGAAAAAAAGGTTAATCTCTTTACATCATCCGGATTAATGCATCATCATGCAGGCCAGATACATGCTTATGGCTTCTTATAGTATATCAACGGCCATTAACTAAGGCAATGCCGTGATTATTGGCAAAACGGATGGTTTAGTGTTGCATATTTTACCGACTGGTATGGGCGCCTGCCAAAAAAATGCACTGCAGATGAATATTTTCCAGCAGCTCTCCGGCAAAACACTCTAGATATAGATTACAGAACGAATGCAATACTACACCTCTGACGTCATAGACCCCACTATGATTTTGTTTTGCTTAAGATATTTATACTTGGCAGGTAATAGATTCCTGTTTTAGTAACGTCTACACACCATTTACGTAGCGTTGCAGCCCTCTCTTTCGATGACATGTTTATCGCTTTACCAGCTTATAGAACATGCATACGTGCCATATCAGCCATGATATACATCTCTGAATCGCAAAGACGCAGCATTCTGAAATATGACGGTCATATCAAACCAATTCAACATAAAACATGGAATACCGTCAACGTTGACGTTATTACAAATGAACAATATGAACCACAATCAATTGCCCATTTATGTTCACTCAATGTATTCAATTGAACGTCAAATCTGTCCAGAGATATGCGATGAAAGTTATCCCATTCCAGGACTTCAGACCGCATGCTTCTGGATATAGCACTATTGCTCTGAAAGCGTATTACTGTGCGGCGCGATGTCCCACGATATTGAAGGTGTCTACCAGCAGGTGTTTGGGCTCATAAACATGCTGCGGAGTCAGTCCGATTCTGTACTCTATGGTTATGTTTCAAAAACATGAGGTTCTTACTAAATGCAAAGCAAAACCATGACCTGATCTTGAGTGTGGTTAACCGGACAGCCTCAGTGTACATCCAATATTTGATAGCTACCTATTAACCCTTCATGACCGGCCACTCATGTGATAATTTTGCACAATCGTCTGGAAATCGCTTTGTTCTCATTTACTGAACCTATTTACGTTGTTCATATGACAAACGTCCCCGATTAAGACTTTTGCAAGGTGTCCAAACGCATATGTCTCTCTGACCTATTGTTAAACAGATCTGAAAATGGAGACACATCTTGCACCAAAAAATGTTATTTTGTATAGCACAGCACATCATAAGTGTGCTGTGACTCCGGCCCATCCATATCTACCTAGCAATCTAACATAAGGCTTGGACTAGTGTAATCGCAGTTGTAGCATGACGTATGATAGGTGACTATATAGCGCCACTTACCAACTTCACCTGCAAGTGTCTATTGATCCATATTGTACCTTAGCGTATATTCCGAATGTTAAAGCAGCTTATTTGCCGCTTTACCGTGTGACATTCACCAAACCTCATTTTCCGTTTATTCTCCATTTGCGTAACATTTTACCCGTGCCTTCCTGAAAGACACTTACAAGCACTATGACACTTGCGAATAAACCAATGCACACTATGTATAAACGGTACGTATAGGAGGATTCTACTGCTATGGTCGGGGATTCTTCATTAAGTTGGCCACATGGAGTTCTTATTATGCGGTTACAGACTTCGTACAAGCATTAACATGTTAGCTTTCTTCTGTATCAGTCCTCGTAACTTAGATGGACAAACACATCTCGATGCAATTCACGCAATATTTGCATTTGTTTGATGTAGTCAGCATCGTTTTGTATAAGGGAGTCCTTTGTGCATCTGGAAAAAGTTAGAGGTCAGTTTCTGGTATGCATATTGTTGAGAAACACTATGTTTTGTTAGGTAATCATGATTCCGTTGACATGAACGCTTTTTGGCATATAATTCGGACGAAACGGACGAGCAAACAGTGACGCGTTAAAATTCACTTCACCTAATATCAGATGGGACAGAGATGTCTGCATGGCGCCATTTTTGATAGTTGAATCGGTCCTCCGATCCATCAACCATCTATCATCAATCGATATCTAACATGTACATAATTGTGTCTAGTTAAGTTTCTACAAATAAATGAGGCGTGACACGCAATTACATATTGCCGTAATTCAGACGTCAAAGTTTCTAATTTCACACACATTACCCATTTGAATGACTAGTGCACTATGGATTAACGCAAACGCAAGCGTACACGATTACATGTGAGAGTACATAGCTACATAGCATATTGGATTAGCTGAGTTATTGAAAACACCAAAGCAAACTATGCATACAATGGTATATACATTAAGGTGCTATTACTGGAGACGTAACACAGTTGTCAGGACGTCATGCTTTCAGCTGAATACCATTAGGTAGCTTTATTATATAGACAAATATTTATACGTTGGTTCTCGTCTGTATTAGTCCCGATTACTTGAAATGAACGTACATATCCAGGGGTTGGTGACGCCGCCAATTTTATTGTTTTCGTCAATTACAGCCAGCATTGTACATTATGTGAAAAAACGAACTGCATATTTGCTGATTAATATGGATCAAAATAACATTTACACGTAGAATAGTTATAACGCGTGCATGACTTTTCGGGGAAAACACAACCCACGCAAATAAAGGGCAGTGTCCTGCAATGTTTCAACCAGTGTTTACCTAAACATTAAAACTGGTGTGATGCATTAAACTGTTTGTTAATTAGCTTTTGCTTCACCGGGGCTTTACGTTGATAGCAGTTCAGCTTAATTCAATTTCAGAAAGCATGAAGGTCATTTTGATCCTCCATAATTCGGTTTGTTGATGATCCACAGAGCGTAACCACGCGATATAACCCTCCTTTGTTATCTTATATGATGATCGATGTATGCTTACACCAATTAATTACAAAAGAGCCCTTATCTCGAATTCATCTACTGCCATAATATACTGCATTAAACCAGAAAAACGTTTTTAGAATATCATGCCATCACGAAATACACTCTGCGGTCGCAGAATTGAAACTTTTACCAACATGTTGAGAGTGAAAGTATTCAATTAAATTCGAACTACAGCGATAACGATTACGATATAATGCTGTTCCTAGGGCTGTTATGGAGTCGCTCTTACAGACCAATGCAAAATGCTAAATTGGTGTAAGCATGTCATATCGTTTATATTCACATGATCACTTCACAGACAAAGTAAAACCAGTGTTTCCTGCGATCACAACTACCACATATGCTAGTCATAATCAATATTTTCGTACTACTAGCATCATCAAGGACCAGCGCATATTATTTAAAGGTTTGCCTATGACTTTACATAGGCTAACCAAGAGACCATCGATGCTGGCTATTGGTGCAAGCAGGTGCTTATCACACATTGCATGCTTGATGCGCCATTGAATTGTTCTTACAAGACATTTGTAACCAAGGCTTCAACAAACTTCAGACCTATTTTGTATATACGCCTGTTGGACGTACATTCATGAATTATTTTTATTTGTGGGTGGTCGAAGCACTTTTAGGTGGCGTAAATGCACATTGTTCAGGTGAAAGGACATACATATCCGGTAGCGATTAACGCAGCCAATTATTGCGCATTTGTCTTAACGAGCCAGCATAGTGTGGTATGTGAATGAGCAAACTAGATATTATTTGAGCAATACGTACCGAATTATAATTTGGATCCGATGCCTACATGGCACAGACTTTGATAAATGCATGATAAGCGATCACATATTATGTTAAGCAGACCAAATGCATATGTATATTAGTACATCAATTTAAAATGCTTAAGGCATTTTCTAGTTTTTTTCTGTTAACATATCTGTGCATGCGTAGCGATGTACCATGTTAGTTATGGTCACAGGACGTATTTAGTGCAGCGCAACACTCCCATTATGATGTATCATACCGTATCAGTGCATCTCTCTGTGGAATATACAACCAGCACAGTTATGCAAATCTCACATAATCCTTTCTTTTTCATGTTTAAGTGGCTAGCACCCTTTTGGTTGACCCATATATTCACGACTGTACACAGAGCATATTTCAATTTAGGAAATGGCATGAACTGAGACGTTATGGAGTCGTACATGAGTACACCGGAGCATACGTTGAATATAGTATCTAACTGATAGTGCTTCACGCGCTACGCTAGGGCGCCTTAAGACTATTGATCTGATGGAATGCTGTCAGAGGAATGCCGTTAGGCAGTTACAGTACATTAGCATTAGTCTTCTGCATAAGCCATGAAGACCACAATGAACATATCAATACATGTGTAATTGACGCAGCCATGGATTGAGCATTCATCGAATGTAGCAACAGTAATTAAGTGTTCATTGACATTTGCTCATTAATAAGTTATCACGTGTCCTTGACCAATCGGTTGAATATTTTCCCACGTATTGCCACTGGCCAGTAGCATTATTTACTTCTGTATTAATTATTGATCACCCGCAAATTAAACATGTAGTGGTGGTTCATACTGAGTACGGAATGAATTATCTTCTGCTTCACGTTGGGCAGTAACTTCCGGAACAAAAGCTTATTTGCCATGGCATTCGCCAAAAATGATATATATTCATAAGACTCAAATCCTGATTCGGCGTTCTGTCATGTTTTGCTAGGTTCAATATAACAGCAACAAATAATTGTTTGTACATTGATACCTTTTTCCATTATTTATATCAAATGGCTGCATACATCTGATTTTTTACCGCTTCAAACTGTAAGTGACCATAGATGGAGCGAATCAGCCAATAACCAAGCCGTCACGTAGAGGTATAGATAAGCAAAAGGGTTATATGTGCGGTTGCTCCACCTACCAACTGTTCAGCCACCAAACACCATAGCGCAACCAATCACCGAGCAGTTAACAGAGGTTAACCAGAGATCGACAAAAAGTGCCCAGCGTAGGTGTCACATCGAGCTTATATCATTAAATTTCATCCCACTGGTTACAGATATTTAGCCATTTAGCAAATAGTGGGCTATCTGTACTTGAGTTAGCACCGGCACATTCCTGCATTGGAAATATACTAGACAAATGTTTTAAAATGCAGGGCCAAGGCTTGTTAAACCCGCTTTATTAAATTGGAATTGATGCTTTATTAATGGCATATTAATTAGTTATTGCAGTACGCTAGACACTTTATCTGCACATGATTTCAAATACATGGTCACATACTTATAAGCCCGTCAATTGAAATGCCGGATATGTCCCTGTAACAGGGTTCTTGTTTTTCCTGTTGCAATTTGCACTAATCATTTGCAAAGCCCTTAAGCGTCCAATTATGTGTAACCCTTTGGCATCTGAAAATCCCTTCAATAATGTTCAACATCAAGACAGCTGCTCATGGCCCGACGAATATTCACATCCTTCGGCCGACGTCAGCAACTTTTTCTCTTATGCTCAGGACAAATACAGCACGTATCGCTGCAGGTCATATTGGTTAGAAGTTCCCTTAGATAGGTATGAGGCATCTTAACGCGACATACTAATCTGAACCGCTTCATGATGAAATTGCCTCAGGCAACAGAATTCTTTATGTATATGGTAAGCCATCATTCATCCTCGTTTGGTTCCTCCCTACTTAAGATGTGACTCAAGAAATGTTAATGTTGCCTTACCGAAGCCATTTTGCTATTTGCAAACAGCAGAGAGATGATACTTGCTATCTGTTTTTTTGTAAAATGCCGACCGGTCGTCACTAGTCGTTAACAACAATGACAGTTAGTACTTAAATTGCACTGCAATGCCTTTCATCATAAACTATTCGTTCAAGGTACACTTCTGTCTTTTTGTTTGTATGTTTCAAGCAACTGTTCTGCTGTTTGATTATCACTCGCCACGTCTTCTTTGGATACGTTTAATTAAGCATAAACCGTTGACGATGACTCGACAATTACGTTATGAAAATATTCTGATTGTTTTACCATTCATTGTTTATTTGGATTTAAAATATGGTTAAAGTATTGAATTGATACGACCCACTAGAATTATATAATGAAAGCAATATTAAATGCGCGGCCTTCGGCTACGTTATCGCAGTGCTGGTTTGTAGGCCTCGTATGACCGCTGGGCTATTATCTGCAAGTACGCGCCGACTGTTGCTTTACTCGATTGTAGCTTTACTCGATTCAAGCAGCTAAATGGTATAGTCAATAAGCCGCAAACTTTGAACCAAGCAAGTATTTACACGCTATTAAGTCGCAACGCACAATTTCCTGTACGGTCAAGCTAACACTAATAACAGGAACGAGCCAAGAGTACGCAAACGTCACTGTGAAAACAATTTTAGTCAATAACGAGCGTGTACTATTTACATTTACCACTTGCTCTAGGTTATTGAACGCGAGAATACGGCGCAGATACCAGAATATCCGAAGTTAACTACCAGCATGTGCCATGCTGGTTGGGATTCTTGATATGATTTATTCGACGCATCCTAGTATTCATCATCAATATGCAAGAATCAACTGGTATCTCTGTCCGCCGTGTTTTTAGTGTGAGATCCGGTAACAATTGCATCTTGCAAGTGGCAATAATTTTAGCGTCATAATATCTCGTTACCTGTCCAACATGTGACATATGGCTTAGCAGAATCAAACATTGTTTGACTTTGAACAGCACAATGATTGTGCTATAACAAAAAAAAATATCAATTGATTTAGCATTCTTGCCATTTTTAGTCAGAATCCAGTTATTTCACCATCTATCAAAAGCCTGAACTAATTTAGAGTCAATGAGTGAATAATTGAACATGCAATGTTTAATAAGCCGAATGGCAATTCTGTCAGATTCGTTTTTGCCGTTGAGCAGCACAATGCATATGTGAAATTACTAAAACATTAATGCTTATAGCAATCATGCATTAGTTCATTTACTTTTTTTGCAGTCATTATCCAGTTTCTTTACTTTCTATCAAAATATAACCTGAACTAGTTTAGCGTCAGTGAGTAAACAATGACTCTTGGCTTGAATATACAATGTTTTACAACTCAAAATGCGATTCAAAGTAAAATCATATATATTGGAGGTGAAATTCCCCCAGAACTCAAATCTACTCGAGGAGCAACATAATGGTACATTTTTGTCTTTAGCGGCCTTTATTGTTAAGGTTTTGCAATTACATGATTTTACAACGTTATTTTTGCCTCGCGTTTGAAAAGAAGCAATAGATGTGTGGTTATTGAGTAAGGACATTACTTCATTAGCATAAGAAAATATTTGCTTGGCCCCAAAAGTCATACCGGATATTGCAATTGGCCCGCTTCTACGAATGCTTATGAGCAGCAAAGCAATAGACAATAATTTACTATGCTACCATCGAGGTAACCAGGGTATATTTCTGCTCGACATGATCGCTGTTACCGATGCAGTAGCTTACTTAAAATTAAAGGGCGTCATGAACAGATGCAGATCATCGCAGTGTTAAGCTTACAGATCGATGAAGCAGGTAATCTATCTCAGTTATTGCTATGTTAGTGTTAATGGGCACACACGGTTTTAATGTTTTACAATCTATTTAGCACAACAACTACAGCCAGATACAGAGATACAAGAAGAATTGGTACACCATAAAGCCCAACAACTATGATGCAGCGCACAACAAGCTACACATATCAGCTCAGTAAACCGTTGTAACTGTACTTTCTTGATAAATTGCGATATTTTCTAGCGGCTAATTGTTTCTTTATCATGTGAGGAAATACGCCATACGTTATATGGCGTATGGTGCATACCTAAGGGCTAATATGAATTTGGAAGATGCGATGAGAAAAACAATGTCAATTCAATGCAACACGCAGTGATTTGATAATTTATGCAAAGTTACAAATATTTCACAAAAGACAATTGGTTAATTCACACTTCTGTATTATATCTTCCATCTTAGATTAGGCTTCCAATGTTAACCATTATGTAAAAAGGGTATGGTATTTTTTGATAATTCGTTTGCTACTATCGCCGGCTAACTTGACCCACAGGCATATACATTACAAAGCCGGAATGCAATTCACAAAACGCCTATCTTTGCTCAATGGCATTTCATTTGCCATCGGTAATGCTCAGTGAGTTCAACATGTGTCAATTTACCCATCATAGATCTGTTATAGATGTTTTTGGCCATAGGTTCTAAGAATAGCGCACATCTACGAAAAACTTCTTCTTCATCATAAACGGTCAGTTACAATGGTCTTCTTTGGACGCGTTCAACACGATCTAATAATCAGTCAATCAATATAGGAGATTGTTGATTGCAAAAACAACAACCAGAGTGTTTTCTGCGCTTTAATAATAATTCAACTGATGTGTACCCGTTTCGTTATCCACTGGTCAAACACATGTTAACATATATGAACATATGGTGATGGTTGAATGGCACGTGCGCAGAAACGAGTCATTTATTCACTATGATGTCGTAACGGCGACCCAAGCAGCATGAATGCTAGGGTTTATGTACGAACCAAAGTATTTCAACCTAGATCAACGGGTATCAGCACAATATTTGACAATATATACCACTATAATTCATGCATACTCCACTATAGCAAGGCAAGGCAATGTAATACGAAGAGATATGCGACCCAACGGATCTTTTTGAGGCGTACGTAGTTTCTAACCTATCACTTTGTTATCTAAAATAGTATGTCTTTCCAGTAGATTGGAGACAGAATCAACGATTTCGATAGCATACTTTTGTCTAATCTGTTTTCATATATGGTTTAGACGCAAGACAATAACAGCGACTTATGTGCAAAAACAACAGGTAAATATATCAATAACTATATACAAGTGGGTATATATAGGCATATACACGCCTATATATATAACTCTATTAATCAAAAAAATATATATATATATATATATATATATATATATATATATATGTATATATATATATGTATATATATGCATATATATATAATTGTATATATGAATATCTTAATATATGTATATATATATAAATCTATATAAATGTACATACATTCATAAATCTTTATATGTGCATAATGAAATACATTATTATATACTAATATATATGTATATACATATACATGCATGTATATACATAGATATATGTATGTTGATACAGATATAATCACTTTGAAGCAATGAAGATGTTTCTCATGCCCCCGTCATTCATGTGGCTGATGGAACTCTAAGACAGAGAAATATGAAGAAAGAATTGTCTAATAGTTTTACAAATTTTATATGACGACTGACCTAAGCACCCTCGTCAGTTCACATAGGGCTCTTTGCGATACTTTTATGACAAACATAATTTTTAAATCTTCTCGTTCTCTTTATTTGCATTGCTTGGACGGTGCGACGAGCATCAGTGCCACTGCACCTCGAGTATCAATTTCATGGTCATATGCGGTTAATGCAGTATTCGGTGCTGAATGAATTCGATACCTATCAATTTTGTAAGCATGCTTGCGCACAAATTCTCGCTATACCCCTGAGTCATCGGAGAGAATATCGACCTAACCGCTAATATACGGTTGGTAAAATAGATAGTTATCTGCATCATCTTTGTGCTGCTAACGTAATACCTCTGTGGCCACGAAATTCACATAGATATCACTGAACTGCTTTTCTAGCTTTATAGTCATAGCAATCTCTATTGCTCAAAATACATTCTATACGACTTTGGTGTTCCTTATTTTGTATCATGCCGCATTGCACCAGCAAGCATATAGATTGCCCCTGTTGGAATGAAGAGACCATTTAGTATCTTATTTTAATCGTGGGTGTTTGCACGAGTGTTATTGGTCATTGTATCATATCCTATAAAACCAGTCAAGATGAATGTGTCTTGCTCTCTTGAGTGCATTGAATGGTATAAGTGTCCCCTTAACTTAGCAAAATGCATTGCCATCGAATCTAAACATGACGCTCTTGCACAATTGAATTAATTTCAAGGATGACAAGTGCATCTCCAACTCTTAATCATGCAGATTTATCGCAAAAAGGCATTCAAATTGGAGATATTGCACAATTTATCGTCGATATTGAAGGTTGTATTATATTATTAGATGTTTTCAAATACGCTTGGATGGTCGCTACACGCTCAATTTTTACGTTGCGCCTAAATTTATATTCGTCCGGTTATTTGCAGATATGTCGCCAGTTTACAAAAGGCGGCTACAGTGAAGGTGCCAAACATAGCAAAACGTGAGATCAATATCAGCTTCATGGAACTGTATCAATATGTCCCATAACCATTCACTTGTAGGTGTTTTATTGTCTAGGTCATTGCAGTTGAAGGACTGGTTTCTATTGCTTCTGCCTTTGCAAGTACGAGCCTTTTGTTTGTTTAATAGCTTCAAAACTAGAACCACAAGACTTAATTTGGCATCTGCTAAAATATTATTAACAATTCTGAAAAAATAAGATGCTTGAAGGAATGGCTGCTTTAAACAAAGGCCGAACTAAATATACGTTTGATGTTAAGCCCTATCAATGCCGCTTGTTTCCGGCTATAATCTTAGTTTTACATTTAACCATATGTTATTTGGAGATTTCAAGAACAACAGGTATGCAATATAATTCCGGATATTTTTCTTGCAAACACAACGAAAAGCCAGTGCCAAGACTACGAACCGTTATACTTATCTTATTCCAGCAACATCTCATCTGCATCTTTTTATCAAAGATTAATGAAGCTGCAATTGACTGAAGTTATTTTGCTTAGGGTTACATATGTTTTCTATCTATTTGCAGATAGACACACTCCATGTTGCATTAGCCTGTCTACCTCCTATGATATATGTACTGTTGTCAAATCACCTATATGGTTTACTTTCGCTCTCAAAACAAACCACAGTGTCATAAGCATCTAAACACACCTTTATTATATTACTACCGCTCACAGACACCAATTATAGTGAGATATTATACACAGGAAATAACAATTGTAGAAAGGTATAAAAACCATTTAATGTTTTGCATGAATGACTTCCTAAATATTGACTTGATCTGGTAGTGTAACAATGTATCCAGTGCTCACATTTAATTACTATATGTCCCCTGCAAAACATTACAATTGATAAAGAAAACAATTGAAGATGATAACCTGTGCTCAAATGTTATATTTCACAATACACAAACGACTAACACGCCCACACCCATTAACACACGCTCGCATGCGCTAGCATTTACCTGCATAAAGTTTACAATGAAGCACTGCATTTGTATATACACACATACGCATGGTAACACATATGCGCAACAAGTGCATGCCGTTGATAGTCACTTGCATACTTCTGCATACTGAAGTTCGTATCGAGACCTTTAAGACAAAGACCTTTTTAGACGTTTCGTTAAGTAAACATGTGTGGAAAGATAAGACCATAAAGGAATAGATTGACAAACTAATTCTTTAAATGTTTTATTGTTCATCTTACTTTATGAGAGCCGCAACTGCTCCCGAGGACCACAACTGTCGAATAGGCAAGACTGTCCATTTATTAATTTTATGACATTATTATTTGCCTTCCATCTTTTGCTGTGATCTCAAAAATACCGAACGTCGATACTGAATCGTGTGCAATTATATCGGATTGAGCTGCACTTAGTATGAGATTGAAATCATCAAGAAACTGTAACACACATAGAAAAAAACATATGTTCTTCTTAGTAATTAGTCATTTGGTTACTTAAATATAGAAACTCGTTCCATGTTAGTCATGTGGTTACATTGGAATCCACAAGCCATTCAGAGACGAATTATGTTATTGTCCTACAAAAATATGTGAATAAACACTTACTCTGTGCGTGTTCAATTTGTATCAACAGTTCATTTAAAAAAAATATATTAGATGGTTGTGCATTCAGAGACAATTATCTCAGCATATCACATGTTGCGACGTTGATTCATTGGTGTGTTCAAATGATCATATACCGAAAGCATGAGCAAGCATCTCCCATCATATTCCTAAAGAAACTAAGCGTTATTTGTATACTATGAACTAAAACTCTACCTGTAATGACATAAGTGTAAGATTTATAATTGCACGGGTTGTTTAAGACTACAAACATTTTAAATGAAATCTGAAGGGTATCAAACATACGATGCCTGACTGTTCGTTTTGAGCAATGACAATGCATGGGTAAACTGGTCGCTAATATAGAAAACTTTACGTAAGACATCCAACGAGTGCAACACAACTTAATAACATCTACAAAGCCGTACGACCCATGTATGAAACAACGCAACATTTTATCATCAACTGAACATCTCTGCTAACTGTGTTAACATTTATTTCCAATGGAAGGCTATAAGTATTGATTTCTACGGACGTTATAATCCAATACATGCAAAGCCCAAAAACGTCGTCAATAGATCAAATGTTCAACTTGCCTTATCATATATCTGAAGTATATGGTAGCCGTCGTTACTTACTGCACTGATTGCTGTGAATGCAATTAATATAATTCAATTATTTTGAGGCAGAATTGCATGTATTTGACGCTGTCGATATTTTCAATAAAATGGTCAGTTTTTGTCGTAATTGTTAGTTAAATTATATTCAATTAGCGTAAATAATTAACATTTATTTTCTGGTTTACTATATGTTGAATTTTCTGGGTTGAATATGTCCTCTTTGCGATGGATTATATGAGTCGCTGATCACTGATTACCCAAGGCGTAAGTACAATCAATCTTACAGTGTCTGATGTTAATTTTTATTGATGACATTCAGCAAACTATTCTGAATGCTTTATTGATGTTGCAACACAAGGTGGGTTCAAATAATAATGATTATAACTACTTGTTTAGCAGTAGAATGACAACATCAAATTAAGTAACTTTATTATACAAATGATTTTTGAGCCTCTGCAATCTGACTTCAATATATTTGTTATATCAAGGCAGTGCTCCTGTGGTGCAATTATCTAAGTACATATTTTTGTCAACAATTAGCGGTCATAAATAGTACCAGAAATGATATTCTCAGCGAGATTGTACCTTAAAGACTGGGTAACCAATGCAGGTTCATGGCAATGTAAGATTGAACATGCAAACAAAATGGCAAATCAACACAGTTGTGTAATTTGTAAGCAGCATATATATAATTATGTTCATGTAAGTGTTTCTATTCGATAATAATGTGTCTTATTTTGCGTCTGGTAGACGATCTCATCAGCAGATGGATGTGTTATAATAACGTGAATTATGGTGTTAATATAAACCGATATTGGGTAGCATACAATCTGTGATACTTTACACCATGAGCTATTCACTAACGCGTCAATAGTATAACGATCGCGAGTCTAAACAAGCGCTTTCAAAACACATTGCAACCATCTGCCTTAGTCTGATGTTTGGCTATAAACATTACCTTGAATGAATTATATTCGTCCACACTGTGGAATTGTTCACCTGATCGTATTCACTCTGCTCTTAACAGCGACATATCGTTGGTGATTGTTAAACAGCGTACCATTGTGATCATAGTACGACGCACCGTTGATAAATAATGCATAACATTTCATTCAGCCGCTACTATTGCACCAAGCGATGCATCTGTGTTGACTGAAGAATTGTAATCGTTCTATCTAGTAAATCTAGCCTTATGTTTCCAGGTAGGCCATCCACTCCAATTACGCAAAAATCCGGTCTGACCGACAGCATCCGTCTGCAAATGTCGGTGACTCCATTGACTTGCCAACTAATGCGTCTTAGGTCGGTAAATATTGCGTATTATTTATGGCCCGTCATCAGGGCAATAGCTTATATCCTTTTAGTAGCTGTACTCTAACAAACTGAAGAAGGAAGTGATGTTAGCAACACAGTGCGCTGTGCTATAACATAACACCGAGAATGAAACTAGCTAATGCACCCAACTTCCGTTCAGCCTGCGGTTGAAATATAAACACGAAATATGATACGGATGAAAAAACTGGCTGCTAGCAATTCTCTTTTGATGACATTAGCAAAGCAGAAACTACGATATATGAGACATAATGTAACTGCACTATCTACAAACACATATATTTGCATCAGCTATGCAACTCGTGCGACATGACAGCATGATACAAAGTGCATTTTGAATATCATAAGCACCATCAACATAAACGGACTACGGGAAAGTTGTCAGATTACACAGAGACACTGGCGCCAAAATAAGGATCAAACCAAATCTATATATGTCTCAGCAATCACGTAAACCTCATCAGACACTGGCACTGTCATCTTTGCTGACATTCAGCCCACTTTTTCTTAAAATCCTCGGCTGCATTGTTTATCTGTTATACAGAAAAACCTGCCCCCCCCTCCCTTCCAGTGGAAAGTCTGTAGAAAGGATTTCGCCATCTAGGTTTTTAGACTAGCATTACAAATTACATGCAAGCCTTGCATTAATGATCTACCGCCTAACTGTAACCAGTAAACAGAAAGCAAAAACAGCAATGATCATTTAACCCGAAGAGCAAATTTATCAAAGATTAATGATTAGTCATTCAAGAGACCGCGCATGGAATTATGGACTGGTTAGCGACGTGACTACGCAATATTCGATCGTGTTCATGATTAGTGCTCTTGTTCGGCTTACAAATATCGCACCTATACCCCGCTGTGTGTATCCTATAGGAATATCATCGTCAAATAAGTACACAATAATCCATAGGACTCCTATCTTGGCTGGAGTGGCGTGGAATCCCATAGATCAAGAGCTATGAGCAGTGTCTCTCATATGGTCTACGGGAAAGTTGTCAGATTACACAGAGACACTGGCGCCAAAATAAGGATCAAACCAAATCTATATATGTTTCAGCAATCACGTGGTAAACCGCATCAGACACTGGCACTGTCATCTTTGCTGATATTCAGCCCACTTTTTCTTAAAGTCCTCGGCTGAATTTGCTTATCTGTTGACCAGAAAAACCTGACCCCCCCCCCCCCCCCCCCCCCCACCTCCCTTTCAGTGGAAAGTCTGTATCAGTATTTCGCAATCTAGGTTTTTAGACTAGCATTACAAATTACATGCAAGCCTTGCATTAATGATCTACAGCCTAACTGTAACCAGTAAACAGAAAGCAAAAACAGCAATGATCATTTAACCCGAAGAGCAAATTTATCAAAGATTAATGATTAGTCATTCAAGAGACCACGCATAGAATTATGGACTGGTTAGCGACATGACTACGCAATATTCGATCGTGTTCATGATTAGTGCTCTGGTTCGGCTTACAAATATCGCACCCATACCCCGCTGTGTGTATCCTATAGGAATATCATCGTCAAATAAGTACACAATAATCCATAGGACTCCTATCTTGGCTGGAGTGGCGTGGAATCCCATCGAACAAGAGCTATGAGCAGTGTCTCTCATATGGTCGTGGATGGCCATCGCTGGATAAATATAAAGTGATTGGCATCCCGAGCAAATAATGTTGCATGTATCACTTATTGACAATGTTCTGGCATTTTCCATGTTTTTAGAAGTTTAACATTCTCATCGACCAAGCAACTAGGTTTAAATTTGAAATACCAATCTGCCCCTATTTGAATCTTCTACGATGCTTGTAGGGTGTTAACGGCCATATTATTTGCCTTATTATTTGCTGTGCAGTTAAAGTAAATTGCATGAAGGAAGCATATTCTACTTTATGTCACATATTAATCATACGCATCCAAGTGTATTCGCTAGAATGAAATACATCCTGCGATGTATTATTATTCATAAATGAGTGATCATGGCTGCGGACAGCAAGGTCAGAAATCATGATATTGTGTATTAAACCTATTATTTGTTATCATCAATCCCCAGTTATTGATCTGTCGCTTGGTGCTTATCGCTATGACGCATGGTTGATGGTTTATTATCTGAATTAAACATAAATGACTGAATGGTGCTCCAGCTCGCTGGCGCGCTCTTTGATCGATCACTGCACAAAAGCGTTTGGAAGGTACTTGACAAGATATATAACATATATATGCGCTTTACTATACCTAGTGGCCTATAGTATATATATATATATATAGGAGATAGAGATATAGATATATATTATATATATATAGATATATATAGAAGATATATAGAGTATCTATATATATATTAGATATATATATATAATAGAGAAGACGAGAGAGAGAGAGAGAGAGATGAGAGAAATATAGATATATATATATATATATAGAGTAGATAGATATATATAGATATATCTATCTATATATATATATATATATATATATATATATATATCTATATATATATATATATATATATATATATATATATATATATATATATATATATATATACTTATTTACTTATTACATTTAGATTCAAAATTCTCATTAATAGAATCACAAGATGTAGTTTTATGCATGACTGCCGGTAACAGACCACAACACACTGAACAAAATTAGCTGAATACGGAATTTTATATTAAAAAGCAGGCAATAACTTGCACTAATTGCTAATAAGCGGGGCTCTATTTCGCAATAGCGTGTGTGGAAATTATTCAATGTGGATATTGTGCAGATATGAAAACGCGCTAATTATGTTTTATAGAGAAAAATACAGGCTTGGAAGCAAATGCTTATTTATCACGTGCTTTGTGAATGTAATCGTGTCGTAAGAAAATGTTAAGATTTATATCAATTTTAGGCGAGACAGTCGAACAAATATTGACATATTATTTTGCAATAAATAAAATTGAATCAAATTATTTCCCTGTTTGCGTCAATTCACCATTATTCTACCATGCAACCAAGCAGTAAACAATTAAACCAAAAACGGTCGTTTTACACTAACTGTAATCAGTGAACTGCAAATGCGTCGATTGCGCCTTGACCATGACCGAATGCTTAAAATGCTGTTGCTGTAATGGTAACAAGTTATTTTCAATTAAGCAAAAGAAGGCTATATATATATATATATATATATATATATATATATATATATATATATATATATATATATATATATATATATATATATATATATATATATATATATATATATATATATATATATATACACACATAAATAACTATATATAAACATACACGCATACCTATATATAATATCTTCATATCTTTATAAGTGTATATATACCAATTTATTTATATATGTATATATATATATAAATAAATATTTAGACATTGATATATTAAAATATATAAATGTTTATGTTATTGCCATATATACATTTATATGCTTACATTTAAAATCTATTTCGATATATATGCATATTTATGCATACAAATACATATTTATATATATGCGTAAAAAATCATAAATATTTATATATATATGATGTATATATACATCAATATATATATTTATATATATATAATATGTTGAAAATCTACATACAAATATACATATACATATACATATGGACATATTTACATATATATACATATATATATATATATATAAATATATATATATATATATATATATATATATATATATATATATATATATATATATATATATACTTTATGCACATACTGTGTTAATATATGTTTATATATAGATTTTTAATAGTGTCAAAAGCGGTACTTCAGTTATTATTCATCCGATGCCATAATATACAGATATATATACTTTATAACGACTATGAAGCAATAAAGATGATTGTCATACTCAGTGACCTCTCGCCATTGATATATCTGGTTATATTTCAAACAGAGAAACATATAGAATTGTGTGATAGTTGTCCATTATATAACGACCGCACCAAGCGCCCCCGTCAGTTCTATGAGGACTCTTTGCCATCCTTTTATGACGCACATAATCATTAAATCTTTACATTCTACTTTTGTTGTAGCGCTTTGAAGTTGCAACGGGTATCAATGCCACTTTGCAACGTGTATTAATTTCATGGTCATATAGGTTGCGGTAAAAGCATTATCTAGCGTTAAATAAATTCCGTACCTATCAAATGTGTAAGCATGCATGCAAACACATTTTTGCTATATCATGGCGTACCCGGAGAGAATATCGACATTAACGGTATCTATGCTGTTGTTAAAATAGGCCGTTATTGACATCATCATTGTGCTGCTTGAGTAATTCCTCTGCGGCCACTAAACATTGACATTGAAATCAGTCAAATGCTTTTCTAGCATTGCGGTCTTGTATTCTTTATTGCTCAAAATACGTTCCATACGGCATTGGTTTTCGTTTTTTATATCATGCCGCATTAACCTGCACGATTATAGGTTGCCTCCTGTTGGGATGAAGGGACCATTAGGTATTATCAATTGTGGGTGCTTGTATGAGTGTTATTTGACATCTTTTTTTTCCTTTTATGCCAATAGAGATGATCTTGGTGTGCCCTCTTGAAATGTAGAATGCTTTGAAAGGCCACTTAACTTAAGAAAGGCATTAAACATGGCGCTATTTCCTTTAAAAGCGAATGTGCTACACATAATGTTTTTTGTTATGACACAGCATATCAATTTGCAAGATCCCAATGAATGCCATAAATGGAAAAGGTATTTGGCTGCTGTAAAGAAGTGATCAAATATTTGGTAATTTAAAACAAACTATTTGATTTTGGTGGAAACTATAAAGTGAGGTATTACGGTGTCTTTGAGACATAAAGATGTAATGATATAATGAAGCGCAAAGCGTGATAATGTCCACTTGTGTTATGACAGAGCAATAGTGTCTGGATTATACTATTGCAACTACCTAGGTATAATGAACCAACTCATAGTAAGCACGCGCACAAGCTATCGGTACATCGCAAGAATTTATTCATCAACCATTCACATCATAAAACTTTGTATATAGTTATCTCCAATCTGGCAGCACAATATCGAGGTCAGGAGAAACGCTTTTCGGCGTCGTTTCGGTCACTCGAACCTTGCTGGCTTGACACCCGTCGCTCCGGCCCCTTAACAACTCGTTATCTCTCGCTCTTCGTTCCTTAAACGATTCCAAATGTTAAAGAACGATCATCGCTCGAGAAAACTATTTCACAGCCGACATTTTAAAATTGACACACGTTGTCACCGATGCCCGTTTAGAACTTCATTACCAGCCCCGCGGGGCAAATAATGGTACGGCAATGGTACAGAAATGAAGTACATCAATTGACACATTTCATTTTATGATGCAAACAATTTTCCTGGATATCAAATGAATCAAATTCTAGCACGTTCAGCATTTTGTACATCAGTGTATCCTAAATCCTCATAACGATGTCGCTTTGTTGTTAGTACACAAAGAGCTGCTACAGTGAATACGAATAAGATGACAAATATTAATTGAGACGCAATGTGAAAATTCAGCGTGTAACGACCATCAAAGCTTATTACATCTGATGAAATAACACAACCTTTAATATTGTCTACATAATGTAAAACATTTCCAATGTGACTTCTATATTGCCACGCTGACAGGATGTAGGTGCACGGACTGGGCCAAGTGATGCATGCAGCAATTATTACACATTAATTCCCCTGACGCACCCAGCTGCACTATTTAATAAACTAGGAAGGAAAGAATGGTTCAAATAGCCCCAAGTTTACGGTTGAGTCATGGAAAATCTTTTCCATCAAGGAAAATATCGGTGTTTTTTGGTGTGTGCATTGGATGGTACCCGGCGTAGCAAAACGTGTTGTCACTATCAATATAAGCCGAATTCCATTCCTTTCATTTCCGTTATATTGATAAAAAGCATTATGATTATGAATTCATGAGACATTTTGTCATGGCGAACTTTATTGAAGTGCTTCTTTGATCATTATATTATTAATATAATGGACGTCCTATGGTCATTTACGTGTAAGGGTTGTATCTGTTGAGTGTATGTATTGGCAGGGTTGGTATTTTCATTGATTCTGACTTTGCAAGTAAGAGGTATTCGGATTCTTATCATTTGATTAACGACACGGAGAAATGTGGGATCGCGCATGTTTTATATTTATCTCACGCGTAATGGTATTTGTCGAATGGCAAGTGTAACCCAAAGCGGCAATTCTTACTGTCATGACCAATCTCATGTTGTAGTTCAAATATTATTGTGTAATATTGGTCTTTAATGTCACGTGGTTTTATTGTCCTTATAAGCCATGCGATTACCAAATAAAGACAGTGTTATTTGGACTCTTGTCTGGTGATCGTCACACTTACCACGTGTTTTGTTGCGATTAATTGATTGACCAGTGCTGTATGGTTACATTGAACGGAAGTTTTAGTGCACTATCGAATTTGATACTTCATTGCATGAGACAAATGTATTGAAAAATTATATAATTTTTATATATATATATATGTATATATATATGCATACATATATATATATAAATATATATATATATATATATATATATATATATGTATATATATATATATATCTATATATATATATATATATATATATATATATATATATATATATATATATATACATATATATATATATATACATATGATTGGTTAATTACATTTGTCTTAGCCAGAGACCCGTCCACCCATCAACCCGCAAACCGGTCCACGCCTCCCAAGCCGTATACAAGCAATTAGCCAAGCAGGTTAGGTGTATGCCCTAA
>CM067348.1:31756601-31781601 GCA_034190875.2 Urechis unicinctus | reverse complement strand
ACGCTGGATAATTCCTTAAGCAATTACTAGCAATTCCAACACCCTTATGATTCGCAATTATTTACGGTCATAGCGTCGAACCTTAACAGTTACAGGCTATGGAATGCTGATGACGACTTCTGTTCTTTGTGGACTTTTTATCAAATTATCTCTTCAAACGACTGTTATGTCCATTAGAATAGTTGTTAGTCATGTTGTGACGATGAGGTAGAATGATATTACACATCCACCTGCTTAGTTTTCTGCATAGAAGCACAAGCAGCCATGATTTGAGGTTGAGAATGGTGAAAAAATCGATATCAATCTCCCCAACGTGACATCTACCAAGTCATTATATGATGCAATCATTGGCACGTATTTAAATATGATACGGGTGTAGATATTTCAGCTTTACCGGAACGGACATCTGAAGTTGCTATTATGAGAATGTCAGTGACGGATTGGAAATCACGTAAAGTTGTAATGTCAAGGGACCTAATTTGCTTCACTACTTGTATGGGTTTGAGTGGTTTGTCTGGAAGGAAGTATGGCTGTCGTTTCGCGAAAGTTGAGTTGTGTACCGAAAACTGTAAGTGTAGTTGTAGGACAATGTGTTTTGTGAGAGGCAATTTGAAAGCGATTTAATGACAAAGTTTGGTGAAGATATGTAGCTGTTTTTGTATGTTAAGGTTTACGAAGTAGTGGTATTGGTAAATTCATGGTTAAAACCTTTAGACATCTGACACTATGCAAAGTCAAGCTAAACTTTGTCTCTAACTCTGAGATGAAGAGCTGCATTACAAAGGGGGCCAGAGTGTGTGGCATTATTATTGAGATGGTGATGTAACCAGGGGACAAAGTCTGACTTAAGTTTAAACCAGTGAATTTCGTGGTTTGTTTTGTGGCTCAAGACCGTTGATTGGCCAGCCTTGGAACCACGGAACACACCGAGCATTTTCTTATTTGGAGAGCAGGTTTATCCGGTTGGAGCACTTGGTTACATGTATTGCACACATTCGCTGAGGCGGTGGAGAGAAGCGAAACCGCAGAATCGAGGGATGTAGATTAGCAAGGACCATGAAATGTTGCTCAATAAACCAGATTATGGAGCGCTTGATTGAGAAGGCTTGATACTTTTGTGGGCGGATATTTTAAGTTTATCAACAAACGTAAATTACCTAGTGCTCTCGAGTAATTTCTCTTAGTACACCTTTTCATTAATCTTTCCAAAAACTTAAGCCTGTTGGGTGTAGGAATTCAATTGGTGCTCTATATACTTTGATATATGTAATCGCTTTATCATTCAAGTAGTCCAAATCAAAACACAAAAGCACTACCATTTTTGGGCTGCAGAAGACCACTTATCTGTTACTGTGCATCCTTCTAATTCAGAATGACAAATGAATTCCATCTTAAAGCCGTGATATCGATCTAAAATCGCGCTCTTTCTGATAGTACCTTCATCTAATTTAATATGAATTTCCAGAGCCAAGGTACGAGCATCTATGTAGTGTTTTACCAACACGGAGAGCTAATCTCACCTCCAACGGCAGTCGCTTACAAATGACACAGACATTCACATGATTAAATAAGTCATATTCACTATTTCTTTATCGTGTTTACGGTTGGGCGGATACCAATACCCACCGTTGCAAAACAAAAACACCATGAATTTAAAAAAAACCGTCAATTATATCCGTAGCTTCGCACCGTTTCATAGTAAACTCGCTAATTGAGTTCTTCTTCAATTTAATGAGTAGACTATCGACATAACGTACTCGAGCTGATCGTTTATACGCTAGAAGTTTCAACGTATATCGGTTTCGTGTTATCGCACTGAAAAGTGACCTTTGTACTGAACGCATGATATATGATAGCAATGCATTCACAGACAACACGTGACATTCATTTAAACTCGCCCGATATATTTCGATAATAAAAGTTTCAAACATTACCAAACATAATCACCCTACTTCGCTCACTGTGCGTGTTTTGCGTCCCTGAAGAATCTAATCATAGTCCAAAGAATATTACATTATCCTTGGTTAATGAACGGTTTCGCTTGTATTAGTATGCATCTATCATAGGAATACAGCTCTCAAATGTGAATACGCTGTAGGATGTATGCGTACATCTCCTGCTAGTCGCGTAATAGATACACACGCATTGAGCAGCGGATGAACCATTGGTAAGGGGATTCACTTAGTAACTGTATTTGTTATATAATTCTTATAAATGAGGAATTGGGATTCGATGTTATTTACGCCAAGTAAACCAAGACTACATTTTGACTCCTTAAAGGCAGCAATGTGATATAGTGATATATTAAACGACTGTGTAATCCTGTAGAATTTTTTGCCTTCCATTCAATTATAACTGCCATAAGCTGTTGGAATTTACGAAACATTCTACCAAACAATGACATAAATTACAATAAAAAAATATAGTTGTTCCAAACAACTGTGGCTTGCTAGCTATCAGTCGATTATATATGAGATTCATTGAAACAAGCTTGATATTTACTGTGCTAAATACGCGGTATGCAGGTGCAGTGTTGACTTCATGCTCCAAGTCACGTCGATCCATGTGTGATGAGGTTATAAATTAGTCACGAGTACAAAAGCATAGATGGATTAAAAAGTCATTACGTTGGCTTGTCTTCATCAAAGTTACCGCTGCTTCTAGCCACCCTATAGACCCTCATATTCACCTATAGCATCAGCAATAGACAAGCAGGTACATGGAGTGTGATAGGTTAGTAAGTATGCTCCTATAGCCAAGCGGTGTGCGATAACTATATTTCGCCATACAGTGAAAATTGCCATTCTTTCTTTTGTCAACCTATTTTAGTAGTAGTCGGTCAGTGCAAGAGAAATATTGGCTCTACTTGTCGTCAGCACCATAAAACAACCAATGAAATAGTGATCATTGATTATTTAACTCTTAGGCTTACATTGGCGACAAAAACGTCAGTATTCCAGCATAAAAAATGTATATATGTCTCACGAAATATATTTGATGCAGCTGACATTTGGTCACGCGCAAGGTGAATCATAATGAGCTCAGATAGTTTTTGGGGGAGAGTATATTGGGACCGTTAAGGTAGAGCACGGGCAATTGTTTTATTGATCAGTATCTTATACAATCACTGTCAGGGAATGCAAACACAATTGCTTAACTAAAATGAAACTTTTATTAATGCAGTGGCGTGATATATTTCAGATAAAAAGATCAAGGACTATATATCCGTTATAGTAAAAAAAAAACTGATAGATTGTTTAATGTTTACCTAAAAACTTAATGTAATGGATCTCTTGATAACTATTTTCTTATTCACTTTTACCGTTGTTAGGTAATCACAAAAATACCCATAACCATGTGTGCATGCATGGTGTGCAATTTCGCTTGCTTATAGGTTGTGTAATATACGTATGTACCAATGACAGCGTACGGCAACTAACTCGTCAATTGCTAGACAGGATTCTACTTGATATATCAGGTAGTAACTAAAACTGAAACCATACAAATACCCGCGAAATGTATCCACGTCCACGCAGCTAACCACCTCTGCATACCGCACACAATTTAAGATGGACTTTTGGGTATCGAAATTATTTTCCTTGACATCAAAGTGCACGATATAAAAACCACGATTGCGCAGCGAACTGTCCACGGTTTCAACGGTTTTAACAATTCATTCGTCACAGATATCGTTTTTTATGCGTGGGAATGCCATTCATGCTATATATTGTCAAGTGGATTATTTTCATGCTAATCGTTAATAGGAAACTCGCTAAATGTTACGGTTCATCAAATTATATTTTGAAGATAATTGTATTCGCGTTGACATTGCGGTTCGATGATTAATAGCATGCATGCCGGGTTGTCTGCTTTGTAAAGATTATTCATATTCGATATCTTATGGTGCTGCCTATGCATTGGTTTGAACACTTGGATGAACACGTTGACGTCTCGTATCGTGACAGATACTATATAGTCTTCTGCATTATTCATGTTTTCAATATCGAATTTTTCCCAGTTTATCGAATAAGTACCTAGCCATGATCATTATAAATGACGTCCCATACATTTTCAGCCCTTGGTTGATCACAGCCAAATATACGGCGACACTGCATATGGTCAATAAAGTGGATTATACAACTTGATTGTATCATCGTAAAAAAATCCCACCCGCCACATGTGTCACAAATAGCATTTGTTCGATCGGAATTACAATATTCAACTTCGTGCGATTGGCGGACAATAGTCGCTCTGTTAGCTGCTGCGTCTTGCTTAGCCAGCTTAGCTTTCCTCGGAATATCCAACCGTTATCAACTCTCAATATTTAGAGTATATATTGTTGATTACACAAGAGTCGTGCATTGGTGTTTTTGTCAAATTGTCCATTTGTGTTAGAAGTTCTATTCAAGACAATTTATCACCACTCCAAAAGAGCAATCTCCAAAATAAAAGCGTTCACTGTAACCCTTACCGACCAATCAATATTTGACGCTATCCAATACGCTTGTCACCATTCGATATTATGTCCACATAAATCCGAACAGTCTGCCATGGAAAGTTGTTGCTATAAACATTGCTACCAGAGTTTGTCTAATAGCATGCTCTCAAAAAATAGTCCGTGGTTGTTGGTATTCAGTTCAGCATTCTCTAAAACGACAAATAGAGTAATGTAAATCCCCATTGCGTTTAGGCAACAATGTAATATCTGGCTGTAACCGAAGAGTTTATCGATGCGCAATTCCCAAACAAATCCTCATTAGTATTGCGTGCGTATGTAAATAAGTGTCGTATCTCGAGTTCATAAAATGCCTACACACATTGAATACCAATAACCAGGTAAATCTGGCAACCACAGCAAAATACTTAGCCCTGGGCGCGTGCCACTAATGCTGCTACGACAGCGATTACAAATGGCTCATACCATCGAATTATGCTGTTCAAATATCCAATATGGCTAACACTTATTGTAACGGAGCACCTCTGAGGCCAAACATGGTTTAGTAGTCATATGTATGCAAAGCGTATTAGCCAACGAATAGAAAATATGCGGATTCAAGTACTATTAGCACGACACATTGACATTATACTGTAAAATGAAATGTATGGTATATTTACTTATGTCATATTCACCGATTTGCCTGTGCACGACTGACTTATGTATATAAACATGTATATATATATATATATATATATATATATATATATATATATATATATATATATATATATATATATATATATATATATATATATATATATAAATATATATATATATATATATATATGTTTATATATATGTAAATATCATATTTATTAAATTTTGCATTCAGTTCGATTGTGTTCTTCAAGTTAATTTCACCATAACCTACAGCACTAGACACTCATTAAGATTTTGTCAATTAATCACCAACAACACGCGATAAGAACTGCCGCTTTTGGGTACACATACAGTCCCGTAAAGACCATTACGTGTGAGATAAATTTTATACAGATGCGTTCACTGACACCAACATATCTCCATGTCAAAAATCACAGTTTTGTTATCATGTGATTTATGGTCAATAAGGTAATTGCAATTCCTAAACTATTTTATGTGTGAATCAGTAAGAAGATGATGCTCGTAAAATCCAATATACACAATGACCGAGCGCCATTCATGTAACTGGTGCTACTGAAAAACAGCGAAATATCAAAAATTGTGTAATAGTTGTCCAAACATTATACTACGACGGCCACGAGTGCCCTCGTCCGTTCAACTATGGCTCTTCGCCATCCTTTTATGATGCCCATATTTGTTAAATCTTCACGTTCTACTTATTTTGTATGGCTTTGAAGGTGTAATGAGCATCAATGCCACTGCGCCTCGGGTGTTAATTTCATGGTCATGTCGGTTGCGGTAAAAGTATTATTTGGCGTTAAGTGAATTCCTTTCCTATCAATTTTGTAAGCATGCTTGCACACACATTTTCGCTGTATCCCGGCGTCCGCAATCCATCAACTGTATCGATGCTGTTAGTGAAACAGGCAGTTACCAGCATCATTTTTTTGCTGCTAAAGTAAAACCTGTGTGGCCGCTTAATTGTCATAGAAATCAATGAACTGCCTTTTAAGCTTTATAGTCTTGTATTCTCTTTGTTGGTTTTCATCATGCCTCATTGCATCAGCAAAGTTATAGATTGCCCCTGTTGGGATGAAGGGACCATTTGGTATCTTATTTATAATTGTGGATGTTTGTATGCGTGTTATTTAACATTGTATTATATTCTATTGGACCAACTATAGAAAGCATTGAAAGTTATCAAGGCCACTAAACTTAACAAAAGGCATTACCAACGAATCTAGATATGGTGTTAAAGCAAATGGGACACTTTAACAATGACACACAGCATACCCTTTTGCGTGATCCTCATGAAGGACACAAATGGAACAGGCATCTGGCTGTTTTCTTGAAGTGATCAAAAAGTTGATAAGCTGAAGCGAACCATTTGATTTTGGTGGACATTATAGAGCGAGGTATTACGGTGCCATTGAAACCTAAAGATATAGTGATATAATGGACCACGTTATTACAGAGCAATGGTGTATGGATTATGCTATTGCAGCTACCTACCGGCATAATGAATTAACTAAGAGTGTATTGAGCAGTGATTCGCAGTATGAAACATTGCATAGTGTAAGCTCCAATTTAGCAGCCCTATTTCGAGGCCACGAGAAACGCTCTCCTGCGTCTCTCTGTAACTTGATCGTCGCTGGCTTCATACCTGTCACTTAGCAACTCGTTATCTTTCGCTCTTCGTACCTTACAAATTAAGCTCTCCGTCTACTCTCATGCGATAACAAAAGCCATATAGTTCACCAAATGTATGATTATGAACTACGCATGACCCAACTATTTCACTGCTGGCATTTGAAATTTGACAAAGGTTGTCAACGATACCCATTTAGTACTTCCTTACCAGCACGGTGGGTTAAATCGTGGTACTGCAATTGTACAGAAATTAACTACATACATTGACACATTTCAATTGTTATTTATGAAGCAATCGAAGTAATTTTTGTGGAAAGCAATCGAATCTAATTCAAGCATGTTCAGTGTATCCTTAATCATCTCACCTATGTAGATTTGTCGCCAATACACAAAAGGCAGCTACAGGGAATACAAATCAGTGGACAAATATGCATTGAGGCGCAAATATATAAACATGTATATATATACATTTATACATATAAATTTATATACACAATATATATATATATATATATATATATACATATATATAAATATATACATATGCATATGTATATATATATATATATGTTTACAAGTACATATAGATATTTATATAAATATGAATATATATACATATGTACATATATATATATATATATATATATATATATTTATATATATATATATATATATATATATATATATATATATATGTGTGTGTGCGTATGTATGTGAGTGTGTGTGTGTGTGTGTGTGTGTGTGTGTGTGTGCGTGTGTGTGTGTATGCGTGTTTGTGTGTGTCACTCATGTACTGGAGAGATCCCTGAATATATCAGAATCAACGCAGAATATATTGATTGTTAAAAATAACCCTTGATCTTGCATATAATATAAGCAAGTTACTGAGGTTAAGCAATACTGAATTAATGCTTCCGATAACGGATCTTTCGGAATGTACTAATGGCAGCACAAAATGATGTAACTTGTTTTTGTAGTGATATCAATGCAGAAATCGTTAAAAAATAGCTAGGCATTACCAAGTTGTTCCTGGTATAAGGACCAAGATGCACCAGCACTAACGACTTGGCATAGGATTGGTTCATTATAGCACTGGTCATACAAATACACTTATACGAACATTACCGCATACATGCTGGTCCATAAATAGAAATGTCAAAAATATTTCCAATAATATTGGCGGGATGTATATATTACAATTACATATTCATAAATCCCGGAAAGCTTTCGTTTATATATTTGCTAAACCTTAGTTGATATAGCTCTTACAAATAATGACCACACAGAGCCTCTTGCTATGAGCAGGATGGCACATTAGTTCAGTTAGATATAAAAAAGATGCAAATTGCGATGACAGTTGTTCAGCGTATTCGATATTCTGATCACCTCGAATACTGTGTGTTATATGTTCAGAACTGTGCATTACGGCTCATATGGCGTTAATATTGAATGTGGGTTTTATATAAATTAGGTAAAGCAATTGAAAGAAAGTACAGACGTCAAGAAGATTATTGAAAGAAAGGGCTCCAGCTTTACAAAATTGTATCACAGTCAATGCCAAGACAGCACTCTATTATCAGGCCATTTGATATATTTAGCATGAAATATTTTTTGGCGTCTGTGACGTCAGAAGCTCCGTAATGTAATTAATTTTGATGCATTAGTATGGTTAACTTAGACCTAAAACAGTCGGCCGTCATGCAATTTAATCACTCCCAACTGTTTATTCTCAAGTTCTGCCAATAACCACGTACCATCTATAAATATGATCCACTGAATTTTAAATTGGTTTTTGAATAAATCAATTATACTTCTGTTGCCTTTGATCCACGCAACATGTAACACATTACTCGTAAATCGTTGTCAAAGGCTTATAATATAAATAAGCAAATATAAGGAAGTTCAAGATCATTTTTAAACGGAATTGCTAATGCCACCTTTGAGCCAGGGCCTCTCATAATATGAATTATCTGCAATGAGCCTAAACGGGATTATATGTAACTAAGGTCCTTGTGACAGACGTTTTATACGTTAGGAAAGAATGACGTGCGTCGCAAACCCGATGAAGAACCCAGAAAACCTCTTAAGCTAATCGAATATTGAATCTTCAGCATTTCTTTAGGTATTTTGAATACTTACACCCTCTGACAATATATATTGATGAATAGCCCGTCTGTTTGGGGCAGCTTCAGCTTTCGCTTGTATTTTTGTGACAAAATGCACAACACAGATGCCGCATCCAATAATATGGTAGGATCTATAATTGATTCAATAGAATGAATAAAACGAAGTTGTTAACAAATCGTAGTTGAAATTGCTCAGTAGTACATTTTAGTTTTTGCAATGCACCGTGCAATGCTGTGTTCTCTTCTTAATTAGATTTATTCATCTGCTGTAGAAGCACACCCATTGTTAACTTTGAATTCTTCAATAGAGTGATTCGGTTTTACTATGCTTAATCGAACTTTGATTCATAGAAACTATAAAAAGGATCAATGAAGTTCAGTGTGTCGATTCCTGGCTTACGAAATCCCTCAACTACAGGCGTTTCATTCGGCACATAGCTAGCAAATACGCCGAGCATGTATCGATTGCAAATATCTAGACATCAGGTATGTATCTATGCGCCCAGAGATAGTGCTTTCTGGTTAAATTCAAGATCCTAATCACGTAGCTCAATTCTATTGCGCTGCAAGGGGAAGCTGTCCACGCATCACAATGAGTCACATCAATTAATTGTACTGTTTTATCTTACTGTAGAAGGCCTGGGTGTGCCCCTAAATTAACTCTTCCTACTATTGACTGAGGTGATTCGGTAACTCTTCCTACTATTGACCCAGGTGATTCGGAAACTTTTCCTACTATTGACAGAGATGATTCAGTAACTCTTCCTACTGTTGACCCAGGTGATTCGGTAACTTTTCCTACTGTTGACCCATGTAATTTGGTAACTCTTCCTATTTTTGACTGAGGTGATTCGGTTACTCTTCCTACTGTTGACCCAGGTAATTTGGTAACTCTTCCTACTATTGACTAAGGTGATTTGGTAACTCTTCCTACTTTCGACCGAGGTGATCCGGTAACTCTTTCTACTTTCGACCGAGGTGATTCGGTAACTCTTCCTATTTTTGACCGAGGTGATTCGGTAACTCTTTCTACTTTTGACCGAGGTGATTCGGTAACTCTTTCTACTTTTGACCGGGATGATTCGTTAACTCTTTCTACTTTTGACCGAGGTGATTCGGTTACTCTTCCTACTTTCGACCGAGGTGATTCGGTAACTCTTTCTACTTTCGACCGAGGTGATCCGGTAACTCTTTCTACTTTCGACCGAGGTGATCCGGTAACTCTTTCTACTTTTGACCCAGGTGATTCGGAAACTCTTTCTACTTTTGACCGAGGTGATTCGGTAACTCTTTCTACTTTTGACCGAGGTGATTCGGTAACTCTTTCTACTTTCGACCGAGGTGATTCGGTAACTCTTCCTACTATTGACAGAGGTGTTTCGGTAACCTTTCCTACTGTTGACCCAGGTAATTTGGTAACTCTTCCTACTATTGACTGAGGTGATTCGGTAACTCTTCCGACTTTTGACCGAGGTGATTCGGTAACTCTTTCTACTTTTTTCAGAGGTGATTCGGTAACACTTCCTACTATTGACCGAGGTGATTCGTTAACTCTTCCTACAATTGACCGTGGTGATTGGGTAAACATTTCTACTATTGATCGAGGTGCTTCGGTAACTCTTCTGGCATGGGGGCTGAAAGTGTTTATATAACACAAAAACATTCCCGTTCTTAGCACTTGATACAATGCAATGCCGTATTGAAAGTCATTATATATGCATGAAGTTAACTTAAGATCGTAAAACCGATACTAGTACACACGGAACATATTCTGTCGAATCATCGTCGATCGCTGCACACAATACACTGCGAACGTATTTCTCTTTGTCACGCTGTTGATACTTGATTCCACTTATACAGTGTTAAGTGCTACTTTCCGCATAGAGTGGTTGACAACTTTCATCCCAAGCGTTGGAGATGAGTGGTCCTTGCGCGGGATGTATCTTTAACACACCACGTTTGAATGGATTTCACCTAGACGACAGGCTGGAATGACTTGATGCAGTGTACCTCTGCAGCGTATTTGTCATTTGCTTCAGCCGCTGATTACTTGACTACAACCTTCCTGCCATGGGCAAATGCAGTCCGTTCGCTGAAGGTTAACATACAATTTGGTGATTGAGTATCTTACAGATGTTTAATGCATATCAAAAAGGCAAACAGTTATGACAAAAGTATCCGGTATTTCGATTATTTGTCAGGTAATTTTTTCCATGTGTGCATATTCAAGTATGGTCACAGTGTAGTAACAAATACGGAGGCACTCTTTTTCAATAACAATCAACAGTAATGTTCTATGGTGGCATACGTTTGCTACATTTTCCATGTAAAGTGGGATAACGTTACTCAGGAACAATCATGTCATTGTATAACAGTATTCGATCTAGTATAAGGTCACGTTGTCGACCCTCAGGAAACCTTCCCATGTAAAAGATATATATATAAACAGTTATATTACAAACAATGACTTCGTAATTCCACATTGTTTCTTTGTAGATGGGATCATATTTTGAGTACGACTTTATTGCATTATCAGAACGATGCAGTGTTGTGGTTGTTATAACAAAGGTGTACTTGGATGTCTCCCTCACATGATCCATGCTTAAATGAAAGTCAGCATTGTTTGCTTTGATGAGATAGATAACAAACATTTGAGTGCAGGTCCGCTACCTTTTTGTTTGCGATTGGGGGACACTTTATTTGGCGTTAAGGCTAAAATGCAAAAGATACATGATTTTATTTTAATATTTTGCATATTTATATTTCATGTATTGGTCAGCGAAGAAAATCCAAGAGTACAGAGTATGATTAGTTCGTAATTGTGTTACGGGTATTCCGCGTGATGTGTGTAAATTGCTTTGATGTAACCACCATGTTTTTTTAAAGTGCCTTAGTGTGGAAATATATAAATTTCTCAATCTGTCTTCTAATTTAGATGTAAATCTTGATTCACATGGTTGCACGTAGATGGTTGGTTCCTGTGTTAAGCAGGTGAAGTGCATGAAGACGCTATTTGTATTTTAACTGTAGTATATATATATATATATATATATATATATATATATATATATATATATATATATATATATATATATATATATATATATATATATATAACAGCTTGCAACGCCAACAGGGCACGGACATATTCAATTAAGCAAGTCATTACCGCTGTTATTACGTTCAAAGCAGAAAGGGCCCTCACATGATTCCATTACTTCAGAATTATTTCAATGTATAATTTTTTTGTAAGAGAAGTCTACATTGTTCTGTTTATCTAAAATCCGATTACATTAGCTTTGGGGCGACATGGGCATCAAACAACTGCATCGAATTCCCTGCTATTGGTTAGTCTGTTCTCTGTTACCCTCAAAATTTCTTTCCAGCTAAAATTGGATGCATCAAGCTCAATATCTGCAAGCAACAACAGGATAGGTCTATGCATATATATCATGGGCAAGCAATAAAATTCAAACCAACGAAGCTTGGTCTACATAGTAAGTTGACGACCCTGTCTGTTCGATGTTCGTTATGGATAACAGATAAGTGGCGACGACATTTAATCACATAAAGGTCAAAGTCTTGCATATTAGTGCAAATATCATCATCTACGTACTACCTTACGTTTAAGAATTTGAGTGTTGACGACCGAACTTTTTGCTGGTCAAGGATGAAGCTGACTGCCAATTAACAAAATATTCGCTTCTTGCATATTATATTCTGCCGTTTACTCACTAATTCGAGGGCGCATGTAGGTTTTATAAGCATATGGAACAGGTACACCCAGTAAGGTATTAATGTGACTCGCAATCGTAAGATAGTTTACGCGGGGACTAGTTAGCAAGTTCACGACATAATAACGTTAATTATCCGTGTCCCCTAGCCTAGAGCAAAGATGTAACAACAACAATCAAGGCTTCGATTACGGGAAAATTTCACCATACTGGTCGTTAATTACTGTTGTTCTATTTTTCTGTGAATTACATTATGCAAACTCCGAAATGATAGCTTCATTGCTCTACAATGTAGCCGTTACAATGGTTTCGGGATGTTAATGGAGTGGGGTGGGGTGGCAGAGGGTTGGTTGCGGTTGCTATTTATTTGATTTCCGAGTAGCATCCAACCGCTGTTGAAGTACTAGCTTCACAACCACGATAGACAACAGAGCGCATTGCAGTTGACCACAGTGACCTGATTTATTTTGATATTTGCATTCTTTATGAGTTGTTATTCTCTCTTTCCTATAAATGTTTCTAACTCATATACAAACTCACTGATAGTAGTAATTCCTCTTGGAATAGCGCTGCGATGCACACCCCGTTGATAGCCAGATATTCCGTTTTTGCGTGACTGTTTGGGGTTTATATGAAAGCATTTGTCGTTTATGAGGGTGCATTACTGAATACCAAAGATGTATCTAACAAGATTATCTTGGACAGCAGTTTGTCGCTTTCCATGACGCTCCTGGTGTTTTGTAATGGTTCAATTTAATGTTATCCGTGCAAGAGTTGACCAGTCAGCATCAGACACCCCATGTGATCAAGGGAAGAAATTCACTACGAGAATGGTTTGAATCTACGTAAGAATCACCTGTAATGAATTCCAATGCGACGGAACAAGGTAAATTGTACTTTTTTTGCTACGTAAATACTATAAATTGCAAACAATTGGCAATACAATGTGACGCATGATTGGTGACAGCATATAAAGCCGCCATTTTTTTCATAATTCTTACAGCTAACCTAGCAATACTAATATTATTGGGGCTACTGCATTTAAAAACTAAGTTGAAATAATTGTGATCCTGCCTGCACCTAGGAGACTGTGGGTAATCAAAGGTCCCACGGGGGTTGTGAGTAAGCAAATATCAGAAGATAATGGTTATGATAGCAAAAAGGCTGACTCATACGTAATTGATCGGATTGTTTAAGGGTGACTTGCATTCATGTTTATTAATTTGATCCTGTCACAGGTTCCATGTCGTCTCTGTGTGAGCTCAGTATGGAATATAGTCAATAAAAGCAAGCTAGATACATTAAGGCCAAACTTCCGTATCTGTAAATTTCAGATAAATTTGTTTCTGGGCTTCCAAATGTTAAATCAATAAGTAGCCGTTCATAATGTTTATTCTCATAATCGTTTGGTTGCAGAATCTACGTTTCTTTAGACCAGCTTCGCTGTCGATCCTATCGCTGGGATGAATGTATTATCTTACAATTGTAACTGACGTTGAACTTGACACGAACGGAAAATTAATTGACTGCTGACCAGAATAATTGATCGACCAGGCAAGGCTGGAACCCTTGATTGTGACTTATAAGATTAGACACAAACTAGAAAGCTTGTCTCGTTTGGCGACTTCTCAGTTACCGCGAAGAGACGGGAACTATTGTCGTAATTAAATTTAATACCTAGCAACAGGGCCGATTGTTTTACCAGTTCAGAATATTTCGTTATCCTTATGTTTATTGTGATAACATACTGCGATGCTGTTATTAAAAATGTATTCTAATATCAACGCGAACATTAACCATGCATATCCGCAAACGTTAAACAGAAGCATAGTGAATAATTATTTGCATGTATATTAAAGCACGATGTTGTGAATTATTTCCGAATGGACAAACGCCTGCGTGCAAATGGTTATCTATTACATTACATTGTATGACAGTCCATATAATTCTGTGTGATGATTATCAGTATTGGGATACGCACGTGAAATGCTAAGATGTATGCTAAACCATTCCGCAGCTTTATCTGCCAATACCAGCCATTCTGTACCGCTGGATGTGGTATAGACAATATAGGGCATTGCACTCCCACTGCTGCCAGACATTATTCTGCCAACATAATGCCTTTGGGAACTCTATGCGTAAGTATAAATTAGGCACGCGGCCCACAGCTGACTTCTGTTAGATCTGAAAGTGTATTGTAGAATGCTGTCTCGCTACACAGATTTTGCAAGAAACTTGCTTTGCCTGCACGAACCGATATATCCCCGCCCGAACTCAGCCATAATCGTTCAATGTTTGATCTTATGTGATACCTTAACTATTAAAGGAATACTTTATGTCGATATATTGACTAAAACTATTTATGATATAAATTCACAGAGCGCAGTTATGACTTCTGATATAATATTATAGCACGTAGCTTTCAATCATGGATAATCAAGAAAGGCAAACAGGGAAATATATCTACATTGCGCGAAGAGCCTATTAGCGAGCCCGCATTGATGCATGCTGGCTACGTTATGTTTGGTCAATTAATTCGTTATTTGCTTAAAAGCAGCAGCAACTGTGGCGACTTTTGCATGGCAACTATCCTTATATTGGGTACAGATGAGCTGGATTATTACAACTGCTAAAATCCAATGTTTCACGGCGCCAGATTATGACCAGCACTCTTATTCATCTTTAAAGCAATGGACGCACAACAGCAATATTTTGCCAACAATCATGACGTAGTTAATGTTTTGTTACAGGCAAACGTTTAACATATTTGGTGAAAGCGAATATGTTTAAATAGCTGTTATCAGTTAGAGATCTGTGACGAGGGTTTAAGTGCGTCTTGTGACAAAACGATCGTCGAAGGTAGCATCCGCAATACTTGACGCAACTTGTTTCGGCTCGAATTTATCAATTTGTGAAATGCTTCAATTTATCACACCTTCGGTTACCTCACCATCAGTTCTGTCAAACATAAATGCATTTACATTGCGATAAGCAATTTAGTACTGCAGCAGTTCCTCGGTGTCTCTAAACATTGCATTATTTGGTATATATTTCAGATATCTTGTTTTTGTGCTGACATACAGCTTATTATCAACCTTCTAATGTTGGTTTGTAGAACAAAAATAAGCCTCCTGTCTGATAACCTTCCTGTAATCGAATGTTGGCTTAATTGCTACAGCATCGTAGTGTACTATTACGCGTAAAGCATGCACAATACATGTGCTGTAAGAGTTTACATAAATGCCGCTGAGCTGGCAGAAAGTCTAATAATGTGACGTACCATTGTTCCACGAAGCAAACAAAACACGTCATTAAAACGATGGAATAATAGAGGTCGTGCAAAAACATCATCTCGTAAGGCTAATCAAGATCAAACGCGGTGCAATAAATGCAGAGAACCAGATCTTTACGGCTCTAAAACAGCAACGTATCTACAAGTTTGGGCAAATATTTACGAGGTTTTAGCCGTCCACCCGTAGTTTTAAGGTACTCCACATCATTGCACCAGTGGTTTACATGGCATTTCCTTATTCATGCTCGTTTTGTTATGAACCAATATCACGGCTCACTCAAATCGACGCGCATAATCTCCTTTGATGTGGGTAGATCAACGCTCCGATTAAAGCCACATATGATTTATGCAGGATATTAAGCCGATACTGGCACTATTTCAAATACAGCGGATAAGCAACAAAGCCTCTTAACTTGTTGGATGTTGTTTTTTAAATAAGCAAAAAAGCCTTCTTATATCTACCCGCATGGCTGAGAGGGTTCACGGCAACACGATATACGAGCTGCAATGAGTACGAGCGAAACTATTGCACACGATATGGACTTTGTTTAAGCACTATGCAAGCAAGGCCGAAATGAGGTAATATATCGATGCTTTATCTCATATACATACACCGAACGGCAATAACGCACTGTACAATACGCGATAAGGTAGAGCCATCATTGGCTTGTAGGGAGTTCAAAGAGCAGCAAACGAAACCAGTTGTAATAAGCAAATGGACGAAAACTAAATCATTTGCTTAGCGTACACGGTGTTTTGATAAGTAAATGATTGTTTGTTATATCAGCTGTGCTATTACGTGGATAGATAATACGTAGCTCCAGTCGTAATAATATACATTCCCACGGCAACCCCCGACGACTGTAATCGATTCGAACGGGGAAGATGTGGATGTTGTTGATTTTGATTAATCTTGAAACAGATAGTGCACTGTTTATTGGTATTTTTCGAGCGCAAAGCTCTTGGCCCCGCACACATCCAAATAATGCAGGGGTATCAACACAACCAATTTATTCGGTTCACTTGATTTCAGTAGCAACTAATTTGCTTATGAAAACGACTCTATTGTAATAGTGCATCTTTTCCAACCATATACATATATATATATATATATGTATATATATATATATATATATATATATATATATATATATATATATATATATATATATATATATATATATATATATACTATATATATATATATATATATATATATATATATATATATATATCTCTATATATATATATCTATATATATATATATATATATATATATATATATAGTGTTCCGGAGTTTTCCTCTGAAATGGGATTTTAGTATTTTGTTTACCATCCATGTTTTCTCATAGGATTGTCAGTTAGCCAGACTATCAATGATTCCTCTACCCTCCACTTACCTAGGACTTGTCTCGATTCATGCGAAACCTACTCTGGTGTGCCTCAATGGTTTGTCATGGATCTGGTCTCACCGCATCTGTACACATTGGAGGTGGTGCTTTTGTCTAGGGCAGGGTTGGCTCATAGCAAACTAGCAAGAACTCAGCCATCAGGCACTCCACATACTCTGAAACATAACAGGAATCAAGTCAGCTTGCACACCAGACTGTCGCTTATTTCCTTATATCCCCATGGTTATTGAATTTGTTGTTGTTAACATTTTATATATCAGTAAAATATTCACCAAATGTTGCCTTTGATGCTACTTTAGTGACAACATGCCCCTGCTTAAACTTGGGGTATCTAGGCTTGAAGATTAGATCCCCAGCTTGTTCTGTTCTCTTCCCTCATTTTCATTGTAATGGAGGGCAGCCAGTCTCAGTCTGTGATACAATGAACCATTTATACGTGACCTACATATATTTGGCATATCAGTACATGTAAACAAATTTATTGACTCGCGAATTTAATTCAGAATATACAAATATCACCATGAAGGAGCACTGTAAAAAATAACAAATTATATCATAAGAATGGTACTTGCCTGGCAACCATACCCTCATTGAAGAAGACCAGCATCTTTGGGGCGAAGTGGTTGACCAAACTATGGAAGGTTTAACAAGATAATGGACTATTTTGTCAATACTAATGATATAAAATGATATCATGATATAAAACTGTGTCGAAAGCATTCAATGGACCGTGCAGAACATAATGCAAATAGCCGATGATTACCGTATGTAAAGGATTAACAAAGTGCCAAATATTTTGTCAAATGTTCAAGTCCACATAACATATCATGCAACCATTTTCGACAATTTGTAGTTTATATCGATAATATAAACGAATATAATGCAAGAATACCCAATAGTGGTTGGATCTGGCCGCTCTTCCGGTTGATTTGCTTAGATGTTGGAAAATCAACTGTGCGATATAAAACGCGAGATATAGATAATACAAGGCATCCCATGCTGCACGCCAAATCTGTAGAATACAAGTGTTTATGACGCTCATACACAAACTAGTTTGTGTTTAGATTGGAGTACGAAAGAAAACACAAGCGGGTATATACACCCTTGCAATACCCTGCCATTTTCTGGTCAACTTTGAGCAACAGCATCTTTGTTGGAACGAAAGTGTGAAATGGCATACAACCCAATATCTATGCGTGATTTTGGCTGATTTTAACGTTACATAAGTCTAAAATGCACAAATAACATATAACAATTTACTGGTAAGAATCCTAGTATTACGCTGCTAGCAATTTTTTGGGTTGCATCGCAGATTAAGAAGTTTGGTCAGCGTATCGATTGATTTTGCACTCTTCAATCGATCATGGCTTGTGAATTATTGACACAGGGCAGCAAATTACAAACAGTGCACATAAATAACCATGCATAATTTCTATCATAATCATCGTCATTATACACCTTACAAATCATATACGATATTTCGATGTGAGTAGTTGCATATACATATGAAGGTTAATATGTGTTTCGGGGGATCATTATTAAGACTCAAAATAAACACCGCCAAATTGCTCATCATCGTGAGTGCAGATGCCATTTTCGAGCGGATGATATCTACTTGGACTCGGCATGCACCCTCGCAAAGTGTTGATATATATTTCATCTTGCAGTAGAGGGAAGAATTCTTTTATTACACTACAACTATGACCAAGCCACTCATTCATGAATAAAACTAGTCCGCGTCCCAGACGACTCTAGCGGTTCCGCTAAGCTTCTCGTCCTTGAGTCTACCACGAGACAGGGTTTAAAACTGATGTGTCCGAATATTCATTAGACACGTTCGTTTATCTTCGTGACAGCCTCGGCTTGACCTGTTGACCAATCAACGCGGCTGTACCAATAATGTCGAGTAATTACGGCGGTAAAACTACCGCATTAATGTTTTCCATGTGCTGTCAAATCGTGGTATCTTGTACCTTCTATCAGTCTATTAACCCGTGTCGACACGGTCAACCGCGTTGTAATTGGATCATTCATTTTGCGTGTGGCTTCCAAGGCGTCCATGTTGTGCCGCAAATTAGGCGATGGGCGATATTCTGCTCACTTTGCATCAACTTTATTGTCGATCTACCCTCATTTGAATAGAGATGCAACATAAAATTGTATTGCTTTTTAGTTCGCCATATTGACCCGATGTTCATCAATATTCAGTGATATCATAGGCAGTTACCAATTCTTCACCCTGGTGTTTTACGCTACTGATTACACAAAAATAAATCATCATCGCATCATTTATCGACTATGATATCCTAATGCTGATATTGATGCTTCTATCCGGAGGTAATAAATGTTAACCGGGGTATAGTGGACAAGATAACCATGGTTTGTTTAAAACGAGTACAGCAAGGTCAATGCATACGATACTCTGGCAAACACAAAGGGTGCAGTCACGTGCATTAGGGTCATGAGACTCATGAGGGATAGGGTTCCTGATGCAGGATGTCTTTTTTGGCACACTGTGCGTGGTTGTCGCGGTTTTAACTTGTTACTTTTCATATACACGGAACAATTATAAACGGCAATAATTTAAGTAAGTCTCATACGTTTTTATGTTTATGACTCGTTGCTAAATAACCATTAATATATTGAGGTGCGCTCTGAAAGATAGGGTACATGGGTAAAAGACCATGAGGATTATGAGGCAATAGACGCATTTCCGCTTCTCGTTTCATTGTAGCACATATTTCAACATAACTTATCATGTCACGCATGCCGGAGCGATAAGCACTATATATATAGAATCTTCCGCCCACTGACTGAATTGGATGTAAATGAATGCTTGGACTAGGCACATACACTCTTGTCCCAGATAGTACATCTATCAAGCAATCATTATTACAGCCACACTTTTGTTCTAAACAGCGACACGTGACAAACATCTTATGCGAGGAGAAGCCTTGATGTATTTCTGTACAAACTGAACCATGTGACGTCTAACAGCGTCACAATTTTTATGATGATTTATTTCTTCTTAAGAACAATGGCTTATAACTGCGCGAATGTGTTCCAAACTTATACGATATTTAGTCAAGGTCCCTTAGCCTGTTGGCATTAGACCGAATGTAGGTGACAGTATCACACAGTCGGCGACTGTTCAATACATATCAAGATTGTGTGTTAAAATACTATGTGATAAAGATTACACGTAAAATAATATCTGATGGGGTATAAAGGTGTTAATAGTAAGCGTCTTATACTACAGGGTGGGAATGATAAACAGATAGTGTACATGTCCGAACGATAGGATGGGAATGAATATGTTGGTGTTGGTGTAATCTGCAACGGCATTATCGTAATAGTACGCAACACCTAAATGTTGCTTATGTACGCTTATTTAAGGAATCAGGCATTTAAGATAAAACTCTCTGACGAGTAATTAACATATGTAGTTCAACATGCATATGACTGAATGAATATTGTTTATAACGTTCGACGGCTTATATTTGTAGGATTCATTTTTCAAGTAAATTACGCTGAGCAATAGTGTTTAAAATGAAGAGGAAAGCAATACTGCATCAATGCCAAGCATAGTGTTTGGACGGCGAAATGTTTTGCGTTTAGCTTATCAGATTCATATTAATAGTTCGCCTTGGCTAATAGTGACATACACTGCGACGTTGAAAGAGTTGAGCATATGATTCTTGCCTACATCGACCCTATCCGACGGATCATAAATCGCACTAGCGGCAGTGCGTAGTGATATGAAATAAGTGTCAACCATTCGCCTGCGTTAACTTGCCTCAATCAGTCATTGGTTATCATCATGGTAAGGGCGCTTCTGCTTGAAGGCATGCACATGTATTCAAACATTCTCATGTACTATCCGATTGCCCACAGAACATTGAAAGATTCTCTATCTGATTATCTGCAAGCTGTCCTGTGACCACATATACATCCCTCATAATGCGCCTTCAGAATCCTCAGAACAATCTCATCCTAGACAAACGATGGGCGCTATCGGCTGCGTTTCATCTACAATGGATATTAGCTGTGACACTTTTGATCATCAATCACATTAATTGGTGATATGCCGAACAATACGAAGCCAACAAAGTACAATCCATTCATGGTCTTCACACTATAATATTATTATAGATTAGCACATTGTCTGTTCGGGTTTATGTTACACAATGGACGGCAATAATCAGCGGTTATAGAGTCACATTTGTACACATTGTTGTGGTGATGGGTCAACAGCAACAGGTAGAAAAAGAAAATAAGACACTAGTTTTTATTTACAATCAACACATACTTTTTCCATTAATAATCAAATTGACAATTGCCTGTAAACAATATTAGTGCACTTGGACATGGGGACTTTTCTGCTTATGGTACAGTAAACATGGCCTAGGCAGCCAGATAAAAATAAAAATATCAAATACCCATTAATAAGCATTTGTTAAAATATCTCTTTGTACAATATGATAAGAAGTGTTAATTAAATGTTTAGTTATGGTTTCAACATATTATCATTTCGAGCTTTTTCAATATTAATCAATGATGCCAAATAGAACACGAAACAAACTCGCTTAAGGTACTGAAAATTTGAATCAGTGGTGTGGTCAATCTAGCTGATTCTTAAGTAGAATAAGCATATTGGCACTTTCACACCTTGTGCTGGGATCTGTGTATAATGCCACATCATCTTGTTGAACTTGTTTCCTTGTTATTTCTGTTCGCAAAGTCACTTCAACATTCCCAAATATCTGGTCAGTTATGTCAATTTGCATTTTCTTGAGCTGCGCAAGACAACCATGTATCCAAAATGCCATATACAAAAAAGAGGACATATTTTACTGTTCATTGTAAGCTTTGAATATTTTCTCATCTATGTCAATAATACATTAATTATGTTTTCATAAAATCATAAAAAATTATATAAAAAACTGCTGCATGATAAGCGCGTCTCAGATGACATATAATATATTTTAATGACCGCCATTTTTCTAATGCCAGTGAATAAATGGATTATTATATATCAGATCAAAATCAGTTCCCCATATTTATTATTTCAACAGTTGCCTGACAATTCGCAAGGCCTTCCAATTGGGTTTCATCTTCCATAAGATTAATCATATTCTCGATTTACTTTAGTAATTCAGCTTTCGGTTAGCTTCAACTCAGGTTCATGCATGGTACAGTTACTGGCACATATATACTGACCACACAATGTATATTTGAAGATATGGTTCGATGTTTTGTATCCTTGCAATGTTTAGTATATCATACATTATTCACTGAAGTCATTTTCTTTATATTGCTGGAGAATATTTTGCGCTGATTAATCAGTGTTAACAATTCTGATAGGTCACTGTGACTTGGTCCTATGTGGATTAGCTTCTGACCGCTCTCCATGTAAACTTTAGCAACATCCCAGTAAGACAAAGGCCAATTTTTAATGATGCAATTTTTTCAATGGAGTTTTCCACCTCCATGCTGTGAAACAATAACAGCCCGCCATTTCTCTCTTACTTTTGAGTGGCATGGGTTGGATAGTTCCAAACCATTGCCGAATTTGTCATTCATTTGACATTCACTTTTACATTACTTCTCAGAAATCTCTTTAACTAGCTAACTGTTAAAAGAAACTATGCGCCCTGATTTCTCGCTTACTTTGTATTGTTACACTGAGAAACATCCCAAATATCGCTGCCAAACCACATCCAAGTTAGTAATTGATCGTTGACTTAGGTCAATAGTTAAACCTTCTGTCGCTACTTAACTTGTCCTAAACGTGTTCTGCACATACTATAGTTGTATACCTTTGTTAAGCTGATATTTTTGCCATGTTTAGCGTATCGGACTCGTATGGCTCAATTCATAGGCGCTGCTTTAAAATTTATTCGTCGCAGATGAAAACGCTGCAATCATCCGCAAACTTCAGATCTTGCGAATGACAACACCTCACTGGGAGCTTTTCAGGTTACTTCATGATGGCATCTTATCCATACGACGTTACTATTTATGCACAGTGTCAGGAAGGGTAACCTATCAATTCTGCGACTCAACGCAGGTATCCCAAATGCAGTGAATTAAGTTGACACCGATATTCCTCTTTCAGAATCCCGGTAATATCCACACAAAATAAAATGTGATCGTACAGAGTGTACATTTTATGAGGTTGGAGTCAAGGTGTGTGTATAAGAAAACAGGGTATGTTGGATGATAGTTGGAGATTGCGTGGCATTAGGACCGAATGTAGGATGACAGGATCACACAGTCTGCGACTGTACAATACATATCAAGATTGTGTGTTAAAATACTATGTGATAAAGATTACACGTCAAATGATATCTGATGGGGTATATAGGTGTTAATAGTTAGCGTCTTATAACACAGGGTGGGAATGATAAACAGATAGTGTTCATGTCCGAACGATAAGATGGGAATGAATATTTTGAAACCAGACGGTATCGAAAAAAATATAGAGGGTACGTCATGGATTTGATTGTTGGACGAGGATTTACTTATATTCTTTCTTTTTAATTGATTAAAACACCCCTGAGTAAGTTTAATAACACGAGCATCGTGGTACGTATCGTTAAATTCTGAATCACTGAATAATCGCAGAATGATATGACAACCATATAATGCAGTAAAGTTTACTGCGACCAAACGATAAGCTGCTGTGAGGTGACGTTTATCAGGAACACAAATGAACAACAAATTGCGACGGGTTTGTAATTTGCAGTCTACTAGACACAGATAAATGGACATAGAGTTTTCGGCATCAACAACTCAGTGTAAACCCCCCATGGAAAAACGTTTGGCTGTTAATAGATAAATTCGTAAATCATTGAAATAATACATTAATTATTAGTAGATTTAGTCAAACGCTAATCCAGGTCACAAATTCACATATTCCTTATAATCAGTTCCTTTAGTAGAATAGCACACTAGATGATCCCTTATGCAAAGACAGATTCAGGCAAAGCTGAGATGCGATCCACGCAACAGCATACACTGCAGTGTGCCAACGATAAATTGATTTCATCGACAGAAATAAATTGCGTTTACATTCACTACATGACGGCTTGACAACAAATTGCACCTGTCTATCAATTGGACAACAAAGACGGCGTAACATATAATAGATTTGAACCTTTAAATTTCTTATGTTCTCTCGGAATCAAATGTTGAGCAGGATATAAGACTAGTGGTATTTTGTGGAGTGTCTGTGCGCACCATGTATAGTGGATGCAACGCGCGGAAAGCATATTTCCGACATTTTGCATGTATATGATGCAGGCCATATTGTCTTCGTTTAATAGGGCTGCCGCAGCTCTTTAAATGGATCACAGTGTGTGACATTTCACAACGCATGCACTTATATTCGACACCCATCTTTGAGTTTTTTGTGTACAAATAATGACTGCCTGGAATTAACAATTACACAGAATGGTCACAATAAACTGTGATAAAATAACCCGAAATAAACATACCCGGGTGCATCGCTAAGCAGCGATATTGTTGCGTGATGGAACACAACCGACAGCTAGTGCTGGTGAATTGCTTCTATCCTGGTTTTTTTTTATCTCTCATGATATGATCAGTTGCTACAGCACTCGGTTTTGTCTGTTTGGTTTGCTTCACTTGCAGTTGCTCGTACCATATCGGGATTTACAAATCTC
>CM067348.1:31749101-31751601 GCA_034190875.2 Urechis unicinctus | reverse complement strand
TAGCCGAATGGACTAGCCAGCGACATTTCAACTGGTGTACTTTTCTGATCGCGCTCTATTGTAGCTCAGTATTAGCTGATGATAAGTGCATCGAATGGATCAGCCTTAAATTATCAGGTAAATAATGTCTCATTGCTCATCACCCCAACATCAGTAGCTATAATAACACAAATACGCCTGCTTCAATATTCTCCCGAGAGGCACAATTCAACAACACATTGCATTGTATAAAATTCCGCTGCTGCCTTGTGATTTCTTTGAATAACCACAACTATGACTGCGCAGCAATAAACAGACATTCAGAAAATATTGAATATTCACCTTCATATGAACTCCTCAATCTAAACATAACGCTGCATTTAACAATGACATTGACGTCGGAAGATTTAAGCAGTGCTTATACGCTAGGCGCTTTACATTATGGTTAACTATAACCACATATTACATTATGTTTCTGTGAATTTTAACTTTCAGTGGCAACAAATGTTATTCGTCCTATACCATATTGTGATTCAATAACAGTGTAACTCATGTTCACCCTACCATAATAAAGTGCTTTCCAAACAGTTTATTAAAACACATAATGGGATTGAATTATTAGCAAATTTAGAATGTGGCAAATCGCTCGTCTTCAGTAATGGCCTCGAAATATAATTGTATTTTCATAAACAAAATAGAATTTATTTCTATGCCCCAACCATTATCTATCATAATCAATAACTACATAAACATAGCGCAATCCATTTTCCACAAAGCGCAGCGGCAGCACAAATATATCCCCGATCACGCTCTCTCAGATTTCATAGCATTATGCGGTTCTAGACATTACTGGAATTATATCTAGGATTTCATCTACAATGATAGCGGTCAACATGTTGCATAGATCATACTAATTGGCGATATTTGAATAGATAGAGCAGATGCATTACTCCCATGCGAACATTGAATCGTATGTGCTACAGAGATGGGAATGATAAAACAACGGATGCTCCGATAGGAGCCAGCATTAATTGACATCATGCCAGTAAACCAAAGTAATTTCCTGCTTATATCACTATATTGACATTCATGCCTACATGAAAACCTTTAAAGAATTCACTGGGCAAAGCCAGTTATATTTTTTTATGAGTTTTAAATTGATACAATATCTACACATCGAAGCACATTTGCAGCATGGCGTGTATATTGCTTTATTCAGCGATAAAAACGCATAACGAGGCAGTAGCAAAGCATTCGCTTATTCATCTCTGGCCACAAATCTCGTTTAGCGGACGGACGTCATACTATCATTGGTTGTATGCGAGATGCCACCACAATCGTTATAGCCCTATGTTCCTCCACCAACAGACTCTTGTGGCACACTAATTATAATGCATTATCTGTGAAGTTTCATCTGAAATGAAAAGCATAATAACAAGCGACATAAGGGTGCGAAATGACACATACCATGCTTCAGGGCTTTATCAGCCTTGCTGTTAACTAACTAAATCTGGACCTACTGCAATAAGCTATATACCAATATTGAAATGTACATATACATTGAGGTGGCATTTCACGATTAAGGTACCAAGACTTGTTAAAATTGAAATAGCATGAACCAAACAATAACAGCGAATAGGTGTTCGATCGCGCATGCGTTTCAATAATTTTACACATTAGTATCCAATTTATGTCAATTACGCGGAATACAACGCTTCTACTTTTACGCCTCTTAGTATTCGTCATGTGCGCATTGCCAAACAAATTGGCGTTATCTGCGAGGAACAGTGTATAACAACATCGACGCACAAGCTATATCGATAGGTGGTAGTTCCATAGAGAGAATTTGAACGATCCTTATGTAACTCAATTTACGGGGTTCATATTTTGTATTATGCTTATGTGCAAATATACGCAAGGCTAGAGAGACGGGTGAATGTCTTCCAATGTTTACAATATTCAACCAGCGTAATTAATCTCTTATTCAGAAGAGTGTGATTAGCCATCGTGACTGCAAAAAGCAGCTTTGATATAAGCAATAGTTTCACATAATCGCATTGTTATATATGGGGTTCTTCAGCAAATTAAGCTAGTCCCGTAGTTTTTAGAATTTGCTTGTTTAAAAGGGGTTGTGTTCTTCATTAGCAAATGCGGCCATTGTTCTATTCAATAAGATAACATGTTCGGCGATCGACGAAAATTTATGCCTTCATTGTATTCCGTTCTTGAGATTATATTTTGATTGTATATCTGCTATTTATGCTCGCAGCTGCCGACCGATTAAGCAATCAACTGGCTTAATGTGCAGATTACCAGTCAACATCTCGCTCTTAGACACATGCAGGTCCGCAGGATGACAATGCTTTGATATTAATGCGTGCGTCAAGCAAGGCACAGCGCGTGTCTGTTTTCCCCACCAACTGGAATTCATATTGGTTATTACGACGGTTTCATTCATCGAAGTACTAGACTTTTGATATTAACGACGCAATTGTTACTTGTGTACATTTTGTCACCACAT
>CM067348.1:31636601-31744101 GCA_034190875.2 Urechis unicinctus | reverse complement strand
GTTGCTGAAGTAGTTACGTATCTCTTAACAACGAGCGCTTCACTATCACCTGCAGAGTCAATGTATTTGTTCTTACAAACTATGTTTATAGCAAATAACATTACACTGCTATAACATTATACTTATACCTTTTCCCAGATAAATATATTGAGGCTCTTGAGACATCAAGTAAATTGACTGTGCACAGCGTTCCCGAAAAAAACTATTTCATCTGTAATCTATGTAATTACCGGTGTATATCAAGTTAAAATGCAACCGTCATACATTCATGCAACCGTCAGACATTATTCCTTGATCGTGGGAAGTGAATTTAGTAATTCAATAAACCATTGTGACTTGCAACAGCTCGCATTTCCCGAAACGTGTTTATATTGCATAAATCTTTAACGAACAAACTATGTTGTACGCAGGCATTTTAGAACGTCAGCCTTTATCTATATCTGTTGTAACCTTGTCATTTGGTCATTCCTTCTTTATTTACCTCTACTTGTCTTTCGTTCTCCCTCTCTTTGATGACAACCGTACATATACAAAGTATCCGACCCTAGCCTGCAATGCACCGCTGATGAACGGATTGTGATCTTCAGAGATCGATAACAACCAACTATAGATCCAGGCTCAGACCAGTAATCTTTCGTTAACACCAATATTGTTCAGCAGCTAAGTTTGCAGCTGTGCAGGCATACCTGAAACTAAACCCTAACCAGTGATTTACAACAGTCGGCGACGCATTGAAAGGTTGTTATTGCTAACAATTGCAGATATGTCGTGGATAATCCACGTCATTACCGTACCTTAATCTCACTTCATAATGCACAGCACAAAGATACTCAGTGTACTGATTAAGTATTAGCTAGGCACAGCAGTTTGGAGAAAGGCGTGCAATCACTTATCAACATATTTGCTCCAATACCAATTCGACCTCAAATGACCATGTATGTACAGGCTTTGCGTTTTAAGCGTGCAAAGCAAAACCGATAATTAGATAAAGATATGTAAACATACCCTAGCAAACGAGAATGGCTTTAAATGACCTTATTTGATGTTCTAAAATCCCACAGGTATATATATAACAAGGCATTACAATGGCATAGCTAATACAATTACACCTTCAATATATACCTACAACGCGGAAAATCGAGCAAACGGGCAATATCACTGCTGTCCAACATATACAAATCAGAAAGGCATCATTGCAATCATCTGATGCAGTTAGTTTGCTTTTACAGACTGCGATAACCGATAATACAATATGCCATATACATGCTTTATATGGTAAGTGTAAATATTATCAAAAAGGAAACGGCCATAAATTTTCCTTTGACGTGCACACAGAGACAAAATATACGGGGCGGTTACTCATTGGCCAAATAATCAGACTTTTAGCAAATGCAGGTGCTATACGATTCCGAATGTGAGTTGCAATATATTACTGATAGATTTTGAGCATGGGTAGCGCCAAAATACATTCCATTGCAATTTAGCGATGCACTGCCCAATTGCAAATCTCATCGGACATAACTATCTATTTTGCATATCGGAAAATCTGCTTCACATTAATGATTGAAACATACGACTATCGTTAATGACTATCCCGTAAGGGAATGCAGACTCTCTTTGCGACACATAAAGCATTGCTTATCGCTTGCAAGTATGGCAGTGATATAATCTAGACATAGGAAGCATTCTAATTGCCATAGCTTTCCGATTAAAACGACTTGTATGCGCGGCATATGGTGCTTTCCATTTTCGCAAAGATAAATGTCTTTACAGCCGTCTTGTCTCGGCGTAATTAGCTAGTTGGATTGGTAAGTTAAAGCTAAAAGGCACATTCGACCTGACACTTGTGTGAAATAGATGATAGTCAATATCTTCCCAACCTCTGATCCAATGATCCATAACAGACCGGAACACAACTAATGCATCACTTTGCTATGCAGTTACTATGGCGTGACTCTTAGCCATATATAAGAACTGCCATCTGAACCTAAATGATCCCTGCATTATATTGCTATACTTCTACGCCGTATTACCATTACAGCAACACGACCCAGATAACAATGGATGAGAGGTTTGTCAGGTACGTACTTTTATACATGGACTCATTGATACCTCCTGCAGTCTTCACATGGACAGGCAAAGTATGATCTACATCAACGAGTAGTCATATGTTTCCGTTGATGATATGAGCTCTGGTATACGCGTTTGCAATAAATTGGTCCGCTAACAATAGTTAGACGTGATATTCAATATTAATGAAATGGCAATTCAACGTTAACTGCCAAAGCAACAAATGTGCGCTGACATTTCATTTATCGCACGATTGTGCTGCTACCGCTTTGTAGTACTTGTGTTGGGTGTTAATTGTAAGTTCCATCAATAACAATAAGTGAATGACCCTCAATGGAATCAGCAATTCAAGCAATCCGATGCGTTTGCAACCTGTATTTGTATATTGAACCGGTTTTTGTCAGTGATGTCCTCGGTGGAATCTACAAATGATATCCATCGAGACAGATAGTGACATTATGGCAATAGATAGGTCCAGTGTAGGCAATACAATCTCATTTCAATACAATATCGCAGGTGACTGCATGTTAAGTCTATCTGAGTCTTCGGCAACACAGCAGCACGTGTTGTTCTTCTCAGGAATAAGTGCCTATGGAATATATACGCAAAGTCACTCGCAATAAAGGTTTGTAATAGGTTGAATTAGGACATGCTTTTGTCAATGGGATAGATTATATCTGCACTTATTACAACAAACCGTGATTTTGGCGTAAATAATTAGAATGGTAAAACGCCACACACGAAACGTTCAGCCTGGTACCATGTTATTTGCAGTGGTAGAATTAGAATTGACAAAGGTACGCGCTATATCATTTATAACAACGTCACTAGAATAACGAATAAGAAGTCAGTGACGCAGATATTTGCGTGAACAAGCTGAGTTGAAGAACCGGCGATCACAACGCATTTGCATATGCGTCAATTCGTTCACGAAATCAAATATCAATCTATATCTATTACCTGCTATTCAATATGTTATTCCTATGCAGTAATAGTTAACGCAAACGCAACCATTTCTGAGGAGAGGAAGATACACTGAATGCAAAACTTTTCGGGTCAGGTCTCACGATGTACTATAACAAAGGATTATAATCATGTTCGCATGCAATTTGTAACATGACTGAATTTCCGATCATTACCGTGATAAACATAAAGTATAGATAATACAAGAGTGAGAGTTCACTACCGGAGCAATAGTATCGTCTTTCTCATAATAAATCTATGTAAACATCTAACTTTGGATGAGCATCCTTAAGACGCTTATGCTGCAGATAGATATAATAAAGATATGACTCTTGGCAAATAACTGGCTTCATCTGGGCTCAACTTCATCCACTAACCAAAGTAACGAGAACACTTGCGACGCATTCATCATGGTTATTGCGATATTTATTGAAGAGAGACTTCCCGCGGTGTAATCGACCAGGCTCTTGTTACATATGGGGGGAACTATTACAGTAATGCCTGGATATGATAAATCTTCCGCATATTAGCATACTTAAATTGGGCAACTATCATCACAGATATTATATTTTATTTTCGCGAATTGTAATTGAATAATTGCATGCATCGGCATCTTGCTTGGATATTAACAGCAGCCGGTCTCGGAGACAGTTGCACTTGAGCGGTAACGATAAAGGTTATGGATTTTGAAAGCTCTGAACCATATCAACCACAGCTTTGGAAGCCGATATCATCCGATTTTACAACTAGTGCATGTATATTTGATGATTGATTACTTAAGTTTGCAGTTTCGCAAAAAGTGGCATACCTTAATGGTGCAATAACTTTTTCCTCGCAATCCTCTTAAATCGGTTGTTCCGGTAAGCTGAGTGTCTAACTATTCCAGAAAATGATGCAGAGTAGAACCTAGTTTTTCGCCGATGAACGTGACTCATACCATGTGTAACTCAACTGTTTCAACGCACACATGACCTGACCACGGCATTTGTTCAGCTGGGGGTGACAAACATAATGTAGGAGACCGTTAACCGCATACCTCACAACCCCTTCCTCTGTGTATTTCTTGGGGAAATCGTTCTCCCCTTGCAATTATCTGACGTCGTTAGTCCAAGTAAAATCTGGTGGCTTGGCGATTCTATTGCAACCATCCATAAAAGCTGCTCTACATCGAATAGTGTTCTAGCAGGGAAAGGACATCTTCTTGTACAAAATAATAATGGCTAAGCATATCAATATATTGAACAAAGCGCATTTCATTTAAGCGCAAGCTACGTCAGGAAATAATTGCTGAGACAATTTGCCCTGTAGAATCGTTGAAATTGTGACATTGGATGTCAACTTGTTACTGATATGGCCACGCTATAAAGCAGGAGCCCATATTCATCGTAATACCACTGCCTCCATTAAACCGGATTGTCCATCCACCCGCTTTGTAAACGTTTTGTTGCTGGTATGATGTCCTCGGTCCTCTATACAGACAGGCACTGAATGCCTTTTACCAAGCAAAGATTTAATTTGGGTTATATTGATGACGTGTGCTCGGAGGGTACAATTTTTATTAAAGAAGGAACCCATTGTGGCCTGGAAACAAATGACAGAATGAAAGCGTGCGTTTGCTTTTCCATCTAGCGAATCAATGTGCGGCAACCATTTGTGTAATACTTGCGTAGGGTAATCAATACAAGGACCATCCATAACAATAAGTGGAGCGTGTGTGGGAAAACCGCCTGTGTGCTTGGGCGAATCATGCTTATAACCGCACGCGGAAAAAAAATGTACGGTTCTGGTTATGTTTACAGAAGAAACATTTTTATAGATGAGAGTGTTTCTCACTTTACAAAGAAATATGGCTACTAAATACCATATCTATCAATCGATTTAATATATTTAATGACAGATACAAATGCCGATATAATCTAGCGAGTTTTGTGTATTCGTTTTGCAATAAATGTAAAACTATAATGCTGTCTACGTTTGTATTGTTGTAATTCCAATTAAATCATACCTCGAGATAGAAATGTTACATACTAATTTAATGTCAAAGCACCATACCGCAACAGTACTTTCTTAGCCTCACGTCATCTAGTATCTTTCAGTGATTGTTCTCTATGGAAGGCAGTACTACATGGGAATTCAGTTTGCGAACAGTGCTGCACAAAACGCTACGTAAAGCTGGGACCATATCATAACATTTTACCATGCTTTCTCGCAGAATATGTACGTCGCTGCTGAGCAGTTAGTTGCTCTATATTCGAGTCTGTAATATTATGCCGCTAGAATAGGAATTTGCGAAATGTAATGGGTCACAGATCCGCACATGCACGCAAATCGTGTTTCGACTTCATTTATGAAACCATTCATCGAATATCGATGAGCTCCAGTAATCTAATGTGGTTAAGGTTTTCACATTTAACTTACTTAAAATTGATCAAATCTCTAACAAGCAATAAGCGACAATTTATTTGCCGTGGAATCTGCAAAGAGTCTGAATATCTGCGCGAGTTGCATGTCTTTACGCATGGATTTATCCAGCAAGACAAAACCTTGGTCAATTATAACACGTATGTTATGCTGTAATACACCTCTCTCTGCAGAGAAGGAAGTAATGTCTCATTCGGGTCCGCTTCAAGTCGAAGCAAGACTGATGCTTAGACCAAGTAATCAAAATGGCAATTGATCTTTCAGTTTTTCTACTCAAACGTCGCGTACGTCAAGAGCTGTTCCACTGAAGTAATAAATAAACTAAAATAGGGATATAGATAAAATTTTAGTTCCTCAGAACATTTGTTGAGGATACAAGTCAACTGTTTGAATTGCATTCACATTATGGTCATGCACTAATATATGCATGCGTTATATAGCTACACTGGCAACCTAATAGACACTTCCAACAGAACATGTGACAACACCGTGTTATGCGCGTTTTGGAGTTCCAATGCAAAAAGTCCATTGCGGGCATAATAGCATAACCCAAAACTTTGTCTTGCTGACAATAGCCGGGTATAATTATTGCATCAACAGCGCTATAAAATACGAATGCCACCTGTTATTTTATATTATACTCAAAATACTTGAGTTGGAAGTTTGTTATGGAAATGATTCCAAAGACTTACATCAATCCTGGTTTTTGATATAAATTAAATATCATACCAGTTAGTGGAATACATCACTCCCACCACGAGTATTGTAGAGCGTTAGCTCACCACGTATGCCTCGAGAATTAAGTTCATCGCATCATATATTGTGCAACAGCAATCTCTAAGGTCAAGTTTAGGAACGGGCTACAACCTGCAATAGACAGTATACATGCTACTCGTTTATACCCTCACTTATAGCTAATAAATTCCATCAAGTATTGTTCCATATAACGCTGACTGAGGAAAAAGCAATCAAACAAAGGTTAATCATTGATTTTAGGCACAACACCAGCGACTAAACATAGTGATTCTTCTGATACATATAATATTAGGCTCAACTTAGGGTAACGATCTTTCCAAAAACAACCATCATGCTATTGTTTTGGCAGCCAGAACAGCAGGTAGCTACCGAAGGGGCCTCAATTAATAGTAGTTAACATACCCCACTCGTTATAAAATGTCCAAAAGTGCTTCATCGAATTCCTCCGTCACAGACATATTCAGCCTAGTACTAACATAAATGCACTATCGTAAGCGAAGCACATTATGCTAAAACCGACACATCATAGACTATGAAATATGATTTGAAAGTGTTATTAGTACTGGATGAGGTAAGAAGTAAACCATGTGGCAAAGAGACATGTGGCAAATGCCGGTTGCATATTTTATGGCGAGCAGAGTTCCTTTGTTCCTAACAATCTTCTCGGTATACGCGCCGGGCATATGTGGCAGTAGCCCCATTCGCTAATGGCTTAAGCCTATAAATATTCAATGCTCATATATTTGATTGAGTAATTCCTGCTCCTCTTCATGCACATTTATAAGCATATGCCACAAACATTCATTCGTAAGAAGCCTGATGTCATTGAGTACCGCGATTGCGCCAATGTATTTGTTTTCCCATTGCTGTCATCGACCCTATCTGCTGTCCTAAACGTCATACAGGAATTATGACTACAGCATTATGACTACAAGCTTGTACGCAGAAAAAACATGGGATATCCACTTCTGCTTTTGGGACGCGTACATACATATCTTACCCTCTTGAACAGCTAATAAATGAGAATCATTTCATGGTGAACTTCTGGCTAAACTTACTCATCGATAATTGTAATAGAATGTTAGCATAATTCCTAACTTGCACAAAGCAGGCATACATGAAACGAATCGTTACCAGTGATTTGCGTTGAACCATTGCTTTTACCATCAATAGCGGGCATATTCGATGTGGCGCTGCAGTTTGCTACCGGCTCACGCCCTAATGCTCGTCACTACACACTCTAATCCTCTGTTGTCGTAATACACAGCAGCAGGTTTCAAGTGAACCAATTTGAAATTAGCTAGATGCAAGCGCTCTGGAGAAAGCTATACAGTCATTCATCGACCAATTTGGACTAATTCCGCCCATATGATAGTTCCATTTAATCTTCATTCGACCTCAAATTACTTACGAGACCAATTTCAGTATGCCCGATGCAATCAGAACGACAAGTAACATTGAGTGTAGCACTTGTGTTTTGTTGTTCGCTCAGTTTCTTTTTGAGTATCCACTGCAATGGGGACCGTAACAAATTGCATATATAGCCTATGGCGTATTGTGCAAAATTCATAAGGGTCATTTAAGCTAATAACCATCTCTTTGTCATATTCTTTGACACATACGAGCCGGATATCTATTTTTCATCAAAGAGCTAACCAGATGTTTTGTTGTTTACTTATATGTGATGTAATGGACTGAACACACAGAGCAATATGAATAGGTGCGATCAGGTGGCTGCACCAAAAGGTTTTTCTGTAAAAGCACACTTACTGCATCTGACGCAAAATTAAACTTTTATAGACTACGATAGCCTATATTCAACACTATGTGTCATATATTAATTCTATATGATTGTTGTGAAACATAATAGTGATACTTGCAATCAGGATAGGGGCCACAACTAATCCCAGACTAGCAGGGACGTGAACTGCAATATATTATGCTGTTGCTCTTTGCCCAAATTTACACACTTACAGGTGCGTTATGATTTCGAGTTAAGCTGCACTGTATTCATTGCTTAAGTGCATTAGTGGCTCAGTAATCACCAAAGACAGTAAAATATAGCATCCATCCTCTCTGTCACATTTCTAAATGCTAGTATGGTGCCACCTTCTGATGCAGTACAATTATCGGAAACACCGTATCAGCAACCGACCAGGGACTGTCAGTAAGTCACTTATAAGCTAGACAATGTTAACTACGTTATTACTGGTAAATTTGCAGTATTGCAAACACAAGTTGCACAAAGATACATTGCGCTGAAATATAAGCCATAACTACCTTTTTTGCAACAAACAAGTGTTTGGTATGATTTGCCGTGCTAGCAGTTTAATTCCTGGGGGGGGGGGGGGTCACTTGGCCTTATTCTGGATAGTGGTGTGCCGCGGGACCTCGAAAACCCGTACCCGTCGTACAAGGTCAAAATGGCCAAAAGCATACCCCGTTGTACAAGGTAATATGCGAATGTATAACCAATCGTACAGATTGAAGCTGAAGTATGAGGCCCAAAAACCCGTCGTACAAGTCGAGAGGCCGAAAAAACATACCCCGTCGCGCGCACATATATACTACCTCTATACACTTAAGTGCCCCCCCCGGGTTTAATTACACATTCGACCTTGCACTTGTGTTAAATAGAAGGTGGTCAATTAATTCCGAACCTCAAATAAACCTGAATCTGATTCTGCAGCAGAAACAATTGACAATTAATTGAGTGGCTTGATATGTTAATTCGCACATTCTAAGACAGCTACTGTTGATACAAGTGTTCGGTCATTACCTCAACAATGATCCATTCTAATACTAATTGCGTTTAAAAAGAGAAAATTCCTCTCCATTCGTTACAAAATAAACTGTTGTGAAATAATCGTGCGCGTTCCTTACTCTGAAGGATGTGATCATTGTGGGAAACAGATTATTCGGTTGTTCGTGTAGTCGCGCGCGCCGTCCTTGTGAGATTGGTGAAACTAACTTCTGTTGACTTCCGGTTTGACGCGCTCGTTCTTACAACCCAGCTGTTTGCTTTCTGACAGATCTGCTTCTTGCGTAATGTGAGTACAGATGAAAGGCTCAGCGTAGAACGTGAGTAGAAGCGTATCAAAGTTCAGATTTGCATATAACGTGCAAGGTGAATATCGTTATGTCTCTCGGATTCAAGTCAGCTGTTAACCAATGTAATGCGGTGGGCTGCGCCCATAAGAGTTTATCAGCGGATTGCAAGTTCTATATCTTTCCCAGCAACCCACACTGAAGAATGACTTGGATGATAGCTGTTAACGGGCTTGCTGTTGATGAGCATGGAAGATATATTTATGGAAAGTTGTGGTCACCTAAAACATCACAGGCAGTGCTCGTGCCACTTCTCCTGAGTTACCTTTGGATCCAAAACAAATGTCGGTTGGAATCAGGTCAAGCCAAACTCGTAATCCGCACGAAAACCGCCCACTCTGAAAAAAGCATCAAAATGCAGATACAGTACTTTCACTGTTTTACAGCCACTCACGGCTTATCAAGAAGACATACAGCAAGAAAGGGTATTTTCAATTGTTTTTCATCACAATCAATCTACAAAACCAGAAATTTATATTTGAAAACAAAGCAGACTTTATATTTACAATCTGTGATAATTATTTTGATTTATTGACGATATTTTATGTTTAAGGCAGAAGAATCCATTCAAGAGATGTCACCAGTTGTGGAAATTGGGATAGCTGAAGACTCTAAAACATAATAGTTTGCATGGCTGTGTGTTGAAATAAAAAAAAAATGCGCATTAGTTTCATTGTTCTTGGTGTCATTTGCTTTGATTGTTATTTATATTTTAAAATCATGATGGTAAACAATTTTTGAACATAGGTCCGAACATTAAACATCACTTTGGCATTGCTCGCGGACTGTTATGTAACAGTGGATTCTGGCCATGACTATATGCAAACACTGAGGGCTAGTAGATTGACTTCTGCAGTGGACAACCTCATATGCGCACTGCCTCATTTTGGAGATATGATGAAAGAGTCACAAAATACTAAGAAAGTGGAGGAACTTTACAAGGTGATGGAAGAAAAGGTCCAGATGTTGCGTCTGAATCTCATCAAGGAAAACTCTTTCCATTTTTCCTATAACACAGTATTCGATCAAATGAAACATTAGGTTTTCTACCTCCTTGAGGAAAGTCAGATGACTTGCAGTATGTGTCACACCACTGGCAGTGATCTTCACTCATCAAAATTCAAATCGAAACCTGGTTGACAAAGAGCATTGACTAGGTATATCTTGATATTACAATATTTGGAGACCAACAGAGACACCGCGAAGGAAAGCAGCTTCATGCTTCAATGAAAATACCTACATCCGAAATGTTCTAGATTACACAGACCTGGTCAGTCAGACACCGGGGATGTGTCCCGCTGGTGCTATTATTAATGTCTGACATGGGGGGAGCGTAAGACATCCGAATTGATGCAGATCACGTGATGCTGGTTATGTAGGACAGAGGTTTAAATTTGACCGGGGATTTGCCAACCGGAGTCATTTCCTCATTTTAAAAACAAACTAATCGGCTAATTTACTGGAATAAAGTTAGTGTATCCTGAAAAAATCTACATCGCATATATCTAATACGAGCATACTGCGTGCGCAATAAAGCAATCAAAGATTTTGGAAGCTGAAGTGATAGTTGCCTACCAATTGGTAAAACATTTGCAAAGCATGTGCATTCCTTGTCAACTTCAAACAACCTTTCCTGAAACTTTCATATATAACATATATATATATATATATATATATATATATATATATATATATATATATATATATATATATATATATATATATATATATATATATATATATATATATCTATATATATATATATATATATATATATATATATATATATATATATCCATATATCTCTCTCTACTCTAGCTCTCCCAGCCTGTATATGGTTATGGGGGTATTAACTGTTGAAAATGAATTTGTTGTATACAGTGTAAAAATATACAGATGTTAGTTTCACAAAGCTCACCAGAGCGGCACGCGTCTACGCGAACTCCCGAATAATAGTATATATATATATACAGGCAGCAAAACATAATCCCTATTTGTGTATAATATTCACCCGAGCGAACCATTACAGAGACTGGATCAAAATTAATGCAACAATATGCTCTGCTATTAATATGACTTGACCCTCAGCCATTTATATGAACTGCGATTTGATCTATACATATTCCTCCATTATTATTTTTTACATAATCTACGCATTGGACTAAGTAAACAGAACTCGACATTTAAATGTGAATTGTGCTAACCAGAGCGACCAAACTTTTAATACAACAGTTGTAATTGATAATTCTGAATTCATATGTTCTTATAGATTAATATGCAACAGGTATCCCAGCTTAACGAATATCAGCTTGTTTGAAGTAATGTACGAGGGTAACGGCGTCTCCTGCATTCCAATGCTTATACCTCGGAAACGTCATATTAGCCATTTTGTCCTAGGTAACATGCGTACGATTGGGACACTGTAATCTCATCGGTGATATTTTACTAGTCATACGAAGCGGCATTTAAGCCATGTTAAAATTTCTATGGTCCACTTTTTACTGCTGTGATGGCTATCGATTACACGAGGATGGAATTCGTTACCGCACATAAGGGACCCGCGGTTAGTGACGGTCCCATGACTATTCAGATGTGGCGAAGTCAATTTGGCCAATCGAATCATTAGTTTTATATTATTGTCATAAGCTGGCGCCTATTGTTCACGAATACATTTCCAAAATCTCTCTAAGACACAAAGTAAACTGTTTGTCTAATTCTAGACATTAAATATGATCTATGCGTCGCATATACAATAGATTGCGTATACAAATAAGCTTAATGTTATGCACATATGGTCAACATGGGTAACATGTTTAGACGAATATGCATAGATATGTTTAGAAAGTAATTCCATACTATAATATGTCGTTAGTTAGGGCTCATATGGATAGTTTGATTGGTTAAGATGGCGAAGCTTATAAAAACCATGAAACAATAGTAAATCAGTTCAGTATCATCATTGGTTGATTGTGAGAAGATTATGAGCTTTCACAATAATAAATGATTAAATAGATCGACATAATTAGCTTCGCTGGAAGAGTTGACTAATATCAAGGTTTTCAGTATTTTCCTTCTCAGAAAATATTCCGTTGGAACTGTCAACCCATCTTAAACGTTATGTGAACACTTGTTATGTACACAAAGTACAAGCAATCCTGAGTAAAATAAAGACCGCATCTTGTATACATCTCGTTAACATTACAGCAACACAACGCAGATATCCATCGAGCAAGTGGTCGCCTGATGCGTACTGCCATACATGGACTCATAGATGTCTTAAAATGAGTAGGTACTGTACGATTTTCACCAAAGAGCAGTATTATTGATCCTTCTATTAACTGAGTTATTGGGTACGAGTTTGCAATAAATTGGGCCGAAAACAATAGTTTGACGTAATGCTAAATATTATTGGAATGGCAATAAAACGTTTACAGCCTACACAGCATTTCATCTAACGAACCAGCGTGCTACAACCGCTCTGTGGTACTTGTGTTGGGTCATCAAGGCAAGGACCATCTATTGCAATAAGCGGACCTTGCGACGTAAAACCTGCTCTGCACATAATGCGATATCACATTGTTTGCAAATCATGCTAATAATCTTACTCGGTTACCGCCAGTGAAAGAGATTGATGAAAGGTTTGCACAAGAGTACCGTACAAAACACAATTTCCATGAGTGCATATCAGGCGCGTGTGACGTTAAACAATCTTTTAGAGAATCAGTCTTGGTCGTTGATACAAACAGCCATATGAATCAAACACCTATTATTCTATTATTCTGATGGTGTTCGGTTACGCAATACTTTAACACCTTGAGCAGTAAAAAAAGAAGCTGATATATGCCTTACCTCAAAACCCCTCCTCTGTGTCGTTATCCCCTTCGCGGACTTACATTGCAATTATTGTACGTCGTTTGTAAATAACATGTGCTTGCTTGATTAATAACGTCTGTACAATTCCATTAGAGCTTTTTGTTATAGCCAATCATTCAGCTAAATATCGAATAGGGAGAGGGTATCTTCTTGTTCTTAATCAACTGATAGATGGTTAATCATCTCAATATATTAAACGCAGCTTAACAATTGGCATACATATGGCGTTTTTGATATCTTTTGATAAGTGCAAGCCACGTCAGGAAATATTGCGTAAAAAATTTGTCCCGTTGAAACGCATAACATGCGGTGTTCAATATTTCAAACTGTGAGAATGGATATCAATTTTGAATTGCTGTGGACGCATTCTACAAGCTGCAGAATGTAGTTCTGATAGTACCAGTCCAATCATTAAACATATTCACGAACACTGTATACGTGCAAATGTTGATCGTTGTCACGGATCTGTTCAAACTATAAAAGCCGCTGCATTACAAAGCTCTGTGATAAGCTATAATCGCACGTGGATACTGAAGCACAGAGACTCAGAGACGCTGTGCTCGGTCCTAACACAGCCAGGTGCTGTGGGCCCTTCACCCCCAAAAATGGTATACGGGTCCTGTGAATGACATGTACTCTGAGGCTACGAATGTAAAAAAAAGAACTCTTGGTCGCCAAAAACAAATGATAGAATGCAAGTGTGCGTTTACATTCCGTTCAGCTAATCAATGTGTGCCAACCATTTGTTGTGGTACTTGCGTAGTGTCATCAATACAAGGACCATCCATAACAATAAGTGGAACTGTGGGGGAAAACCGCCTCTGTACTTCACGCGATATCCCGTATCGGGTAAATCATGCTAGATGCGTAACGATGTACCGTTCTGCTTCTATTTGCATACGAAACATGTTTATGAATGAGATTGATTCTCAGTTCACTGCGAATAAGGCTACGAAACACAGTATCCATCAGTATTTTTCTATTCACCAGTGATTAATATAGTACAGATACACTTCGAGTGTAACACTGTGCCAAGCAAACACCATGTCTATCCTAGACATGCATAACCGCGCAGTCACATGCATTAACCGGACACCATGGATCATTCGGTTTACTTTAAAGTCTGGAAACGAGTAAAGAGAAGTCTACCACTAAAATATGATGAATGTTGACTGTAGCAATCCAACATTCTAAGGGCTCGAGAAGATGAAACATAGTATTTCTTTATTTATTTCAATTTTATGTGTCCGCACTCTGACTATCGCCAATTATGTCTGAGAGTATTCCGTCGACAAAGTAACGTTTCTCTTATAGAGTTGTTCGCGTATGTCGGCTTATAGGCTAAGAAACATCAGAAACAAATGCTGCAACAGCATTAGGAATTGCGCTGGATTACTTACCCCATGTAAAATGACAGACACCTGGTATTTTATTACTTGGAATTTAAATGGCATGTTCATTTAGCAAAATATACGCTGGTTCGGAAAGATGAAAAATAAATTCTTCATAATAACTCTCATTCGATGCCGCTCCAATCGGGCGAAACAGGACTGCTGTATATCGTCAATCCAACATGTAATTCCCCACACAATCTTCCTCATCAGAAACACGTCTACAACGACTGCCATACTAAGTTTGATATGATGACAATAAATTAGAGCTGGTGGCTGGTTTCCTGGCTGGTTTTCTGGCATGGATTCGGATTTAACACTACTCCGACCACCTCGAGACCGTGATGGGTGAACAGCTCATTGAATTCCGTGAACTACGCCCCGGGCGCCTGCATCATCTGGACTAGAACGCAAAATACATGCGTTTGTGCCCAATGTTCAGTGCAGACATTCTTAATATATTTTGTAAAGTTTCTTGCTTGGTTCATTCAAGTTGAAGACCAAACCAGTGATTTTCGACAGCAGAGAAAGATGGCACAAATCACAGTGCATTAGTGCCAATCAGAACGCAGTCAGTTTGCGAATACAAATGTGTAGCAATAACGTTTTTTGTCTGTGCCGTTATGTCACCTGTCAATGCCATTTAACAACGGTACCTGTGCGTGTCTTGGCACAGAGCACAGTTCATTCATGTCCAACATATATGACAGCAATATAATTAACCCGCCATTGCCGATATGTCGACATCATAAAAACGCAATGTAAAATCCCAACCAGGTCACACGGCTCCCACCTTTTACTTAAGAACATGCAATCTGTACTATAACCACGACGACTTTGTTGCGCCATAGCTGCTACTATTATATGCCAAGTATACCACATGAAAGTTACGTGAACAAAATTTGTCGTGAGCTGAGATCATATATTTAATTCTTGCGTCAAGAGTTTAGAAATGGAAACATTATGACTATTCGCTTATGAGAATCGCTTAAGGCTCATCAAAAGACGATATGATAATGTAGTTGCGGCGTTGGAAGAGTATTTCACAGCATTGTATCGTTTTTCTATTGAGTACTACGAAGTGCTCAACACAAATATGCACCTTTGGTAGGGGCGATTGTGAATATTATATCTCACTTGTTCCGATTGACTACATCATCAAGCTGTAAATCCGCTGCTTTCGAACTACCTACGGTTTTAGCTAATAAAATCCCTCTTAGATCAGCAAACGGTATATTTAAGTACGGATCAGAAGCTGCTTTATCTATTTCAGCTAAAAAATCAAGTAACACGTATTTATAGATCAGAAGCTGAATTTCAGCAACAACAGTATCCTGTGAATAAGTATTTTGGCCTAAAACATAACATCTGAACCCAACTTGGCAACATGGCGGCGAGGCGGTGGAAACTGACCAGCGGGAGGATTCACCAATGGGAACACAGGCGAGACTACTCACAAGATGCGGGTTCACAGGGACTATTTGTGGCACGAAGCTAAAAGCTAAAATGACCTTGTCTAACATGTAGAAAAGGCCACTAACATTCACTGTCGCACAAATATCACACCGAATCACGAAGAAAGCAACGAAAACTTGGGGAAAAGGCGACAGGAATTATCAGCTATAGTTTTTGCCTATGTTCTCACTGCCTTATTTACATCGGAAGTTTCTAAGGCTGTCTGGGATATCGTCCTCCGTGCTTGTATTTCGGAAGAAAAATATCACCGGTAAACTTGGAAAGTTATCGAAAATATATTTTTCCGCAGACGATAGGAATATAAAACATTATCTCGAACCGAATTAGATAATAACTTTCGACACTGATCGCCCGAAACTCGTCAAAACATGCATATTTCGTGAAATAAAGTGGTGAGTTCTGGGTTGATCGAATGCATCGACCAAAAAATTTTGCTTAAACTGTTGGACCGACAAGGCGATAAATAGAACCTGACGTTGGTCTTTTGGGCTAGTAAATAGCCCCGAAAAAACCAAAATCACTTAATCTTCCAAGCGTGTCAAGTGCCACACAGTGTAGCTTACTTAACAGCAAAAAACAGCCAACAACCAAAATCATACATGATTACATTCGGTATGTGAACAGCGATCCGACAAAAGACATTCTAGATACTGTAATATAACAATATAATGATAGGTTACATTCTCCAATGGAGAGATGCCTGCATCTTGCATACACTATTGCTGACGAGAGCAGAATAGATCTTATGCAGAGTAACTTCGTAAGGCATGCAATAAAAACACTAGTTTATTGCTGATGACATTTGCTAATTAAATACTTTTGTATTGTAATCCTAAAGATTGTAGAATACTAACGGCCTGTGTTTCGTTTCCGCATCCTGGTAATTATCAAAATTACGAACCTCCATATGTTGAGCCAAAATGTAGGATATAATTCCATCCTGTTAGAATGATAAAATAAGCATGTATCTTAATGAGAAAAGCCATATATCACCCGGTATTGTTCAGTAACTGTTTCAAGTTATCAAAACGTATACTCACTCAAAGAATTGCTTTACCAAATATTACTTTGTAAAGAATGAAGTTTAAGCAAAATGCATTTGCATATGTAAATATAATGTAGAATGTCGGGAACATAACTTACTAAGACCTTCATGACGTTGGTTACTCCAGCGACATGTAGAAGAACTGGTAATTCATCAGCGTTAGCTTATGCAGTGATACTATCATTACGATTATATGACACCCCAGTAACTGTTCCTTTCTGTAGCATACATAAGTGTTTTGTTGCTGCCCAATACAATGTTTGCAATACAAGGTCAGCATAGTCTAATCATAGGTAGTCTTATCACATTCTACTGCATGACATTGCAGCAAAAACATTCATTAGTTGCACAAACAGTTATTACTGCTAAAGCGGTGCGGCACTTGTATCTATGATGGATTAGTAATTTGATCACATTAGCGGCATAAGGTCATGCCTATGGAATATCACAGAGCCACCTGGCCGGTGCTAATTAAATATATCAATCAAATCATGAATGCTGGTCTGCATTAACTAACAATGAATGCTATAAGAATTACGTTCATCGCATCACATATTTTGAAACAGCATTCTCAAGGTCCCGCTTTGGAACGTGCCACCATGCGCCATAGACAATATGTACGCTGCTCGTTTGCACCCCGCGATATAACAACGTTGCCCCGAGACAGTGATAACCGTTGGAGCAACCGATAGAGAATTTATGGCTTTGTGTCACATTATCTACAGATAATGTGCCACCAGGCCCCAGACGCAATGCCTGTCATTTATATTTGTACAAATATTGACCGAAGCGATTGCGATCAGATCACTGACACGTAACTGGGTGCCGCCGCTTAAAAACACTAATTCACAGTTTGCATTATAGAGTTATTTTTGGTTGCAACGAAATATATTCGTCGGATTCTACGAACGTCCAGCTCTGATAGAACATCGAAAAGGCTATCAGCATAATAATCCAAATGTTATGGCTAAGTGTCGATGTATTTATCCTAAAACTAATATATGTATATCAAGCAATACCTCTCTCATTTAGTGAAGCGACTAATGCGTAACATGCCATTGACAGTGCAATATCAAATGCAAGAGCGTTAAGAAGCAGAGCGGATGTGGTATATAACGTGTGGTTTATAATTCAGGCATGGATAAACTGCAAAAATAAATCACACTTACATGGAATGTGGCAAATTTCATTCGCTACATCGCTACAAACGAGCATTCTACCGAATACTCAACCACAAAAGACCGATCGAAAAGTGTTTATACCAACTTTGAGAAAAGACGATAATGTCACGATTGTTAGCAAAACTCAATGACAAAGGGTCCGATGTTTTGCCTGTGGCATTGGTTGCGAGACATTGTGGTGTAGCTCCTGGGTTATTTTTATATTGTTCCGACCCACATTGCTTTGTAATTGAGCAATAGATGATTGTGAAACGCAGGAACCCTTATTTCGCAGACTGTTAAAGTATTGTGTGTTAGCAGCGTGTATAGATATAGTGTTGCAACAGACGTGCACTGAACGCAAAACTAAAAGCTAAAACAAAAAGAGCCACAAAATATAAACCATGTTTAAGCAGAAGAGTTTTTGTGTAATGGCATTTTGTTTACAATAAATAATATGCATTACATATAGTTATGTATCAACGACAGTTGTAATGGATCGATATTCATATTTTGGTTTTCGTAGGCCAATCAAATGGAAGTGGTGCTCCGACATGTAAGATTTTTTACATGTTTGATGAGATTTTATATCCAGCAATACACTACTGTGATAGCCTTCTTATCCCAGCGCCTCATATCCACTGTATTATCGTATAAAAAACGCTACATTTACATAAGGATATACTCAGCGCCACACTGACAGACCGTGATCTGCCATCATTTTCTTGTTGAGGCCTTCTCTGGTGCGGCACTAACTAGCGCAACAACCCAGTATCTGATTAATGGCGAGGATGATTGATAGCATGCATAATTTTTGCCACGACGCGACACCTTTTTTCCAGTAATTACAGAGCATGATTTTTGGACCCGCGTATTGTTATGGACGGCTCTTGTATTAACGACTGACAAGCAAACGCTAAAACATTATTGAAACATAGTGGTGCGCTAGAAGGAATGTAGAAAATGGTGTACGAATTATTGGCATTCTATTGATATTCGCGATCAACTCTGACGAATGCTTGCCGACCTCAAGTGTTTCGCAACGACAAAATTGTCTTCCAACTGTAGCTAAATACATAACTATGCCTTATAAGTACCTAAAACACAGCAAGCACACCTCCATTCGTCTGCGATTCAGTTTTTAAGTGACGCCACTTAATGGTCTGTTTTTCTTACCGCTCACGTTTATCGTGGTAGACCAAGTTATGCCATAAGGTATTGTTGCATCAAACAATATATGCCAATTGGCGTGCTCTCCGGCCAGTATGCCATAAAAGCATTAAAAACAGCACTACATTTGTGAACACATATAATTTCGTATGTACAATAAATGAGACAGAGCGTGAATGAATAAGAATGTGGCGAGAGACTCACGTATTGTGAAAGTCCCGGTTGAAGTCGTCTAAATACCTGAGTAGTCTGTAAGCCATTAAGTAAATTAGGGTTAGTCAGGTTTGTATGCTTGATTATGCTGTTTGAGCGCCAATGTATCAATGATTGTATCAATGATTGCACATATAGACAGACAATGTATATTCGATTTAGCATGAAGTCTAACGATGCTGCCCTGATATTGCATTATATTCATAGACGTTTGATAAAATTCCACATTAAATTCGTTCTGCTTACAGCGCGTTGGGCAGACTATTTCTAAGCTGTGCAATTCAGGCGCTGTCGTTTTTCCTGACAAAAACTGTGTCGCGTTGGCTTTCGACATTTAATATGGCTGTTGTCTTGCAATCGTGTAAGTTTTATTTGTATTTTTGGCATTAGGCGATTAACCAATCGGTAGAGGAAAGTCTTGGGATTGGCAAAAGCATGAACACGATAATCAACACACCAAAACAGAATGTTCTTACCCTAGCTGTTGCATTTTTGTCGCTATCCAGACTTTTCATATATCAACTATAAGTCAAATCCACAGGCACTACTATAATATGAGCAGATTGGGTAATCTTTTATGACATCAGTAGGTGTATTCAATGGTAAAGCGAATAATGATTTTAATGAAATGAAAGTAGAAATCTATTAACCTTATATCGCGTAAAGCAAAAAAATTAACGAACAGTAAGCGAACATGCTTGTAAGATATACACGGAAAGGCAAAATTTCATGCCTGCTTTATATGTGCTTTACAACGCCATTCGTAATGTTGCATTATTATTTATGAAAACATCTTTTATAGTTCCCTTACAGGTAACAAATAGGCGGAGGATATTGTTCAGAGTAAGTCACTGAAAACGGCAGTACATTAGTACGGAACACTCACCATCCAATGTTTGCCTATCAATTCGCTCAATAACAGTGATAAGTGCGTTATGTCCCGCATGCAAATATGAGTAATCAATATTGGCTCTCTTGGGAAATTACTTCCGTCCGGGAGACAATATATGTCAATATCAAACACGATGGTACATGGTTAATATCAAGACAATGGAGGGAAGTGAGTCTGCATTGGATGAAACTGTCATCTTGGTTCATGCCTGCCCCTTTATGATAAAGATAACTGCTGATCGTCTGGAATAAGGCGGAAACTAAATGCAGTAAATATTAATATATTTTACTCCTTTTTCACTCGTTTATAGTGCACCCTGTGAAGCGCCAGGAAAATTTAATTGAACGCATTTGTATGAGTGTTAATTCAAACTTATTTAATATAAATACTTGCATCTGTATATGAACATCGATATGTCTATATGTATATGTACATTGTGGAAATACATATATATGTACATAAACTTAATTATATCCATATATACATAAAGTTATATATTAATGTGAATAAATGCTTAAAAATATACAGAAATATGTACATATATGTATATATATGTACATATATATAGATAAATACGTAGATAAATATATGCACATTTATATATATATATGCATATATATATATATATATATATATATATATGTATATGTATAGACAAAAATATATATATATATATATGAATATATACACTTATAAATATACATATATATACATATATATATAATTGTATAAATAGATAAATCATATATATATACGTGCAATTAAATAATTATGTTTACATATATATATATAAAGCTATATATATATGTAGATATATATGTATATATAAGTTATATATGTACATATGTATATATATATATATATGTATATATTTATATGTATATATATATATATGTATATATATATATATATATATATATATATATATATATATATATATATATATATATATATATATATATATATATATATATATATATATATATATATATATATATATATATATAAATATATCTTAGTGCTCTTTTTCTTGCACGTGCCAACTTTGTTGGGCATTCGTTATTCCAGTCGGATGTGTTCGGCAAAGAACCTGACCCATGTGCTCTATATGGCTTTCAAAAGTATCATACAAGATTGCGCCCTGCGAGAACCTAATACATTCGCCTCTCAAAGTTGGCTCGTGCAAAAAATGGGCCTTATTGCATTATTTTCAGCTGTTATAGGCCACCCTGAGTGCAAAAAGCAGTTTTACCTTTGTCCATCGGATCAATTTCATCTTGCCAATAGCCTGTTGCAATATTAAGTGTAGATAACCGTTTGGAACCACCAAACAAATCCAGAGATACATCGATCCTTGGTATGGGATAACTATCTTTTGTGGTCACCAAGTTATGCTTATGGTAATCCACACAGAACCCCAGAGTGTTGTCTTTCTTCCTTATTGGGACAACAGGAGAAGCCAAAGAACATCAAGATGGTTCTATTACACCCTGGTCCAACATATTTTGTATCTCTTTCTCAGCTTCTGGTCGCAGAGAAATGGGTATTCGATGTGGATGTTGTTTGACTGGAGCTCCATCGCCAGTATCAACTGTGTGTTTAACCAGTATTGTTTGACCACAATCTTTTGGGGACCTTGCAAACGCTCCTTCAGATTTACAGCAATGTTTACTAAACAGTGCTTGCTGCTATCAGCAACAGAGGTTTAATTTCCTCCCAAATCTGTTTCAAAAGTTCTGGAACCGCTCCACCCTCTGCATGAGCGTCAGAATGGGACGTACTGTAAACCGCATCCTGGGGAAACAGCTGTCCCCTGAAAAATCCATCCCTGTTTTGAGTCTCCTTATACACTACATTGAAATCAGTTTTTGGATTCATTACCCTATTAGGAATCCCAGACCTACTTGGATCGACCACCATCCATGCCACTGACAGTTTCCGTTGTTAGAACTATTTGATAGGGTTCTGTCAGCAACAGGACATTCTACTGGCCCTGAGACTATTATCTCACTCTGGGTTGGAACAAAACTGTCGCTTGCATGAACATGATAAATGCAAGGTGTCTATAAGGTCCATAAGCCAAAATAACCTGTCTGGTATCCAAAATACCAACATGTTTTCTCCAAAATACCCTGTGCCTCTACATCAGCAACATCAACTTCATGCATGTTCCATGACTTGTTTCCCAGATGCTAATGCCTACCCCTAACGTACAACAGGCTCTCCATTAACAAACTTAATATAACCCTGCTAAGATCCCCAAGAAGGGCGATTATTTGGCTGGTATTTGCCAAAACCTATGTAGGTGGAAAACGGCCAATAACAATCCTGAATCCACGAGAACGAAATCAAGTATCCGATCTCGTTATTTCTGTCAGTCCTTTGCAGGATTGTCCCTTGCAGCGAACCTGCTCGGTAATGACTTGTAGCCTATAGGTTAGCCTTTAGGTTAGCCTCTTGGCCTATGCCGCTGTGCAAACAGGTGCTACTTGACATTGTTGAGGGTCAAAAGTACATTATGCCACAACTGTGTCTATTATCGTAACGCGCCCCTCTCAGTCATGCCCCCTCTCCTTTTACATACCCCATATCAAATAGCCACGCCCATCCCCCAGTCCTCTGACCAGGCTACTGCATGTCCCATGAAAATTGGGGTAGCGTGCCTGCGTCGAAGAGGGAATCGTTTTAATATTTAACAATCAGTTGTACCCTGGTCTCCGAGCTCAACACTTTTCTCTCCATCTCTTAGGCAAAGCTCCATCTTAAGTTCTTAAGTCATAGTAATCAACAAAGTTCAAGTTTCTTCTAATCCCTACGCATGAGGTTCGTGTTTCTTCATCAACATCCTCAAGTGCGTGTCGCACATCATTACACGATACGACGTCAATTTGCTACCATTGCATTTAAGGTTTGATCCTTCGTTAAATAAACTCATTCTTTGTGGCCTAGACTTGCGAGTTGGTACGTCGAAGTTAATTATTCACCGCGTGTCACTGTCATAGTATGCAAGCTTCCCAAGAGGAATCCCGGATGGGTCAGGCATGTAGGGCAGCAGCTGCGTAGGTTGCTGGCTGTATCGCAGAACATGTATGACACTTGTGGAGTTCGGAGATTGTTATTCCAGATGTTCTGTGACCTAACAGCTCTGCATAGCAAACCAAAGTTAAACTAGGTCTAAGCAATTCCGCACAAGAAGGTACTGTAGCGTTTACCACGGATGTAACGGGTGAGCTGTGGCTTTTTGATTTCCGCGCTACCTTGAGACGGTACATTCTTGTTGACGTCTTTGCTGATGCACATATGTTGATGCTCAATCACTATGGTGATAGATTAGTTATACCCAACTGTTTTGCCTACATTAATAAGCATGTTAACTGGTGTCATGCGAAAACTGATTCTAAAGACAATGTCCACCCTTGAACCTCAAACCTTGTTGACGTCCTAGTAACAATTTATTGCGGCTGGTAGGTACACACAACATCAGATATTGTCTTCAATGTTCGCCGAGATTGCTAGAGAAGGTGGTACTATTCAATTGTTTCAGGTCTCTGGAGTTCCAGCCTTCCCCTAAGGGAAATTACAGTATTGGAGTATTGTGTCTTTGCTTAGATGCTCATGCTGCAAATTGACTTATGACCCTCACAGTTAATGAATTCCATGTTAGCCACAGCGGCGAAGTGGGACATTGTTTGATATTGATAATGGCCCCAATAAGCAGTGGATTTATTCAGGCGATTTCATGGGTGACTGGTACATCAACCTTAGCATATTCAATACAATTTATGGTCACCTCGATCAAGTCAGACACACATACAGCATATTAAATGGGGCTCATAACACGCTTTTTAAAGGTGACGCCATTGTCTCTAGTCGTATACAAGAGGCCCTAACACAGAGACCAGCCTACTGTCACTGTCATGTTTGACTCGAGCTTAATATGGGCGACCAAGGCAATTTCAGAACACACCGGATCGCTTTCCAGACGTCCAAGCCATAGGTTTCACTGCTTATCAAACTTATCCATTAAACCATGGACCGAACTCTTCGCCCACCGATGGCTATCCCGGAATATCTGATCAATTGAATGATGTCAGCCTTTTGAGGCAACACATTGTAGAAGAGTTCTGCATATATAAGAAATACAAGTGGACGTAGTTTTAGTTACTGTTGGTGTATGGGGCCGCTGATGTGATGTCAACAATAATTGACATTTCCATTGCCACATCATGTGGTATAGCTGAGGCCGCCTGTTGGCTATATTGGGGCACCTAAGTGGTGGCACCCAGGTGGGGCTGGTCAAGGTCAATAATTGGTCATAGTGATGAAGGGCAAGATGTGGTTAGTCCGCTTAACTTATAGGGCCCACACTAAATAAATATGATTTGGGTTAAGAGGGGCTGGATTCGGTATTAAATTTTAGAATTTGGGGGTTCAGAATCCCATACTCGGGCCACGCTGGTCTTTACACTTCGGCTAAGCAAAACGAATTTTTGCAAGGCATGAACTACAGTATCATTATAGTGACATACAATCTCAAAACTACTCGTTGAAAACAAGCGCCAACGAAAGCAGAAACGTTTGCTGAACTCACGCATCCGAGAAGTATTTCGAAACGTATTGTATTCCATCACTGATTGGAATTAAAATTCAGTTGCTTGCCCGCCCTTGAATTTGTGCAAAGCAACCGTAAAATAATTGGAAGATGTTATTCAGTGGTGGGCGTATATTATACGGCATACTATTCGAACAATTGTGGCTATGCAAAAACATATTGTCAATTATAGTTCAGCTATAAGTGCAATGTCACAATGTGCACATTAACCCTTATCTATCGTGGCAACATTCAGTCGCTACATCCAAATATATGAGTTTCCCGCGAAACCCTCTGCTTTAAAAATTGGTTTACTAGAGAAAAATGAGATCAAGCTGACCCAAACTAGCAGTATAAGGCGATAAAGTCTCGATTATTAGCAAAACATCATCACCAAGTGCCGAATTATGTGGCTTTTGCATATGTCGCGAGCCATTGTGGTGCTGTTGTTGGGTTATTTCATGTTTTTATTCAGGCTAGGAATAGAACATACATTAGCAGTCGATATTCGAGGAATGCCTGAAGGTTTATTCCGTGGGCTTTTGGGGCCTTTGCTTCCGATTATATGCAGATGTACAATATCGCATAACTTGTTATTACGCTTATTTTGATATAGAATAGAACCAAACGAAATATTCATCCGTTGCAACAATACTGCTTAAGTGCTGTAGAGATGCAAATATATCAGGATTTATAATCGAAGCCTCCCTGTGTTTTGATCCACTCATCTAACCCATTTGGATAAACAGTTATCGCTATTAACTGATATATCTATGAATGCGTGACACATATTAAACTAGTTACCGTGGCATTGAGAATTTGATATAGATATTTGCATTGGTCTGTCTTGAGCTGTTAAGTGACAAATGCCTCGAACGTTTTTTGTGTCCTCTGTGCCTCTGCTTTCAAGTAGAAGCAATACCATCATATATCCAATGGCTTAAAAGGCCATCTGGTTAATGATATAATCCACGTGGTAATGTCTGCCTTGAATGACTATATTTCTAACCATTGACCATTAAACACAACAATGGTTCATAGCCTTGAGGGCTTTGGTATGTGTTATCCTTAAACTCAATCATGCGCGAAGTTAATTATTGCTGAAACAAGACAAATCGTGAACTTACGTCAGTTCCTTGGCCCACACAGTTTTGAGTTGACTCAACACATGAATTTGCTCTGAAATACGGTCAAGACGATAAACTCAGCTTGCCATCTCAGAAAGCTGGGTTTGCAATCTCATGTTAATTATGAATATGAATAAGTGTGACGTTGAATTAGCTCCACTTAATTATATGGTGCAGTAATGGAGCGATCTATTTGAGGAAGTAATCTCAGACCTGCTGGGCTCGCATATCGCGGTTTGAGTGATTGGAATGTTCCGATAATTTGAAGTAAAACAGGCTGCACCAAGTTATGATCGAATTAAAATTGGTCTCATTAAAAACGCGGCAGATCGTTGTGATCGATGATATTGTCGCAAATGAGTTAAAACTAGTGTTGTGAATTTGGCTTCGTCAGTTTTCCGCTCACAACAGAATAAGCTCTAAGGAACTGTAAGAGAAAAAGTGTTAACGTGCATCACTACCGATACAATTTGTTACCTGAACGGACGTACAGAAATGAAGATACATAAAAGGTGATGTCATGTTAAAAAGCACAAACCGTACTGCAAAACCGATATGCATATAATGACTGTATGTAATCTTTTTACGAACCAAATTCACGCTGCTGTTTGTGCCTCAATCGTGTAAAGTATAATAGATTCGTATCCTCTAAGGTGGTCATATGGCGCTTCTTGCTAATGCTTGTTCTGTTAATAAATTTGCAATTGTGATGCGAATTTATTCTATGGAACTTTCACTTCTATGTCGGTTAAATCACATTTCCGCATTTTATTATAGCTATCATGCTGTCTTTCACTTGAAATATTGGGGCGTTAACGGAATGCCTCACGTCTATATTTTGCACTCCGACAACTAGATGCATATATCTATCAATCGGGAACATAAAAGCAATGATTCATGGAAGAACAGCAGTAACCACAGAGGAACCAGCTTTCAAGAAAAACAATTAAGAAATGGAGTCTACATTCCTGTAAAAAGGAGAAATACCTCATTCATGAAAGCCAACAGCGCATAGATACATAATCAGCCATTGGCCAATCAGACATGCATTTGCCTGGGATGCCAATGGTCGTTGAGATTAACTTGGTTGTTTGTCTCTCAAGTTATGAATCAAAGCAAGTAAAATAGCAATGGCAATAATGACATTTTAGCAGCAGCGCAGTATTGTACTAAATATCCTGAGCTCTCCGCCCCATCATATTACTGACGAAGGCGACTTTAACACCAAATGAAAAGCGTTTGGAACATGTAGCTCAGAACTGACTAAACTGAACTGGAGTCATAAGTATCTATGAAATGATGACAAGTGTCTCAGCAACATACATAGTGACAGAGCTACATACCATACGTACCATTTCATTTGTGATGTTTTAACAGGGGTTTTGTGGATAATTATTCTTAACAACCAATAAACCTATGTAAATCAGTTTTATTATGGCAAAGTTAGACCAAATAACTGCACAGTATTTGTTATAATTTTATTTGCATGCAAATCGCACATTCGGATATACATCACCTGGCTTGTATGAATATAGCATAAGAGTTTAGATCATTTCCATAAGGTATGATTTTTGTTAGCACTATGAACAGGCCATATAATGTAAGTATTGATGACTGACCATTTTTACATAACTGCGGTGGTTATTCTGCCATGGGCAATGGATTAATTGAATTTGTGATTATGATTTAAAATTCACGCTGTCGGAGTTTGTTGCCGTTGTTTTTGTTACAGAGCTGTCAATCTCAAAGAAAACAGGACAATCCCGTGTTGCCTCACTTTGTGTTTAAGGATAAATACAAATAAAAATTTATGTGGGATTAATATTGTTACGTTATGAAGGAACACAATGAGCACATATCTTGCTTGGTGTTGGACGCAATATATGCATGGTGGAAGGCCAAATGTTTTCATCCATCGGCGTCTTCTATAAACGTGCCAAGAGTGCTATACAATTTCATTGTCATTGTTTCTCATGTGCGCCCATATGAACTTGCGGTTCAAATCGACTGCTAGTGATAACTGTCTCTGAAAGGGGATGTTAAATTCTTTAATAGAACGGCATGCATATACGTAGCTGCTAAAAACGAATATTATTCGATACAAACCCATACAATTAACTGTTAGTGAGTATATAAATGCAAATTAGAATGGTTGACTTAATCTCGCGGCAAAAAGGTGAATTTTTAATCATATGGCCATGAATGATATCGGCTTCTAAGCATGGGGCGTTTACTTTAACTTGCCGTTCCCCTGGTACCTACACAAGACATAACATTGCTTAACACAACAAGGTAAAACCGGGAAAAGACCAAATGTTAAAGGCTAAATTCTTTCACAGCAAATCGTAGAGCGCGACCTAGTTCAAGTTAAACGTACTTTGGCTCCCTCTTTACGTCGCGTTTAATTGATCTGTCTTGCTTAATAGTATGCGTGAGTTATATCACATGATGAAAAAGTGTCCAATTATATATATTTAGGCCGCTGTAGCTGCTTTTGGTAAGGTGAGAAACGGTAATGCGACCCTTTTGTGGACGGACCAATAATGGATAGATCGGCCAAACAGTTTTACTGGTATAAACCTCTGACTCAGATAGTAAATCATGAGATAAATATTATGAAGGAGTTGCTAAAGCGGCTACATAAACGCAGACACTAACAAAATCTGAAGCTGCACTGTTCACTGCATACCGAACTAAAAGGTTTCTTGTCGCATAACGTGCCGTCCTTATACGGTAGCTTTTTTAGGTAATAGAAACTCTGTAAACGATGGAGCAATGGAAGCATTATAACGAGTGTCTATTTGTGCAGTGTAATCAATTATTTGCTGTTTTATATCCTCCAAATCGGACTACAGGAGTCTACTAATAACGATTGCCACAGCCGAATGCTTGGCACGATTAAGGCAGCTGTGGTGTGTGCAAAACTCCCTTCAATGCCTGCTTTGGCCGAAAAATGCAGACGTTATACTACCCATGCAGATCAGAGCGTGCCTAAATATATCAATGATGATTGCCCAGTGTTTGTTCAAAACGGCTATAACTTATTTACATTATTGTCATCGATAATTGGACTGCGTACGTGGTTGTGAGTGGAGATTTTAGCCTTGATAAGCGGTAAGGCAGTTACAATAGTTGTATATGATGACTTGTGGACGATAAGTCATCCAATGATTGGTACTTTGTTTTATATTGCTTGCACACAATAACAAATATAATTTGTCGATGCAATCTAGCATCTTGTAAAGTTTGTGCACGGCAAACATATAAGTATTTGTTTTTCAAGCCACCGTTTAAATTGTCAGATTTTGGCACAACTTATCTGATATGTAATATTTCTTACATGAATCTGGTGCTATCAAAACTCATTCAGTGCGTTCGTTTCTTGAACAACAGCAGTTTATACGTTAACACCAAACTTTAATCTAAACGACCTCCGAACATTATGATATATTCTCAGGTAGCCAGTGGGAAAATGAATAGTTACAATATCGGATCTACTGAACTGCGCAGCAAATATAGCTTTTACAAGCATAGGTCTAATGTGAGCTCAAATATGCTGGCGGAAGCAGCCGCAAAGTTAGTCATGAGCAATCAGACGTAGTGCGTAAACAGAAAGAGGCAGATGGGTGTCAAGCTAGTAGCAACAAAATAGGCCAATTTGTACCTTTTTGTGAGAATTGCGCGCTGGCTTAACAAAAAACGCCTGCGCAACACATCTGTCCAATTGATGAAATATCTAATAAATGTAGGGTTTTGTAAACTTTGCCTGTCAACCGAATCTTAATGAGGCGGTGTAAACGCAGCATGTTTATCGCAAACGTTAGTTCCAAACGTTTAGCCTATATTGATGCATGTCCACAGTTCAACGAGTTGAATATTGTAGTGTACATAAGGTATGTAGGGATATTTGTCAATGTTCTTCAATAATTACTTGAGCAAATGTATATTCATATATTACTGATGCAGCAACAAGGCATTATCGACCTCAGTTAAGCAACGAACCAAGTGAATAATTTTCTGTACCTGTCCAGCCGATTAGCTGCAAGCAATTTTATTACAAAATGACCAACACCTGGCATTTTATTATTTACGGTTGATATAGCATCTCCATTTAGTAAAATATTTGCTGATCGTTACAACCTGAGAGGACTTAACATGACTACGATTATCTTGCGACGGCGATGGGTGAACAGCATATGAAATACCGTGTCGCATCGGGTGCCTAAACTAATCAGAACTCAACCGGGGTCGCCAAATTTTGTTTGTGGTGTACAGCATTCTTTGCAGAAATTCCACGAAATATAGCTGACATTTATTGTGTGGTTCATTCAACTTTAAGATCACGCAAACGTTTTGGGGCAGTCGAGACAGGTGTTTATTGCGACAATCACAGTGCATTGGTGTATATCAGATAGCAGTCCAGTTCGATAAATAGCAATATGCAGTCTTAACGTTTATAGTCAGTGAAAATATATCACCTGCAGGTGCAACTTAACATACGTACCTAGGCAGTTCTTGGCACAGAACACGAGACCGATCAAATACGCCTAGGTCAAACATAGATGAAGGCACAATATATGCCATACAGGCTGGGTGTTGGCGTTGTGCAATCACTGTAGAATACTACCGGTCCGTGTTTCCATCCAGCTTCTTGATAATTATCCGAATAACAAGACTTCATATGTCGAGCCTGAAAGTCGGATATAATTCCACCCTGTTGGCGCGATATAATGAGCAAATATATGACTGAGAGGCGCACTATATCATTCAGTACTGTTCTATAATGGCACAAAGTTATCAAAGCTCACTCAAATAGCTGCATTACAAATTATTCCTTTGTAAAGAAATGTCCTTACAATCCAAATATAATGTCAGGTGATGAAGATATTACCCATTACGACCCTCGTTACGTTGGTTGCTCTCGGTATATGTAGAAGCCTTACAACTTCTTCAATATTACCGTATGCGTTACCACTAACATCACGATTATATGATAACTATGTCGCCTCGGTAAATTATTTTGTGTTTAGCGTACATCTGTTTTTGTTGGTGCAAATTATGTTAGCGATACAAGGTCAGCATATTTGCTTGGCTTTATTTAATCATAGTGTGTTTCACCACAACCTAGCGTGTACCGTTCAACACAGGATTAAAAGGTGATGCATAAACTAAGTTAAGGATGCCGTGGTACTGTGAACTTATCATATTAATCATAAGTTGAGCTAAGCACTTGCATCAAGTCGAACCATCTGGATTAGAAGCGTTTCTAAGCTAACTCTATTGTTATCGACGGCTCTTGTATTGATCACTACATGCAAGCGGTGCAAACAATAATTAAATCACAGCCGTTTGCTAAAAGGAACGAAGACAATGACAATATTTGCAATAAAGTCTGGCAAATGTTTGCCGAACTCATGTGTTTCATCTTTCAACGAATGAATTGTCCTCCAAGAGGATTCGGTTGCAGCTGAAAACACAGATTGATAAACAGCTTATAACTTAAAATCAACCAGTACCCTAAAATACAGAAAGCAAAGCTCTATTCGTCTCCGATTTGGGTTTTGAATAACGCCACTTGATATGGTTAATATACCACTCACCTTGATCGTGGTTGGTCAAGTTATGTGAGGCTGTACTATTGCAACAAGCAGCATATGCAAAGTACCGTACTCTCCGAGCTGTATGCTATCATAGCATTAAAACACGACGAGATTTGTGAACACATATAATTTCATATGTGCCACCAATACGAGAGCTATCTAAGCCACATTCTTTCCTGAATGACTCATGATGAATTGTGAAGGATTCGGTGGATGTTGTCTAAATATCTGAGTAATCTGTAGGCCATTCATTACATCAGGGTATGTCATATTGGTATGCTATCACGACCATATCAACACTGGCATATATGAAGGGGCAGACAATACATATTCAGGTGATCTAGCATCAGGTTAAATGAAGTTCCCTTGCTTTTGCATTATATTTACATACGTTTGCTTAGATATTAGGAATTCATCGAATATTCTACATCAAATTCGTTCAGCTTATTTCAGGCTGCGCGGACAAATTCGAAGTGGGGCAATTATGGCGCTGCTCACGTTCCGGACAAAAACATCGCATTGTAATTCTATGGTTATATGACTCTTGTGTGAAAGTCGTGTTATCCGTAAATATTGCATCAGACGATACACTGATCGGCACAGGTAAGTCTTTGTATGTGCATAAGAATGAACATGAATGTCAACCATACTATAACAGGGATCACTCTGCCACGCTTTGGCATTTTTTTTGGTATACATACTGATCTTATTAGTTATAAGTAAAAACACTTCATTTTCATATGAAAATTGGGTGACTCTTAAAACACAGCAGGTATTATTCAATAGTACAGTGAAAAACGCTATATATATATATATATATATATATATATATATATATATATATATATAGAGATAGGTGATATATATATATATATATATATATATATATATATATATATATATATAGCAGGTATTATATATATATACCTAGGCCAAAATGGTTGTACCAAAATAGTAATGATAGTTTTGTCATGCAAAAAACCAACCATTTTGGAACTTTTTTATAAAACCAACCATTTTGGCCTTTATATATAACCAACCATTTTGACCATTTTACATATATACCCATATTGGCGATTAGAATAAACAAATGAGCCGACCAGCCCTTTTTGCCTTCCGATATTACCAACATTTATTATCCCAACCAACCTACTACTGACAGACCATCGTTTATACAACCTTGGGTTACAAAGCTTAGTCAATGAAAAAGCTTAGGTCAATGAAGCCATAAACGACTTAAATTTAATTCCTACACACAAGCTTGCACAAAGTATTGCGCGTTTTTAGGTCTTTCGGGAACCTAAAGAAACTTTTTTCGATTTCTCATTGTTTAAACATAATTCGAACTATACATTCACAATATTCAACGAGCCATGAAGAAAAAAGTGAAGCTAAATTATCGGCGCGATTCCACGAAATGCTGACGCATGTCTTGCTCCGAAAAGTTCCGAACCTTGCCGAGCGGCAGGTGTACCGATCGAACGGAGAAAATATGCATTAAAGTCACCTATTTTAAGGAAGGGAGTTCTTCAACGTACCCGTTATTAATTTGGTTACAAGTTTATACTTAGGTACTGCGAGTTTTAACAAGAATTAGTGATACCTAACATTCTGAAGATTGTCGTCTCTAATATTGGAGCACGGACGATTCTAAGTCAAAAATGCACGTAGGTCATATATTTTAACGTATTTATATTCTGATTCATGGATAATTAAACTGCCATCATTGAAGTAATTGCTGTAACTATTATACATTTCGATTGCTCTGGGCAGATTAATGTTATTTAACCACTCTGAACACTGTAATCTGTCTGTCAACGATGTCGGACAACATCCCTCGTCCCTTGAATCGGGAGAGTCCAAACAGCTGTCACTATTCATCTCCGTGCGACATGGCGACAGTTTTGCCGCACATGGCCAAAGTTGCAAAATCCGCTTAAATTTGGTGCAACAAAACAACAAGGTATAATCTTAAATCAGTTCCAATTAAATGAAAGAAGAAGTGTTTATATATAGTAAATGAAAGGCGAATAAGATATGGTAATTTGAGAGAAAATGACTTTCGACTGAAGCTATTTGGGTGTTTCCCAAATCGGTCGTGTTGACAGGCTTCTGTGAAGTTCTGATCGGCTAGCTAGCTATACACTGAATGACACGGACCAGTAGAGGCAGCATCACATAGCGTTATGAACCCATTCCTCGCTCTTATATGGTTCAATAATTTATTTTCGTATTGTTAAATATTAACTGCAATAATGCAAACCAGCCGAGAAGTTTAGGCAACAGGACACAAAGTATGTGCATGTCATATAATGATGTGTCCAATTGCATATGTTCATGCATCTATTCACAATTTGCTTCATCAAGTGTCAAACTGACCTCCAATTGATTAATTGTGCATTCTTTATTACATGTTTTATCTGTTCATGAAAGAGCATCATTGTCTTGCCTTACATTATATTTTTTTTGAGAATTAAACTGAATCCCATCTTTTAGTGTGAACGATATAAATCCCCTCAGGACACCATGATTAAAACATGGATTAAACAATCTTTAAGCTTTAAATATATCACCTTTATTCAGTTTGCCACATAATAACATGTAGTTACAAAATGAAAAGAAAACAGCAGCATCTGCAGGCAATATGCTGAAGGATTTCTTAAGGTCAGGAGTAGGCAGAGGATGAATTTAATTTGTTGATGATTAAACTTTGATTGCTGTTCACTTGCCTATCCAGGGTCACTTAAATTCTACAAAAAATGTATCCACAATAAAGACATTCAGAGTTGATTCAGCTGAATAAATTGACTTAATGGACTGAATGTATTGACCTCATAAGGGTTAACAATATAAGGAAATCAATTATCAGGATATCATTATCATGCAAAGCATATCTACAGATAAATTTGAACATGATCAGCAGGAACTATGACAACAGCACCTTATGTTGCACTATCAGTAATAAACTTTCAATAGGGCCAGTCGTGGTGGGTTTCCATTAGGACACAATTAGTGAATCCATACAACAGCTTGTCCATATGATTCAGCTAAAGATGATTCTCCTGCTGTGCCCCAGCTATAGTTGCACATTCTGTTACACACACAAAGTTAACTTGTCAAACTGCCAATCAGTCTTATATCATAAGAACTAAAGGAAGTCTATGTAAAACATTACACAACATTAATTCTTACCAACCTGATAAGGTTGAATATCAATACAACATGTCACATGAATCAATCTCTTGTAATTAAGTAAAGGAAGTAAAAACTAATCCCTCTCATGTGGCAGACACTGAATCTACATTTGAATATAAACTAATAGAATATTGGTAAAACACATCGTAAGCCTGATATTATCAATATGCACTGCAATTATATAACCAATAACAAACCGCCCACCCATCAATAATTAATGCTACCTTCATTCATTGACCACTGATGGCAACTTTAACATTCTCTTTCTGAAGGCATACCCCACACACAACAAATACAGATAATACTCATTGTTTCGGTCATTTTGGTCATTCTGATGGTTTTAACAAAAATTACATTTAGACATTATATGTCTTTTTAAGCCCCAGTGATTGATATATCTCAACGGAATATGATAAACAAGAGAAGCCACAACATTGGTGAAGCCACAATATTGATGTCACAGTATTGATGAAGCCACAATATCATTGAATCCACAACACTGGTGAGGCCACAACAATGTTGAAGCTAAAATATTGTTGAAGTCACAACATTGGTTAAAACAAAACACTGGTAGAGCCACAACTTTGGTGATGCCACATTATTTGTGAAGCCACAATATTGGTAAAGCCACAATATTGGTAAAGCCACAACACTTGTGAAGCCACAACATTGGTGAAGCCAAAATATTTATGGAGACACAACACTGGTGAAACCACAGTATTGGTGAAGCCACAGTATTTGTGAAGCCTCAATATTGGTAAGGCCACAACACTGGTGAAGCCACAACATTGGTGAAGCCAAAATATTGATGAAGCTACAGTATTGGAGAAGCCACAGAATTGGTAAAGCCACAATATTGATGAAGCCACAATATTGGTGAAGCCAAAGTATTAGTGAAGCCACAATATTGGTGAAGCCAAAGTATTTGTGAAGCCACAACATTGGTGAAGCCACAGTATTGGTGAAGCCACAATATTGATGTCACAATATTGATGAAGCCACAATATCATTGAATCCACAACACTGGTGAAGCCGCAACAATGTTGAAGCCACAACACTGGTGAAGCCACAATACTGTTGAAGCCAAGAAATTGATGAAGCCACAGTATTGGTGAAGCCACAATATTGGTTAAGTCACGATATTGATGATGCCACAGTATTGGAAAAGCCACAGATGTGTAAAGCCACAACATTGGTGAAGCCAAAATATTGATGAAGCTACAGTATTGGAGAAGCCACAGAATTGGTAAAGCCACAATATTGATGAAGCCACAATATTGGTGAAGCCAAAGTATCAGTGAAGCCACAATATTGGTGAAGCCAAAGTATTGGTGAAGCCACAACATTGGTGAAGCCACAGTATTGGTGAAGCCACAATATTGATGTCACAATATTGATGAAGCCACAATATCATTGAATCCACAACACTGGTGAAGCCGCAACAATGTTGAAGCCACAACAATGGTGAAGCCACAATACTGTTGAAGCCAAGAAATTGATGAAGCCACAGTATTGGTGAAGCCACAATATTGGTTAAGTCACGATATTGATGATGCCACAGTATTGGAGAAGCCACAGATGTGTAAAGCCACAATATTGATGAAGTCACAATATTGGTGAAGCCACAGTATTAATGAAGCCACAACATTGGTGAAGCCAAAGTATTGGTGAAGCCACAATATTGATGTCACAATATTTATGAAGCCACAATATCATTGAACCCATAACACTGGTGAGGCCACAACAATGTTGAAGCTAAAATGTTATGAAGCCATAGCATTGGTGATGCCACAGTATTTTTGTAAAGCAACAATATTGGTAAAGCCACAATATTGGTGAAGTCACAATATTGATGAAGCCACAATATCATTAAATCTACAACACTGATGAAGCCGCAACAATGTTGAAGCCGAAATATTAATGAAGCCACAGTATTGGTGAAGCAACAACATTAGTGAAAACACAACACTGTGAAGCCACAGTATTTGCGAAGCCACAATAATGGTAAAGCCACAACACTGGTGAAGCCACAACATTGGTGAAGCCAAAATATTGATGAAGCCACAGTATTGGTTAAGCCACAACATTGGTGAAAAAACAACACTGGTGAAGCCACAACATTGGTGATGCCACAGTATTTGTGAAGCCTCAATATTGGTAAAGCCACAACACTGGTGAAGCCACAACACTGGTGAAGCCAAAATGTTGATGAAGCCACAGAATTGGTGAAGCCACAACATTGGTAAAAACACAACACTAGTGAAGCCACAACATTGGTGATCTCACAGTATTTGTGAAGCCTCAATATTGGTAAAGCCACAACACTGGTTAAGTCACAACATTGATGAAACTACAATATTGATGAAGCCACAATATTATTGAAGCCACAGTATTTGTGAAGCCACAATATTGGTGAAGCCACAATATTGTAAAGCCACAAAACTGATGAAACCACAATATTGATGAAGTTGTGAATTTACCATTAACATAAAAAATTTTTTCATGGTGGTTAAGCATATGGACCTTAATATTGCACATGCAACTCATTATGTAGAATAGTGAGGAGGTCATGTGGCTTCATCTACATTACTGTCAGTAATGTAGATGAAGCCACATGACCTCCTCACTATTCTTATCTTTAACTATTCATTTATATCAAATCACCAAATGTCATGAAATGAAAAGACTAAAGAATATTTCTCTTCACTTAGCAAGAGCCTAGTGGCCCTACAGCAAGACATGGCTCCATTTGATATGAGGAGCTGTCTTGCAGAGATAGATGAGCATAATTGAGATGTTTGGATAGCTGATACTGTTGCCCATCTTGAAAAAATAAACTTCCTAAATTGGGCAGATTAACCAACACAGAGGATATTAATCTCCAATATGATTCAATTGAGATACTGGGTCCATAATATCAAACCCAGAACAGGAGGTAAAGCAGTTAATCACTACCAGATTGTGAGTGCTGCTGAGCAAAATGTCATCACAAACACCTAGTCAATCTCACTGCCTAACAATAAAGACAGAAGACCTATGGCTATTGAACTCTGCTGCTTTTGACAGCATTTAATCATAGCTTTAATAGTATATATTTGTATTCAATGACACACCAGGGCTGAATAATAACTCCCAAACCCACTTGTCTAGCAACAATAGTCCATCCCCAAGTATGCAAAAAGTTTTAGCATTTAAGCCTAATTATTTAAGTTATTAAGAAATGATTCACCCTAATACCCATGAGCTAATAATAACTTAGCTACATTTTCCTGGAACAAGCAATTTTAATTTGCTTTTATTTAGCAAGTCAGAGGTCAAGAGCCATAAAGCTATGAGTTAAAGTTTGCAAGATTTGGTCAATGTGAAGTTGCAAGCTTGCATTATAAGAAAATGTGCCATCAAGAATTATTCCCCATTGAGTAAATCACTCAGGAACAAAAGGTCATGCAGCGCTGATATTTACTTTGTAAGTGATCATCAATATAAGAGTGGTTCATGTTTAATTTGAGACAGGTATTCCCTATTTGGTTAACATAGCTAAGAAATATTTTTTCAATAATGTCACAATCAATATATGAGTGACTTGCATTATTAAGAAAATGTGACACCAAACGTTTACAAGCAGACAGATTGACAGGGCAAAACTGTACTGTGTCATGTGTGATTTGGGATTTCAGATATGCTTAATACCCCTATCAACACTAGATCAGATGCACAGCTTTTAAGACTAACTGACAGATGACCATGGCATTTATAGCTTATACATGACATATTCAAATGATGTGATGGTACTATTGAACATTGATAATTTGACAACAATTTTACTACCAATATTGATGTGGCAGATACTCTGACAAAAGAGGCTCTGGACTTTCAAAAACCCCACCTAGGTTCTAATTATTTGGCAAGCCACTGTTGAACTTGGCTGGCAGCTAAAACTAGCATAGTTTGTTTTGGATAGCTATTATTGAGATACAGATAGGATCTCCTGACTTATTGATAACAAAAGTTGTGACTATCATATAACACATAATCAAACTTATAGGAATGTAATAAAGAATTCATGTTTTAGTGTATTACAATGATACATAATATTAGCAGATCATGCTATTTCCATGTCCAATAAAAGTACTTTAGAAGGTAGGTTAAAGGTCACATTACTGATGCAAGTAAGTATATTATTCAAGAATGTTGAAAGCAAATTATCAATCTTCAATCTTTGAAAAAACATTGAAAGAGTAACCCCACCCCACTAACGCACTACCACCAGAGTAGTTATAACTTATAGGCGTAACTTATATGGTGTACTATGACACTAGGCTAGGGATGGCTAGTGTCATAGTCCACCATACAACATTGTTAGTTACAGGGCATAAAGTCTGAAGTCTGTTTGGGTTATTGTGATACCGGAGCGGATTAGGCAATGTTTACATCTGACAGATGACAGCAAAAGCCGTAGGCAATAGTCGATGCGGTTTAATGAACGTTAGGAAATACATTTAAAAAAAATCATTGGTAATCGATAGATCTATCCAACCAAACTGCAGGCATCTAGTCACATTAATATGGTATCTGGGTATTGTTGGCCCTTGGAATGGTGTTCGTGATCGGAAAGTGTGAGTGTGAACGGTATAGCCCACGTGCGGAACAGCCCGGTGAAGCTCGCTAACCACTGTAAACTACGGGTATTTGGTAGCCCAAAAGACCAACGTCAGGTTCTATTTATCACCTTGTCGGTCCAACAGATAGAGCTAAATTTTTTGGTCGATGCATTCGATCAACCCAGAACTCGTCACTTTTTCCACGAAATATGCATGTTCTGACGAGTTTCGGGCGATCAGTGTCGAAAGTTATTATCTAATTCGGTTCGAGATAATGTTTCATATTCCTATCGTCTGCGGAAAACTATATTTTCGATAACTTTCCAAGTTTACCGGTGATATTTTCTTCCGAAATACAAGCGCGGAGGACGATATCCCAGACAGCCCCAGAAACTTCCGATGTAAATAAGGCGGTGAGAACATAGGCAAAAACTATTGCTGATAATTCCTGTCGCCTTTTCCCCAGGTTTTCGTTGCTTTCTTCGTGATTCGGTGTGATATTTGTGCGACAGTGAATGTTAATGGCCTTTTCTACATGTTAGACAAGGTCATTTTAGCTTTTAGCTTCGTGCCACAAATGTTCCCTGTGAACCCGCGTCTTGTTAGCTGTTTCGCCTATGTTCCAATTGGTGTATCCTCCCGCTGGTTAGTTTCCGCCCCCTCGCCGCCATGTTGCCAAGTCGGGCTCAGATATTACCGTTTGGTGTGTTTTAGGCCAAAATACTTATTCACAAGATACTGTTGTTGCTGAAATTCAGCTTCTGTCTCTATAAATGTTTGGTGAGTTGATTTTATTAGCTAAAACTAGGTAAGGCAGCGGAACTCTTGATAATTCCGTTGACTTATGTCGGGAATTATCATTGGACGCCAGAACTAAGAGGGAGTGCATACTCCCGTACTTAGTTCGAAAGAGCTAGTATTTGGTAATTTGTCGTACATGAAATTTCTTTCCGTAACAATAACTTTCATTGTTACATGAATGATATTCAATCTATAAACGCTAGAATCATACTGACCGAGCGAGAATCACATGGAAACAGTGCGTGTAAAATTGTCATGGCTGACCGATCGTCTTGTTTATGTTCGCTCGTGTACCGGAAATTCCACGAGGTATGGCAGGCTAGAATAGTTACAATCCCAAAATATACCTTCAGATTGAGCCCGCGGGTGCGTTAGTGGGAACATTTGAATTTTACGACACGAGCAAACTGATAACACAGAACAATCTTTTTAATTAATCACTTGATAAAAACAGTCCGTTGATACGATATGCTTTCATTGATTACTCGAAACTTTACACATTTCGGTATTTCATTTCAGTGAGATTCTCAAAACATTTTAAATGCTGATCTGCTTCTAGAATTCCCAGCTTAAGTACTACATTTGTTCTTATTTATCTAAATTAAATATTATCAGACGGATATGTACTGAGAAAAAAACACCCAAAATGAGTTGACAAAGACTTACAACCACGGATTTCCCAGTAAAATCGCCATTTTTTTTATATCCGTCCGTAAAGATATTTGAGCGTGTGCCGCCCGTTATTCTTTAATCTGCTGATTTATATATTCATTCAAAATTTGTATGTTTTTCATTTCAAGCGATAATTTAAAACAAAGAATTGTTCATTGAAGTTAAAAGTCACACAAATCATGAATATAAGTTTGGAGCAAATATACATCGAACAAAGCCATATAATGACCGATTATTCAACATGGCCAAAATGGTCGTTTTGGCCAAAATGTAAATTCAGGCAAACGCATTTAACGCCAAGAAAAAGTGGATAGTTATCCCGAATAATAAGATTCCAACCTTAGGAGGAGTAGAAGCAAATAAAGTTACGATTTTGTGGGGAAGCGCAGCTGTGTAAGCCTATGGGATGACGCTGACTATTTTGGCCCCATGATCATCGGCCAAAATGTAAGTATGGGCCAAGATGGTTGGTGAATTGTACCAAAATGGTCGGACTTGTATAAATATATATATATATATATATATATATATATATATATATATATATATATATATATATATATATATATATATATATATATATATATATATATATATATATATATATATATATATATATATATATATATATATATTTATGAAGCGAACATCCATTTCTATTTAAACCTACGGTAGGGGTTAACTACAATTCAGTTCAATCGGTTTGCATATGTACGGAATTCACCTTCCATTTGAAGACGCGGACAGTATAATAGGACATTAACCGATATCGGCTAGAAAATATTGCAAAAATATTTGTGTTTTATGACATTGTGCCGTCTTTTGCTCACGCACGATTACATAATTGCCGTTGCGTTTTGCAGCTGTGTTCTGCTAGCATCTTTAAGAAAATTAATGAGTCAATAACATGCAAAAAGATTGTGACGGGAATAAGATAATCCTAAATGGGCACTCGACAAAGCGTAAACGAAAACGGCTTACACAACGAGCACCAGATTTTAGCCATGGACTAAAACTAGCCGTAGACCTAGATACTAGCCCAATTATTCACTGAATTCAACGACCCGTTGCCGAACGTTTGAAAGGTTACAAAGGCAGCTAGCCATTACCATGCTGTTTTATAGAATTTCCTCTTGTGTTTTGGAGGAGCAGAATGATATTTGTGTCGGCATTTGAAACAAAATCGAAGACATTCACGTCACAAGCAAATTCAGCATTGCTTTCTGTCTAAAAACATTGAAATGTTACTAAAACCAATCAGGCTTCAAATGCTTTTTTGTTTCTATTTACGAAAGCGCTTTGCTGCAGGATGTTTTATGCTACGTGTCAAAGCGTTTCAACCTCTAGCTGCAGATACGTTATTCCATTAAGATAAATGTATGTGCTATGAAACGCAATCAGCAGCATATTAATGATCGGACAAAATGCTGAATTACTCAATTATTACAATGAGCAAAGACGCGTGAATCGCGGTTAAAAATTGAGTAATGGTTTGTGAGTAGATAATGTTAATAGCGGTTATTTGTTAATCACACTAACAGGCTACTGTCGATGGTGATTCGACTTTCTGTGACTCTCTGGTCTAAACTATTTGTTTTCTTCACTTGGCATATAAGATAAGCGTTGCACAAAATATAAGCCGTAGGTTCTGGGTAATTACAAATTATATTAACTAGTTCGAGGGAATCCGACAATATCATGTGCTAGTATTAGTAATCATCATTGGTTTTACCTGTAGAACGGTTGGGTAGGAGCTTGAATGCTTCAAATAGGACGTAATTAATTATCCGATTGTCGCTCGTTCTATTTGTCATTCCGAAGCAGGATATTTACTGGAAACGGACCTGCTTGTTAATGTCGTCTAGATGCTCAATTTCACTTCATGATGCCAGCTGTTATGATCTCCCGCTAAATACGCTTGTCCTTTGTGGCCCTGACGTGGGCTTAGTCGGCAACAAGCGTGCTATGCCTTTTTGATGATAAATTTGCCAAAACATTCTTCACCATTTTTTCAAATAATTCATTTGGCTCATGCTTAACCAACAGCAACTGATTATAAAGCACACTTGATGTCCAAAAAACTCTCAGAACCACCAGAGCTCCTGTGAAGAGGGTTCATTAATCATGCGGGTGAAGTCTGTCAATGTTAACTTCGCAGCGGATTGTTTCTGCACGTAAAAATGTACCATTTCCTAGTCTCAATAAAAACACGGAATAATCCAATAACAGCACCACAATGGCGCGCGACCTATGGAACAGCCATATTAAAGGATACTTAGTCAAGATGTTTTGCTAATAATGGGGACATTATGGTCTTATATTGCTGGTTTGAGTCAGCTTGATTTGATTTCTCCTTAATAAACACACTTTTATGACAAAGGGTAACGTGGGATACTCATATTGTTGGATGTAGCTTATAAATTTCAACCATATACTGTGCCAATGTTGCCAAGCGTTTTTTCTTACTACATAAGGTTTGATATGAACATTATGATATTGCACCTATAGCTTAACAATAAGTGACGAGATGTTGTTGCATAGCCCGAAGTGTCCAAATAATATGCCGAATAATATGCGAATACCACTAAGTAAGGTTTACTTTTTATTTTACGATTACTTTACTGAGTCTGAGCGGACCGGGGACTGAATTGGAATACCGATCAGTGATGAATTACAATACGTATCAGGATACTGCCCGGAAGTGTGCGTTCAGCAAGCGTGTCTGCTCGCTCGCTTCAAACGAGTAGTTTTGAGATTGTATGTGAGTAACTATCATGGTACTGTAGTTCATACCTTACTAAAACGCTCAGTGCGTATTATAAGGACTAGCGTGACCGGAGGGTGGGAACCTATAGCCCTTCAACCCCACATTTGAGAGCGACCCAAAGACCTCTTCATCCCAAGGTTATATATAGTGAAGCACTAGCAGCAACCCCATCCCCTCTGCGCGAGCTCCCTGTTGGAAGCGAACCTCACCTTTTCCGCTCAGGACAAATGACCAATTATTGACCTTGACAAGCACCACCTGGGTGGCACAACTAAGTTGCCACACATACCCCACACTCGGCTTCAGATACACCGATTGCTGTGACAAGGGGAATGTCAAATAAAGTAGATGCCTTCTGTGCCAAGACAAAAACCAACAGTGACTAAAACAGCGTCCACAGTATTTCTTTTACTCACTAGAACTCAAACGGATTCCATTATTCAACAGCAGTGTCTTCGGTGGGGAGGGGGAATGGGGGGTGGTGGGGTGGGGTTGGTTGGGGGGTACGGTGATGGGGGGAGGTGGTGCTGCTAATATCGTTATGACTATATGGTTTAACGGATAATGAATAAGCTCCGCCTTTTCCAGCGGTCTCCGACCACCACCTAATAGTCTCATTTGATTGTACAGGTCAACAGTAATGGTGATCGACGGGAGGCATACACACAGATAACATGTAGTGCTCTCCATAAAACATTGCAGGAACATATACCCTACGATTTCAAACATTTGTCTGGTGTCTGTACATAGCTACAACTTTAGTAGTAACGTCATATAAATATCGGGCGGGTCGCAGTACCCATTGACGGTCATTGTAACGCTCTCAGCGTTAATCGGTCCGTTGTAATTACCCTGCTAATATGCTGTGATTATCTTACTAATGTTTGCATACAAATGCGCCACTCTGGACATGTTTCACTGGGCTTGTATAAATCTAACAACAGATCTCAGATGATCCATAAGGTTTGATTTGTTTATTTGCACAATAAACAAGCCGTATAATATTAGTAATGATAACTGACCATTTTGAAATATCTTGTCTGTGGTGGAACTTCGGTCAGGGGCATGGGACTAATAGATTTTTCGATAATGATATAAAATTCTCACTATCGGAGTTTGTTGTGGTTGTTGTCGTGGTTCATGCTTCTTCAGGGAGAAATTCATCTGCTGCTAGTCATACTTCATATGCCGCAAATCATATATCATGATAAGCTGCTGAACGTGCCGTAGTTTTGGCGATCACATTGGATTGTAATGACATTACAACGCAGGGTCGAGGTGAAAGTAACAACGCGTGCAAAACTATTTGTCATTTTGTCTCGAGTGAGGCCATATTATCTAGCGGTTTCAATTGACTGCTAGTGAAAGCCAACCTCCATGCCGTAGAAGTGAAAGGAGATGTAAAATATGATATGAACGAAGTGCGCCTTGGTATTGACCACTTAGCATAGCTGCTAAAAACCATATAATTTGATGCACACACACTGTTAGTGAGTAGAGAGTATATTGATGCTAATTTTTATACGACCAGCCGTAAACACATACACCATGTCCAGTATGATGATACATAAGAATCAGCTAGTTGGCTCGATTGGGCACGACCTATATGTAGAAATTGGCTACGGCCACAATGATACAAACAAGCAGCAAGTCATAGATTAAATATTATGAAGGAGTTGCTTAAGCGAATGCATAGAAGCAGAGACTTACAAAATGGGCTACACTGTTAAGTGCATACGCTAGTTTTATTTTATTATTCTTGTTGCATATCGTGTCATGCTTATCCGGTTGCTTCCTCAAATAAAAGAAGCTGTGTAAACGATAGATTGATAGAGGCATTATAACGAGTGTCCATTTTGGCAATGCAATCGCTTATTTGCTACTTATAATATCCAAATAGTTTGTACAAGAAGGAACCAGTTATAAAGATTTTCACGACCGAATCTTCCCACGAGCATGATTAAGTCGTCTCTGGTGTGTGCAAAAATGCTTTTGCTGTCTGCTTCGACCACGAAATGCATATGTTATATTAGCCGTGTTGATCCATACAGCAAAACCGTTTTTGGTGCTAGAGCTTGCCTAAATACATCACGAAATATTGCCTGGTGAATGTTAAACTTTATAACAGCTTTAACTGATTTGTATTATTGTCAAATATAATTTGACTGCGTGTGAGGTTGTAAGTAACAATCTAGAGCCTTGATAAGCAAGCACAGTGTGCCAACAAACACAACACAGATTCGTCATATTCGTCTTGTAAAAAGCATATGCACCCGATATATATGCCAGAGTATCCCAGGCATTGACTTCGATATATTCATCCAATCCCCCTGCTTTTATTTATTCAGACGCTGAGAATACTAAAATTTTAGCCATTTTCCGACATTTGCATCATATATATGATTTTATTCAAAACGACCTCGATGCTCTGACCTTGAACCAGCACTTACGACGGTCTTTCTGCATGATGATAGGCAATACAGCGACATATTACATTTCATCGCCCGTTCTCATCTACGCAAATATGGATTGTTTGTCACAATGCTTCGATGCAAAATGGGAAGAATATTGCCTATCGCTTGATTTACGGGAATAAAATGGACGCTTAGAAGACGCCTAGTACGCCATGCGCAAATTATATAACCCCGTTATAATCTGGCCTGTCGTGTCCGAAATGGTTAATTGGTCAAGAAGATGTACACTAATATCCCAGAACTATTCGACAGCAAATGATAAAAATCTGCTCTCCAGTTTTATTGTTGTCATCCTAAATATTGCTGGAGGTATGAAGAATTCTTAACAATATCATAGGAAACCTAATGAACTGTAAGAAAATCAAAATTTAACGGCGTCGCCACAGTGTTTGATATTGCCATAAGTTTGGCTACATTATACTGAATGAGTAAGCAATAGCGGACTTGTCCTTTATTGGTAAGTGGTTTGATAACCAACAATATCGTGATATGTGACTATTATTACACGACGCATGTTTTTCTTATATTTCGTAAATAGCGTTAGATGTAATCGGCTGTTAATGTGCAGAAATAATAACTGATATTAGAAGCAAATGTTTCAAGCGTGCATCCAACTCGTTTAAGGGAACTCATAATGTGTGTAGGGTTATAGATTTATACGCTGCTTCCCTTCCAAATGAACGCACCACGATTGATGTAGCAGTGAAGCATGTGATACTCTTACAGACAATTTATATCACCGAATTGCGCATCATATATTCAAGCAGTTAAAAGAAATAAATCAGTTCTGTCGGTCAACTGAATCCAGGCAACAAATATTGATCCTTTTCCGAATGGGTCAGTTTCATTCAAATGTGCGCAACCTATGCTTCGTATCGCTCGAGGGACTAATATCCACCATACGCTATGATATTGGCATAGTGTAACATTTGGTTCGGCGAAAAAGCCAGCTTTTCATATATCTTGTGCTCTTGTGGACTTTTTACACGAGAGTTAGTAATTGCTTTATACAGAGGCAATGTAACGTTAAAACAACGATATATCTGTGTGATAACGACTGATAGCATTCAACGTTACACAAGTTGGCTTCTCTTATGAATGTACGTAGGTGCCTGTAAACACATTGTGTGTTGTGTATTGACTTTGTCGTGATTTGTAGCAGGTCAACTGTTCACCGACGAAAACGCCCACGTTTGAACAAACGCTTTTGATCCCAGTTAAGTCGGCTCCAGTGTATATGCATTTGCCAATAGGGAAACGTCTGTTAAGCTTTGTGTCTCTTGAACAAAAATGAATCTATGGTCTAGAAAAAAGTCCTACAGTAACTAGACCACAGTAGATTTCGTTCGTCAGAATAAAGAGGTCACGCCCAACTGCCCTATTCGGCTATAGTCGGCATCACTGTATTTGCCATGATAACAAAGTTTAAGTGATATTTGAAATAAAGGCTGAATAAGGAAGCGTCTATTCATATCACGCCTTCAAAGAGAGTTGTATTATCCACAACTATTGCATCATCTGTGATATCACGTCAGATGATAAGATCTTTTGCAATTTCATTTGCAATACGACGCCTGTTTGTAGTCTCGCTGTCTAGACACTTCCAGTGACGAATGCCTAAAAATCGTTTAATGGAATTAAGATTATCTCTCATGCTTTTATTGATAGGCTTGTTACGAACGAATATAATGAGAAATGCTAAATAATCAGAATTCATATTTGCAGCTCTTGCCTGCAAGATGATTGCCCCAACCGAACTAAATCTGCCTTTTAATGCGCTTTTGAAGATGCTATTATGACACATTAAGGCACCAAAGGTTTAGTACAAATATTGCCTTTATTTAATCCTCTTGTGTGTCAGTAAGGTAGAAAAACCTTAACAAACCTACATTTTGAGAAACGATATCGGACCTCATCAAAGACTTCTGCTGATGCCGGGCTTAGCTCGTTGTTTATGCAAGTCAGGGTGATACAAACGCCATATTATAATTACTCAATACTCACGGAGGATATGTGAATGAAATACCAAGCGTTTGGAATCTAACAGGCGTCACTGTAAAATTGCTCTAGACAGGCAATTAACCTCGGCCATGTTAGGTGTCGTCTACTGTTCCTGAGTTTTGAATACAGGCAGTGTCTTGCGGCAGATAGAAGACGTTTGAATCCACAACAGAGCTTTATCTGTGCTACTAAAACATATCGACCATTTTTTCTGCGTTGGATACGTAGCAAATATCACATTTGAACACTTGGTTGTTCCGATTTGTCAGATGACCTTATATTCAGTTCGAGTATTACGTCCAGGCACATTTGCATTGTTGATGAACGCTCGAACGCAAACCTTATCTGATTGCTTGGTATGATTAATAATCTAGACTGGTGTTTCAATGAATTCGTTTTGAAATTGTAGCTGCAAAACACCTTCGCGAACTATAATATATAGGCTTAGTGAATATGCATTGAACTAAAAGATTGTGGCGCACAGCCAATTAGTTTTTCTTCCATTTTGATCACACAGTTTACAAAATTTGAATCCGTTTACTATTTGTCATGAGAACAAATGCCTTCGAACAAACGAAGCAGCTATTATGATACCACAGACAGCAAATATTCTTTTTGCCGGAGAGTTGAAGACATGCCCAAACTAACAATGAAGTACATGATTAATCTATTTATTAGTTTTTTGTTGATGCAAAATGTTTTTGATGCATGATGATATTCTTACTCCCGTACGATGGTCAATATTAAACCATAGTTGCATTGAGTTTAGATGACAACATATTCCTTTCTGTATAGAGCATAACACAACATTGCACTTTTCATGGTGCTAAGAGTGAACGTACGATGATAATACAATTATGTGTGTAAGATGCGTTTATTATGTATTTACCGTCAATGATGCCAGATCAACCGAAGGCACATTTGAAGATCTGCCCGGTATGATAAGTATTTATTGATATGCTTGTGGCAATTATTATAGCATGATTTTAAGCCAATGCTCTAGTTTTATTTGTCATTGTACCCAACCCAACGATTCAGTGGTGTTATGTGGACTTTAAGTCAGTCTGGATCTCTACGGTTATTCTATGTGCTGTCATCATGTCAACAATTTTGTGGCCAGTACATTCTTGTCCATTGCTCGTGCCTTTCACTTTATGTTTGCTATGAACATGAACGAATGAACATTTCTAATGGCTGTTTGTCATAACGTTCAGTCTTGAGAGGTCAACGCTTTATTTAATCCTCTTGTGTGTCAGTAAGGTAGAAAAACCTTAACAAACCTACATTTTGAGAAACGATATCGGACCTCATCAAAGACTTCTGCTGATGCCGGGCTTAGCTCGTTGTTTATGCAAGTCAGGGTGATACAAACGCCATATTATAATTACTCAATACTCACGGAGGATATGTGAATGAAATACCAAGCGTTTGGAATCTAACAGGCGTCACTGTAAAATTGCTCTAGACAGGCAATTAACCTCGGCCATGTTAGGTGTCGTCTACGGTTCCTGAGTTTTGAATACAGGCAGTGTCTTGCGGCAGATAGAAGACGTTTGAATCCACAACAGAGCTTTATCTGTGCTACTAAAACATATCGACCATTTTCTGCGTTGGATACGTAGCAAATATCACATTTGAACACTTGGTTGTTCCGATTTGTCAGATGACCTTATATTCAGTTCGAGTATTACGTCCAGGCACATTTGCATTGTTGATGAACGCTCGAACGCAAACCTTATCTGATTGCTTGGTATGATTAATAATCTAGACTGGTGTTGCCTGTTATTTTTCAATGAATTCGTTTTGAAATTGTAGCTGCAAAACACCTTCGCGAACTATAATATATAGGCTTAGTGAATATGCATTGAACTAAAAGATTGTGGCGCACAGCCAATTAGTTTTTCTTCCATTTTGATCACACAGTTTACAAAATTTGAATCCGTTTTTACTATTTGTCATGAGAACAAATGCCTTCGAACAAACGAAGCAGCTATTATGATACCACAGACAGCAAATATTCTTTTTGCCGGAGAGTTGAAGACATGCCCAAACTAACAATGAAGTACATGATTAATCTATTTATTAGTTTTTGTTGATGCAAAATGTTTTTGATGCATGATGATATTCTTACTCCCGTACGATGGTCAATATTAAACCATAGTTGCATTGAGTTTAGATGACAACATATTCCTTTCTGTATAGAGCATAACACAACATTGCACTTTTCATGGTGCTAAGAGTGAACGTACGATGATAATACAATTATGTGTGTAAGATGCGTTTATTATGTATTTACCGTCAATGATGCCAGATCAACCGAAGGCACATTTGAAGATCTGCCCGGTATGATAAGTATTTATTGATATGCTTGTGGCAATTATTATAGCATGATTTTAAGCCAATGCTCTAGTTTTATTTGTCATTGTACCCAACCCAACGATTCAGTGGTGTTATGTGGACTTTAAGTCAGTCTGGATCTCTACGGTTATTCTATGTGCTGTCATCATGTCAACAATTTTGTGGCCAGTACATTCTTGTCCATTGCTCGTGCCTTTCACTTTATGTTTGCTATGAACATGAACGAATGAACATTTCTAATGGCTGTTTGTCATAACGTTCAGTCTTGAGAGGTCAACGCTTTATTTAATCCTCTTGTGTGTCAGTAAGGTAGAAAAACCTTAACAAACCTACATTTTGAGAAACGATATCGGACCTCATCAAAGACTTCTGCTGATGCCGGGCTTAGCTCGTTGTTTATGCAAGTCAGGGTGATACAAACGCCATATTATAATTACTCAATACTCACGGAGGATATGTGAATGAAATACCAAGCGTTTGGAATCTAACAGGCGTCACTGTAAAATTGCTCTAGACAGGCAATTAACCTCGGCCATGTTAGGTGTCGTCTACGGTTCCTGAGTTTTGAATACAGGCAGTGTCTTGCGGCAGATAGAAGACGTTTGAATCCACAACAGAGCTTTATCTGTGCTACTAAAACATATCGACCATTTTCTGCGTTGGATACGTAGCAAATATCACATTTGAACACTTGGTTGTTCCGATTTGTCAGATGACCTTATATTCAGTTCGAGTATTACGTCCAGGCACATTTGCATTGTTGATGAACGCTCGAACGCAAACCTTATCTGATTGCTTGGTATGATTAATAATCTAGACTGGTGTTGCCTGTTATTTTTCAATGAATTCGTTTTGAAATTGTAGCTGCAAAACACCTTCGCGAACTATAATATATAGGCTTAGTGAATATGCATTGAACTAAAAGATTGTGGCGCACAGCCAATTAGTTTTTCTTCCATTTTGATCACACAGTTTACAAAATTTGAATCCGTTTACTATTTGTCATGAGAACAAATGCCTTCGAACAAACGAAGCAGCTATTATGATACCACAGACAGCAAATATTCTTTTTGCCGGAGAGTTGAAGACATGCCCAAACTAACAATGAAGTACATGATTAATCTATTTATTAGTTTTTGTTGATGCAAAATGTTTTTGATGCATGATGATATTCTTACTCCCGTACGATGGTCAATATTAAACCATAGTTGCATTGAGTTTAGATGACAACATATTCCTTTCTGTATAGAGCATAACACAACATTGCACTTTTCATGGTGCTAAGAGTGAACGTACGATGATAATACAATTATGTGTGTAAGATGCGTTTATTATGTATTTACCGTCAATGATGCCAGATCAACCGAAGGCATATTTGAAGATCTGCCCGGTATGATAAGTATTTATTGATATGCTTGTGGCAATTATTATAGCATGATTTTAAGCCAATGCTCTAGTTTTATTTGTCATTGTACCCAACCCAACGATTCAGTGGTGTTATGTGGACTTTAAGTCAGTCTGGATCTCTACGGTTATTCTATGTGCTGTCATCATGTCAACAATTTTGTGGCCAGTACATTCTTGTCCATTGCTCGTGCCTTTCACTTTATGTTTGCTATGAAACATGAACGAATGAACATTTCTAATGGCTGTTTGTCATAACGTTCAGTCTTGAGAGGTCAACGCTTTATTTAATCCTCTTGTGTGTCAGTAAGGTAGAAAAACCTTAACAAACCTACATTTTGAGAAACGATATCGGACCTCATCAAAGACTTCTGCTGATGCCGGGCTTAGCTCGTTGTTTATGCAAGTCAGGGTGATACAAACGCCATATTATAATTACTCAATACTCACGGAGGATATGTGAATGAAATACCAAGCGTTTGGAATCTAACAGGCGTCACTGTAAAATTGCTCTAGACAGGCAATTAACCTCGGCCATGTTAGGTGTCGTCTACGGTTCCTGAGTTTTGAATACAGGCAGTGTCTTGCGGCAGATAGAAGACGTTTGAATCCACAACAGAGCTTTATCTGTGCTACTACTAAAACATATCGACCATTTTCTGCGTTGGATACGTAGCAAATATCACATTTGAACACTTGGTTGTTCCGATTTGTCAGATGACCTTATATTCAGTTCGAGTATTACGTCCAGGCACATTTGCATTGTTGATGAACGCTCGAACGCAAACCTTATCTGATTGCTTGGTATGATTAATAATCTAGACTGGTGTTGCCTGTTATTTTTCAATGAATTCGTTTTGAAATTGTAGCTGCAAAACACCTTCGCGAACTATAATATATAGGCTTAGTGAATATGCATTGAACTAAAAGATTGTGGCGCACAGCCAATTAGTTTTTCTTCCATTTTGATCACACAGTTTACAAAATTTGAATCCGTTTACTATTTGTCATGAGAACAAATGCCTTCGAACAAACGAAGCAGCTATTATGATACCACAGACAGCAAATATTCTTTTTGCCGGAGAGTTGAAGACATGCCCAAACTAACAATGAAGTACATGATTAATCTATTTATTAGTTTTTTTGATGCAAAATGTTTTTGATGCATGATGATATTCTTACTCCCGTACGATGGTCAATATTAAACCATAGTTGCATTGAGTTTAGATGACAACATATTCCTTTCTGTATAGAGCATAACACAACATTGCACTTTTCATGGTGCTAAGAGTGAACGTACGATGATAATACAATTATGTGTGTAAGATGCGTTTATTATGTATTTACCGTCAATGATGCCAGATCAACCGAAGGCATATTTGAAGATCTGCCCGGTATGATAAGTATTTATTGATATGCTTGTGGCAATTATTATAGCATGATTTTAAGCCAATGCTCTAGTTTTATTTGTCATTGTACCCAACCCAACGATTCAGTGGTGTTATGTGGACTTTAAGTCAGTCTGGATCTCTACGGTTATTCTATGTGCTGTCATCATGTCAACAATTTTGTGGCCAGTACATTCTTGTCCATTGCTCGTGCCTTTCACTTTATGTTTGCTATGAACATGAACGAATGAACATTTCTAATGGCTGTTTGTCATAACGTTCAGTCTTGAGAGGTCAACGCTTTATTTAATCCTCTTGTGTGTCAGTAAGGTAGAAAAACCTTAACAAACCTACATTTTGAGAAACGATATCGGACCTCATCAAAGACTTCTGCTGATGCCGGGCTTAGCTCGTTGTTTATGCAAGTCAGGGTGATACAAACGCCATATTATAATTACTCAATACTCACGGAGGATATGTGAATGAAATACCAAGCGTTTGGAATCTAACAGGCGTCACTGTAAAATTGCTCTAGACAGGCAATTAACCTCGGCCATGTTAGGTGTCGTCTACGGTTCCTGAGTTTTGAATACAGGCAGTGTCTTGCGGCAGATAGAAGACGTTTGAATCCACAACAGAGCTTTATCTGTGCTACTAAAACATATCGACCATTTTCTGCGTTGGATACGTAGCAAATATCACATTTGAACACTTGGTTGTTCCGATTTGTCAGATGACCTTATATTCAGTTCGAGTATTACGTCCAGGCACATTTGCATTGTTGATGAACGCTCGAACGCAAACCTTATCTGATTGCTTGGTATGATTAATAATCTAGACTGGTGTTGCCAGTTATTTTTCAATGAATTCGTTTTGAAATTGTAGCTGCAAAACACCTTCGCGAACTATAATATATAGGCTTAGTGAATATGCATTGAACTAAAAGATTGTGGCGCACAGCCAATTAGTTTTTCTTCCATTTTGATCACACAGTTTACAAAATTTGAATCCGTTTACTATTTTTCATGAGAACAAATGCCTTCGAACAAACGAAGCAGCTATTATGATACCACAGACAGCAAATATTCTTTTTGCCGGAGAGTTGAAGACATGCCCAAACTAACAATGAAGTACATGATTAATCTATTTATTATTTTTTGTTGATGCAAAATGTTTTTGATGCATGATGATATTCTTACTCCCGTACGATGGTCAATATTAAACCATAGTTGCATTGAGTTTAGATGACAACATATTCCTTTCTGTATAGAGCATAACACAACATTGCACTTTTCATGGTGCTAAGAGTGAACGTACGATGATAATACAATTATGTGTGTAAGATGCGTTTATTATGTATTTACCGTCAATGATGCCAGATCAACCGAAGGCATATTTGAAGATCTGCCCGGTATGATAAGTATTTATTGATATGCTTGTGGCAATTATTATAGCATGATTTTAAGCCAATGCTCTAGATTTATTTGTCATTGTACCCAACTCAAACGATTCAGTGGTGTTATGTGGACTTTAAGTCAGTCTGGATCTCTACGGTTATTCTATGTGCTGTCATAATGTCAACAATTTTGTGGCCAGTACATTCTTGTCCATTGCTCGTGCCTTTCACTTTATGTTTGCTATGAACATGAATGAATGAACATTTCTAATGGCTGTTTGTCATAACGTTCAGTGTTGAGAGGTCAACACTTTAAGAAAAGATGCACAAAGAAGTCGGTGTCGTCATTGTCGAACCGTTAAAAGCCACCGGGAAGTTATCATGATAAACCTGCTCCGTTTCCCTGCAGATGTCACTAGTGCTTTGATGCGTGTTCGTATGTGATAGTCCTATTGAGCTTTGCAGGTGCCAAGTCTATGGTAAGAGAGGTGAATACAATCTATAGTTCGTTATCATAGCCGATACACTCAGGATCGACATACCAAAACAGAGTGTCGGTAAAACAGAGTGTTAGCAAAGATTCCTAGAATTTATGGATGCTCGCATTAATTCGCAGCTGCAAAACCCTTCATTATAATATTACTGTGACAAGTCGACATATATTTGCGAAGATAATAGCGAATGCCAGTGGAGAGGGTCACAGACTAGCTGTTTCTCGAGTAAGCAATGCTTTCGACACCTGCCAATGGTAGTTACATCTAGTTAGTCCTTCTTATAAGATAATTATTTAAGATGGATTTAAGTACTAGCAAGAACTCGGTAGGAGTTCCAATGCAGAAAGGGATGTAGATTTCAGACAAGGAGAACACCTCTGTATTTGTAGCATTTGACTTACGCATAACGTTGAATTTGATGCAGTGCAAATTCAGCACTGCTCGATGCAATAGGAGAGGCAATCATAGAACAACATCGACTTACAAATACAAATATTTCCTCCAATGAATAAATTATACGGTCATTCACAGGTGTTTAATATAAATAGGTATTACAATTTCTATAATGCAATGGTAAGCCTAAAAGCACTATTGATAAATGGGTGGTCCCGTCATTGTCTGGAAGACTATTCTGTTATCGATAGCGAGGTGACAAACATAACATTTACCATTATGCTGCATTGAAGTAGCTGTTTGGAGATATCGACTACAAGAAAGTGGTATTTCTTACCTGTGCACAAAGTGGCAGTTGCACGCATGCGGAGAAGACTCGTGCAATTTCTACTTTGGACGATGATTCCCATTTAGAGTGAGGCCGTTAGGATTGTGTCCAGCATCTCAGACTCAATTATCAACCCGAAAACGCATCACAATCGTCAGCTTGCATCCTTCTGGACGAATTGCGCTTTCAAAGATTTGTTGTCTTCTTGTGCAAGGTGGCGTGGCATTTAATTACTTCCATCTCAATAGATACACCCGCATTTTGTCCGTTTGCGGTGCACGCTCGATCATGTTTTGAAGTTTTTTTAAATCATTCTACGTCAATATGTTACGTCTCAGCCTCGTGGAACGATTGCCACACCAACTTCTTGCATAGCTGCCCTAATATACTATTGCAATTTCACCAGAATAATGACGGTTATTTTAAGCGTTTTTGTGTGTGTAAAATATGGTATCGAAAAGAATATTTCGTGGAATGTTTTACTGAACCAATTACGTTATTCTTTGAATTATTTATTGATACGGCTATTTAATTTGCAACTCGTAAGTCCAGGTATTTGTCATATGAATTAATGATACATGACATTCAAGAATGTCCATATGCTTGACTATAACGTACATTGCTTCAGTTGTTTAGAAGTGAATCAAAGCTTTATGATAACTCGTTGAATACGTACATTATATGACAATAGTAACTAACATAGGTTTGCACGATTTTCTAAAGTTGTGCCAAACAAGCTGGATGCTTGCCGCGATAGGCTGCTTAAAGTTACACAATTCGAGGGTTGTGAAGTTATTGGGTGAAATGGGTAGCGTTGGAGGGATTATATGATATGGACAAATCTTAACGGCAACTCTATTTATAATATTGCATTGTGTTATGTTGGAGTCCAGGATATTAACACTTGGTATGGAACGATAAACCTGTGAGGGTGATTTGGTAAGCAGAGACACGTTATGTGTTCTTGAACGTGTATCCATACCATACACCAGTGTGTGCTTCATAAGTATACATAATATGGACCGACCAAATTGTTTGCAACATCTAACGCCAAACACCAATCATACAGGTGCATCCTAAATCAGCAAAATATCTATAAAAGTCTTGACAACTTAGGTTACATGGCATGATGTTATGATTACTTACCGCTGCCCGTTTTCCTTGTCTCTAAGAATGGCTTCTTTTAATTGAACAGTTGCTGTGTAAAAGATTAATCATTAAATGCTATTACTTATTCGATCCAATAATGTTTAGGTACCGAAGAAATGAGGCGTTTATATCTAGTTCACTGCAACATCAAAGGAATACAGCGGTCCTATGTTTTGTCCGTCGTTCCATCAATCTGTGTCTAGAAAAGGCTAACCAAATATATTATTGTAAACCTTACTTAAATATAACCTCCGTTTGACTGTATCACTGATCTTATATGTTCCAAAATAATCAACCGACATGAGGAGTATCCTATACCGCTGCTACATGACAAATTTCTTGGATACTTCAAGTTCTATCATTCATCACCTCTTTAGCATTTGTCGACTAATGCGAGAACAATGTTATTTTGAAGATGTTTGACACTGATGTCAGCAAAGCATGCTTGAAACATCCCATGAAAAGCAGTGAGAAATTTACGATATTAAATGAATATTCTGCAAAGATACCTTGTGGGGTGCTGAACTACTTACATCAAATAAGTCAATCTATGTCGCGATAATTTTATATTTAGCTGATAAAATATTATATTTCATTTTCAGACTGACCCTAAAAATAAATGTTAGAGGCAGGGTGGAATAATAAGCACTACCTCACATGCTGTACATTCATGCCGCGGGTGCTGTATGCATTTTAATTTATAAATGTATCTCTATCAATCAGGTATTAGCTTACAATTTGTAAAGCGACCTACATGAAACAAATGAGAGAAACCGACCTGCGGCAGTTGCACCAAAATATGTCCGAAAGGGTCTCAGATTTATTAGCTTAATATGTTGAAACCCCCAACTACAGCCGCATGTAATACAAGAAGGACGTAATTATTTCATGTAGCTTAGAGCATAGACATTCTCAGCAAAGCAACGTGGTGGTATCATTATTATTTTGTAGACAGGCTAACTGTGATTTACAAGCAAATATTGGCATCCCCTACTAAACTAACTTGATATTGTTACAGTATACATACCTTCCGCAAATATAGAGAAAGAGAAGCTGCAATTGGTACGGAAACGTGGAGATGCTAGCGCAAGTACTATTGTTGGGGCGTGTTTTTTAAAGCGCTTTCACCACGTTTACTTTGCAAACTCTCAGCTAGCTGTCGTTTATCGTGATTTTCAATCTCTCTCATGGCAGCTTAAGGCAAGGCTTCTTAAATACTTTTATTGTCCTTAGTGGATGGTAAAATATGTACCAGGCCGTTCCAGACACAAATAACTAATCTAACGATTTCGTTTGAGCCGCCAGTAACGATCCTTAGTGATCATGTATCGTCTGCCAAGGAAGCTAATTTAAAGATACTGTCAATGAACGGTACACGGAATGTCTGCTGCATGGGTATTGTTGTACAAACTTCAAGTAATACACGAAACGATAGTCATTGGTGTAAGCTACGGGTATTGTCAAATCAAATGGTGAAAAAATTTTCACCCAAAAGGCATTGCCGCATTTTTCCGCCTTATCTAGGGAGGAATGCGGAAGCAATTGTTTTGTTTCAGGGCACATCAAGGCTCATCCTCAATTAGCCTGTACATTTATTGGCCATGAAGTACTACCACATATAATTTGCCACGAACAGAAGACATAGAGGCGTATCTTTGGAAATAATTCCATTAAATCTTTTGTTATGCCATGCAAGTCATCCGGCTACTAATTGTATATGGATTAAACGAGACCACGATAATTGTATATGAGTAACCATTGACCATGGACAGAACAACCATCATATTATGGATAAAATTATGCGTCCAATCACTCTGTACTTGATGTTACCGGGTAGAATATTTCATGACGTAGATGTTGACGAGCAATACAAAATAGGACCAACCTAACCGCATTAAAACCGACTGAGGCGTTATGGCCAGAACAAATCTAGCCACGCTTCTTGTTTTAAGAACCGCAGTGAAAATGCTGCCGCTTGTGAATACATTTTACGATATCATTGTCCCTGCGACATGCTATGTGCTAATGTTCGCATAGATTAGAAAAGACAACAGACGATAGCCAGGACTTACAGGTTAGTTGCCTTCGAATCCATCGGATGCAAATTAAACTCAGATCATAGGCAAATGTAATGGAACACTTAATCAAACAAATCCCACGTAATAAATCTGAACATGATTTCAAGTCAAACCGATACAACCTTGCTTATTTTATGCACCCCATAGAGGATGTTACAACATTATTGGACACTAGACGCATTGTGATCCGCATCCTTTCCCGGATATGAAGCTCGTGTAAAGGGTCGTGTATAAACCCGTACGAACTGTCAAATCGTTCTCAGTTCAAGGTATGAATTATATCTTTGAACAATTATCATAAGCAATTATTGCTGACAGTTATGTGTATTTCGGGTTCTAATTGAAAAAAAAACGCGAGCAAAACACTGACATCCACAAATTAGCCGTTTTGCGTCAAAAGTGTTAAATACCATGTTAATGATATATAATCGACTATAATCCTTCATCTCAATTTAAATCAGAGAGATTAACATAGGTCACAATTAAGCTTAACTGATTCGTTTAAATATTGTTTATCAAAATGTGTCACAGCGTTGTGATGTTTAAAAAATACTTTGGGTTGCAATCGACATTACTGAATGCGCTTGAGTTGACAAAGGTACTTTTTGAACCGAGGATAAACAAACCATTGTATATTCAAACTGATTATCTGTGCTGTCGTGGTCGTTTCTTGTAGTTAATGTCAAAGCTATATGGTGTTTTGTTTTCCACTCCTCATTAACAGAGCTAAAGTAGAGCAACTACAGAAGCAGCAGGATATTAGGAACTGGAGCGCGGAGGCTATAATAAGAGCCTGGGAACGGCATAAAGGACGTCATTAAAGAAGAAGGTGAAGGTTCCCAACAAACAATTCTACAGTAAACGACAGACCGATTCTATCCAGGCCTCAAAACAAAAGTCAAAGAGACAATAGGCTAAGTGCAAACCATTCTAAATCTGCACACAAGTAGACCAAGATCCCTAGGTCCGGAAAGTGGGGGGAAGAAGCTCACTGATAATCATTTGTCACAGGTGCAAGGGAAACCGGTCTTTAGTGTAACAACTGTCATAAATCATTGACATAGATAAATAACGGGTAAATAATGGAAGAATGAGGGTTGTGATAAATTGTGTAGATTCAGATCTGACAGGCACTATCTTTGTTGCTCGTCGTGGGCGGTGGTTCATACATCAAACTATATCTACATAAAGGATCTAGGTAGTGCAGCCGAGATCATGTTTTTGATTCATATAGCGCATGTGCAAATCACAAGCGCATTGCTCAAAACAAGGCTTGTAAAAGCATAAATGGCCAGGAGATTATTGGCAAGTTGCAACTTAACATAATAAAAGATAAAGTTCTTCTAGAATTACGAAATTACGGCTCGACTTTAGGTGACACGTTAGAGGTAATGGATTAAAATGTCTTAATTGATCCGTCACTCACACCACGGAGCGCAGCAACTGTAAACTAAACTTCTTCGGGTGAATAAACACACGTTCACGAATCGCTCTTGATGAGATTGTATCATACTGTGGACGAAACTTGCCAGTCCTCATGTAGAAAAAAACCTTCACTTCTGGTCACCGTAGCTTTTATATTAGGAAGTAATATTTGCAAGCGTGCAAAAGTGTGTTACATAGCTCTTAACCGATACTGCAACAATTAGTCTTTAGTTGGTATGTTACATCTGGATTGGATGATACTAATGCAAGCCGGAAAATTCAAAACTGGAAACATCTGTACACAAGGACCGTTAACTACGTCTGTAAATCAACATCCCCACTATCTTTTACGAGCGAATTTTGGATGAAATTTATTTGGATTACGCAATTGATAAGATTTCAAACTAATTAATCAACCAATAAAATAAGCCTTCATTACCAAATGAACATTCGGAATGACCAAACTTGTATACCCTTACTACCCAACCGACGTCAATCGGCTGAGGCCGTATTCGTACGTGTCGGTAAATGTTTGGCACTATCGCATATTTGGTAGATTTCAAATGTTTTTTCCCAGCATATCAACGGCAACCTTTTGTATATAAGATATCGCCTAGGTCCATTTGGTTACATGAGTGCTTAAGATGCATTGTGAGATACACGCTTCAAAGAAATTACCGCAGACACGTATCTACGCAGCTATAACATCAAGTGTGTCAGACTAATTATCGTAGACCAACCGTTGCATAGATTTTGTGCCACTCGTAAAAACGTTTAGGAGATATATCTAGCAGTAATAATGCTGTTTGTCCAAAGATTAGTCGAAACAAGTCCCTAACATGCAAATCCGGAGCACATCTTATCACCAACAATGGTTCTTCCCTTGGCTGAGCAGATTTGTAGGCAGTAAATTATTGTTTTATCTGTAAAATATTCTTTGAAACCTAACATTGTGAGATCACACGAGTGATGACGCACTAGTCATCTCAACTATAGCCCAATAGAAATGTTCGTTCCGCCGTCAAATTGTTGATAAAAAAAAGAAATTGCGATGAATCGCGAATCGATGCGACTGATGTAGATCTGGTTGCGAACAAGCGAAAGAAATTGAAAGTAGTTTAAAATAGGCCGGGAGTCAATCTACTTTTCGTTCGGTCTGTCATTCGGTACAATAACTACATGGAACCAGTAGCAAAATCAATTTCATTCAGATATATGCTTAAACCTTGGCCGATTCGGAAACTAGGCATTTGATTTATGGTACAAAGCTCTCGCTATATGGTTACCTGTCACATATCTGCATCAGCAATATTTTCTTATGCTTAATACCAAGCAGACGCCTTGGAATCAGGGATCGATAGTTAACTAGTATGCCGAGGATACGAACCGTGAGAGGGCTACATTCCGGAACGGCAAATCATGTATGATGCCCTTTCATTCATATTACATTTGAAATTCTGAACATAATGCCTTTGATAGCACTTTTTGTTTACCATTTTAATAACAGAAACGTCAATAGTAATGCTGATCAGTAAATGATAGTAAATCCGATACCGATAACTTTTGAAACAATGAAAAAGAGCATAATAAAGGGAACTGTAATTTATTTAAGGATCACTTTTAGTTTGAAAGGGACGCGGCAAAATCGGTGAAGGTGAGAGATTTCTGACTCTTTTTGCTATTAATTATATATAATACATTACAGTGGATAGAATACCCTGTATTCATTTGCCTAATAGCATACTAAATGAATGCATGCTTGCAAATATTTCTCCCAAAAAGAATTCTACGTAATCTCTGACCATTAATGTGTTCAATTGGATTATTACTGACCAAGCATTCCATGCAACATATTTATTTCTAACGTTTACTTTTGTACGACCTACATCAAAAAAAGCAAACTGATTAAAATGTCATTTAATTAGAAATAAAGGGTCCTTCTTTGGCCGGTAAATCAAGTAATAATTTGCTGAACAACTTAACAATTAACCAAGAATGCGCCTTACCAAGGAAGACAATAAATAGGTTTTTGATTAAACTTCTGATTTAATCGTAATCCTTAACGTCGCTTTAATGTGAACGATTTAGGTAGCTACAAAAGTGATTGATCGTTAAATGTAACAACCAAAATAAAATAATTGGTCATGCATATTGTCCTATTAAATCAACTATATCAGGCAAGATAAGTGGACTCATCTTCAATAAATAATATTTGTACCACGAAAATGCTTTTAAATAAAAGGGATGGCAATTTACGGCGCTTGCACAACGTCTGCTATCATAAAATTCGCAAACATAGCTTGTTTTTGACACACGAATATCAAATACAGATGCGTGAAGCATCGGCTCAAGCGATGCTTTAAGTTAATTGGTGCTATAGGCCACATCGATTGCTAGTCACATGGCAATCAATCTCTTATGTACAAATATATCCCGGAAATATTTTACTGCAAATAGTGAAAATTGATTCTCGAGTCTTATTGTTGCAATCCTTTATATCACTACAGGTATAAGGCGGTTTCAACAATTGTAAACTATGGCTTATACACTATAAGTCAATCAATGTTTGGCACATTTTTTGATTTTGCCAAAAGTGTTGGCAAATAATGACGAATGGGTATTAAACAACGTATTTGTCCTCCCTTATTCGTTAGTGCTTGCAAGTGGGTGACACTTACAAAGGTATCTGAACCAAAAATATCGTGCTGATAGGGCAAATTTAATATATGAATCAGTTCCGCCGGCCCATTGATTCATTCCTGAATACGGACAACAAACAATTACCATTTTCCAATAGGTTCATGCTCTAATGTAACCGTTTTATTAGTATGTGCGCAACCAATACCACTTATCGTTTACGGCATTAATCTCCATCATTTCCTATGATATTGACAGGCAGTGACCAATGCGTTGATAATAACCTTGTCACATGTTTCGTGTAGTGGCAGCACAAAAATGATGGCGGAAGCAGCCTCTAAGGTGGTCGTGAGCAATGATTAGTAGAGCGTTGAAAGAAAGGAACAGAGGGACGTCAAGCTAGTAGCAACAAAATAGGTCAATTTGTACCCTTTTGTGAGGATCGCACGCTGGCCTACAAAAATCCTGCGTCCAAATAATGAAATATCTAAATTATTGAGGGTTGTTGCAAACTTGGCCTGTAAACCGAATCTCAATGAGGCGTTGAAAATGCAGCATGTTTATCGTAAACGTGTGTTCCAAACGCTTAGCCTATATTGATACATGTTCACATTTCAACTAGTTGAATACTCTAGTGTACATAAGGTATGAAGGACCCTTTGTCAATGTACTTTAATAGTTGCTTAAGCAAATCTATTCAAGTATTATGGACGCAGCACGAAGGAAATATCGACTTCAGTTAAGCCTCGAATCAAAGTATTTGCTTTGCCTGTCCAGCGATTATTTCCCAACGGGCCATTTCAAATACTACTTATTTGCCGATATGCTCCGAGCAACGTTATGTAATCAAAATGACTAACACCTCGCATTTAATTATTTACGGTTGATATAGCATCTTCGTTTAGTAAATATTGGCTGATCGTTACAACCTGAGTAACTTTTCAACGAATGAATTGTCCTCCAGGAGTACATTGATTGGATTGTAGCTGAATACATCAATTGATAAACATGCCTTTATAAGTTCAAGTCAACCAGCACCCTAAAACACAGAATGCATAGCTCTATCCGTCTGCGCTGGTTTTTAAATAACCCACTTGATACGGTTTATTTACCACTCACAATGATCGTGGTAGGCCAAGTTATGTGAGGCTGCAATATTGCTACAAACAGCATATGCAAAGTGCGGTTCTCTTCGAGCAGTATGTTATCATAGCATTTAAACTGCACGAGTTTGTGAACCACCAATATGGCGAGCGAACTGGAGCACATTCTTTCATGAATTACTCGTAAAAGATTCGGTGGATGTTTTCTACATATCTGAGTAGCCTGTAAGCCATTTATTACATTGGCGTATGTCGTGTTGGTATGCTCGTTCATGCCGTTAAACTACCAAGACCATATGAATAATGGCATATATGAAGGGGCAGACCGCACATATTTGGTTGATCTAGCTTTAGGTTAAACGATATTGCCCCTGTTTTTACATTATAATTACAGAAGTTTTCTAAATACTAAGAATTCATCAAAAATTCCACATCAAATTCGTTCTGCTTTTTTCAGGCTTTGCAATTATGTTTCGCAATTATGGCGCTGCCAACGTTCCTTATAAAACATTATTGCGCTGTAACTCTATTTTATATGACTATTGGCGCCCGTTTTTTCTGTGACGCTTCTATTGAAGAAGTTTGCCATGTACAGACACCTGACAAATGTTTAAAGCAATGAGTCAATGTTCCTGCGAAATCAGAGTCCGCTGGAAAAGTAGGAACTTATTAATTGTCCGTTAAATGACATAGCCATAACCATATCAGGACCCCCCCCCCCCCCCACTTCCACCGATGGCAATCCGTGACACTGCAATTGAATAATGTCATCCGTTTGAAGCAATACATCGCGAATTCTAATATGTAAAAGAAATACAATGGACGCTGTTTTAGTCACTGTGGTTTTTTGTCTTGGCACAGGAGGCATTGATGTGATGTCTACTTTATTTGACACTGCAATCGGTGAAACTGAAGCCACGTGTGGGGTTCTTAGGGTGTTTGTGGAGAGGTCAATAATTGGTCATTGTGCTGAGTGGCAAAGGTGTGGTTCGCTACGAGCTGGGAGCTCGCGCTGCGGATGGAATGGCTTATACTATATATAACCTTGGGATGAAGAGGTCCTTTGGTCGCTCTCGAATTCGGTGTTGCAGAGCTTCAGGAGCTCATGCCCCGGGCAGCCTAATCTTGATACTTCGACATAGGCAAAACGAGTTTTAGCAAGGCATGAACTGCAGTACCATAATAGTAACTTACATACAAACTACTTGTTTGAAACAGGCGCCTATGAAGCAGAAGCGTTGGTTGAACGCACGCTTCCGAGTAATATCCTAATAACGTATTGCATTTAATCACTGATCGGTATTCCGATTCAGTCCTCTGTCTGCTCAGGCTCAGCAAAGTAATGGTAAAATAATTAGAAAAAATCATTCAGTGGCATGTGCATATCATTCGGCGAATTATTCGGACACTTCTGTCTACGCAATCTCATTATGTTCATATCAAACCTTATACAGTTAGAAAAAACGCTAGGCAGCATTGGCAAAGAATGGGGTTGAAATGTAGTCGCTACATACAACGATATGAGTATCCCACGTTACCCTCTGCCACAAACGTGTGTTTACTGGTGAGAAATTGAAACAAGCTGACCCAAACCAGCAATATAAGACCATAATGTCCCCATTATTAGCAAAACATCATGACTAAGTGCCCAATAATATGGCTGTTGCATAGGTCGCGCGCCATTGTGGCGTTGTTATTGGATTATTCGGTGTTTTTATTGAGACTAGGAATGGTACATTCGAGGAACGCCAGAGAGTCACATTATCGCATAAATTTTTATCACACCAGTATTGACATGGAAAAGTACCGAATGAAATATTCATCCGCTGCTGCAACACAAGTTGCAGAGACTGTTCAGCCCCATATTTGTAGCGAGGTTGCCTAGCAAGCTGCTTGGAAACCGCACCTTGGAAACCAAAAGTTTTAAGTTGTCAGACTTTCAGTAGCTATATGGCGCTGCGGTCTCAGAAAAGATATCCTTACTTCGGCTGTCGACATTTATGTTGTTGGAAATTACCCTTCCTGCTTGTCGATCCAATTTGTGCGCAATGATGCCGATTACTATAATGGGTGGCGGTTTTATGAAATCTACATTTTGTAACCCAACCAGAAGTATACACATCGATTGCGTGGTAGTTACAGGGCGCGTAATGATTTACAGCTTACATTGGTGTGGTTCATGGTTTTGAGGAGGCACCGTTATCGATGAAACGACAAAGCTAAATAAAACAGATTTCCACAGTACATCATGAAACTGTCAAATGATAGCGTTGAAAATTTATCAACAAAATATACTTTATTCATGCCTTATAAGGTGGTCATTTGGTCCTCCCTGTGCTTGTTCTGTTGATAAAATTAAGATTGTAATGAGAATTTATTCCAGGGAAAATCCGCTCGTATGTCGGTGAATAAGACAATTCTACATGATGTTACAGTCGCAACGCTGTGAATAATTTAGAAATTGGGTCATCGTTCATGTAAAAAGAAGACGTCATATGAAATATATCATTCATGATTGCCTACAACTGATAGATACATAATCAGCCAGAGCCAAATCAGCCATGTATTGGTATGGGATGCCAAGGAACATTGATATTATTTTTGCAAGATATCCTCTGTCTCACAAGTTACGAATCAGAAATAGCAATGGAAATAATGACTTTCTAGTTGCCATGGATTATTGTTCATAGCTCCAATCCTTATCATACAAAACAGCAAACGACTATTGTTGCTCACACCAAGAGCGTCATTAACCGACATGGACTTCCAGAGGCACAGAAAGTTAGAATGTTATTTGGCAGCCTATAATTCTGTAGGATTTGTTGACGAATCGGATTTGATGTAACAGCGCCAAGCCCTGATATGAGGTTGGCCGTGATACCTATCTGCTCTCTTAATGTACATGAACAAACGAATGTTATAGTTTGCATAATGCCTCAGAGGTTCAATATGATATGACACGCACACTTGCGATATTTTGCGATGCAAAAAAAGTTGGCTTTTTCGAGCGCATGACTTGCTATCAAGGAGGATTTGATTTTACGTGTAGAAACAATTCACTGCGTAGTTAACATTGACAGACATCGACACCCGCATGAATAATGAACCCTCTTGAGAGGAGCTTTGGTGCATCTGAGAGTTTTCGGCACATCAAGTGTGCTTTATATTCAGTTGCTGTTGGTTAGGTATGAACCAAATGACTATATATGTAAAAATGGTGAGAAATGTTTGGGAAAATATGTCATCAAAATGGCTGAGTGATGAGCACATAAGGTGACGTTTTTTGGGTGAACACAAACGATATAGATTTGACCGTCATTGTAACGCTCTCATCAATCATGACTACAGTGTTAAACGGTGCGTTGCAATTGCCCTGTTAATATGCTGTGATTATCATAACATTGTTTGCATACAAATGCGCCACTTTGGACATGTGCACTCTGCTTGTATAAATCTAACAACAGATTTCAGATGACCTATAGGGTTTGATTTTTTTTGGCACAATAAACAAGCCGTATTGTGTCAGCAATGATAACTGACTATCCTGAAATATCTTGTCTGTGGTGGAAATTCTGTCAGGGGCAACGGAGTTTGTTGTGGTTGGTGTTGTGGTTCATGGTTCATCAGGTAAAAATTATTCATCTGCTGCTAGCCATACTTTATATGCCGCAAATCCTATATCATGATAAGCTGCTGAACGTGCCGTAGTTTTGGCGATCACATTGGATTGTAATGACATTACAACGCAGGGTCAAGGTGAAAGTAACAACGCGTGCAAAACTATTTGTCATTTTGTCTCGAGCCCATATTATCTAGCGGTTTCAATTGACTGCTAGTGAAAGCCAACCTCCATGCCGTAGAAGTGAAAGGGGATGTAAAATATCATATAAGATCGACGTGCACCATGGTAATGACCACTAAATTCCGGTTATATATAGACATAGCTGCTAAAAACCATATAACTTGATGCACACACACTGTTAGTGAGTATAAAGTATATTTTCGCTTATTTTTATAGAACACGCAGTGACATCTAGAACAATTACAATATGTCCAGTATTGCAATATTCTCCAGCATATTAGAAACTAATTAGCTAATAAGCAAAGAAACTGAAAAATCAGCTAGTTTGCTCGATAAGGCACGACCTATATGTAGAAATTGGCTACGGTCATAATTATACAAACCAGCAGCAAGTCATAGATCAAATATTATGAAGGAGTTGTTTAAGCGAATGCATAAAAGTAGACACTTACAAAATGTGCAACAATTTTAAGTGCTTGCACTAGTTTTATAACAAATTTTGCTGCATAACGAGTCGTGTTTATCCGGTTGCTCTCTTAAATAACAGAAGCTGTGTTAACAATGGATCGATAGAGGCTTTGTAATGGGGAGTGTTCATTTGTGAAATCCAGCCGCTCATTTGCTGCTCATAACATCCGAATAATTTGATAAAGAGGACTCTACGTATCGAGATGGTCACTCTCGAATCTACCCACGCGCATGATTTAGTCGGCTGTGGTGTGTTTGAAAATATCTTTGCTGTCTGCTTTTTCCAAGAAATGCATAGGATATATTACCCGTGTTGATCTATACAGCGTTTTAGGTTCTAGAGCATGCCCAAATACCTCAAGGATTATTGCCTGGTGATTGTTAAACTTCAAAACGGCTTAAACGTATTCATATCATTGTCAACTATAATTTAACTGCATCCTTGGCTGTGAGTAACAAGCTAGAGCCTTTATAAGCAAACCCAGTGTACCAACAAAGACAACACAGATTCGTCACATTCGTCTTGTACAAGCATATGCACCCGTTATATATGCCAGAGTATCCCAGGCATTGACCTTGGTGTTATTCGTTGTAAACCAACAACTTTTATCCACTCCCTCTGCTTGTAATTATTCAAACGCTGAGAATACATGAAACTTAAGTCATATTGCGACGATTGCATCATATATATGATTTTATTCAAACGGACCTCAATGCTCTGACGATAGATGATAGGCAATACAGCGACAAATACATTCCATCTCCCGTTCTCATCTGCGCAAATGAAGGGAAGATAGGCCGAACGCTTCGATGCAATATGAAAAGAATATTGCCTATCCCTTGATTTACGGAACAACATGGATACTCCGAAAACGCCTCGGATACTTACCTTGTTACAATCTGGTCTGTCGTGTCTGAAATGGTTAATTGACCGAGATGATGTACACAAATACTCCAGAGCTATTCGACAGCAAATGATGAAAATGCATTATTCAGTATTGTTGTTGTCATCCTTGATAATGCTGGTGGTATAAAGAATTTATAACAATACCATATGAACCTTAATAAACTATAAGTAAGTTCATATTTAACGGCGTCACCACAGTGTTTGATATTGCCAACCGTATGGCTACATTATAACGAATGAGTAAGCATTAGCCGACTTGTCCTTTATTGGTGGTTTGCAAATAGTTGACATTACCAAGGGTAAGCGGTACAGCAATATCGTGATATGTGACTATTATAACAATATGCATGTTTTGCTGATATTCTGTGAATAGCATTATTTGTTTTTGGTTGTTTATGTGCCCAAAAAGTACCGATATTTAGAAACAAATGTTTTAAGCGTGCATCCAGCTCGTGTTGGGGAACTCATAATGTGTAGAGTGACGGATATCTCCGCTGCTCCCCTTCCAAATGAACGAATCGCGACTGTTGTAGCAATGTAGCATGTGATACACTTTTATATCACCAATATGCGCAAAATATATTCAAGCAGGTAAAAGATACAAATCAGTTCTGCTGGTCAATTGAATACGGACAATACATAATAGACTCTTAACCGAATGGGTCAGCTTCACTCGAATGTGCGCAACCGATGCTTCGAATTGCTTGAAGGACTAATATCCACCATACGCTATGATATTGGCGTAGTGTAACATTTGATAGGCCATATTTGGTTCGGCGAAAAAGCCAGCTGATGTGGCACTTTTAGCACGAGAGTTAGTTATTGCTTTATACAGAGGCTAAGTAACTTTAAAACTACGATATATCTGTGTGATAATGCCTGATAGCATTCAGAGTTATACAAGTGTGCTCTTATAAAAGCAGAAAGGTGCCTATAAACACATTAAGTGTATTGTGTTGACTTTGCCGTGATTTGTAAATGGTCAACTGTTCACTGACAAAAACGCCCACGTTTGAACAAATGCATTTCATTCCAGTGTATATGCATTTTCTAATAGGGAAACGTCTCTTGAGCGAAAATGCATACATGGTCTGGACAACGGTCAAATAATAACTAGGTATGACCACAGAAGATCTCGTTCGTTAGAATAAAGAGGTCACGCCCGACTGCCCTATTCGCTTATAGTCGGCATCACTGCATAAGCCATTATAACAATGTGTCATTGATATTTGCAATAAAGGCTGAATAGGGAAGCGTCTATCAATATCACGCCTTCATAGAGACTTGTATTATCCTCAAATATTGCATCATCTGTAATATCACGTCAGCGGATACGATCTTTTGCCGTTTTAGTTGTAATACGACGCATGTTGGTAGTCTCACTGTCTAAACACTACCGGTAAACAATGCCTAAAACTCGTTTAATAGAATCAAGAATACCTATCATGCTTTTATTGATACGCTTGTTATCAACGATGGTTGGAATATAAAGACAAAGCCTCAATAAGCGGAATTTATATTTCTTGCCCTTGCATGCAACATGATTGTCCCATCCGAACTAAATCTGCCCTTTAATGCGTTTTTGAAGTTGCTATTATTAAACATTAAGGCAAGGTTTATTGCAAATATTGTCTTTATCTAATCCTCGTGAATGTCAGTAAAGTAAAAAACCTTAACAAGCCTACATTTGGAGGAAAAGTATCGGTCCTCATCAGGGACGTCTGGTGATGCCAGGCAGAGCTCGTTGTTTATGCAAACCAGAGTGCTACAAACGCCAAATTATGATTACTCAATGCTAAGCAGTTTCTGTAATGATAACAAGATGAACGATTATTGTCGTTGCATTTGAAATAAGGATTCGCGCATTATTATCCACTTGAGTGTTCTTCATTGACATACGCCTAGTAGATATACCACTCATTATTCTTTTTTGTCAATTCAACACAGTGTTCCGTGTTATGCGTGATGGTTTAAGCGACTGCAGGCATTTTAATATTATAACATTATGTCAATTTCCCAGTCTTCTAAGCTACCTTCACTCTTAGCATCATGAAAGGTGCAATGTTGCGTCATGCTTTATATAGAAAGGAATATGTAGTCATCTAAACGGTTTAATAATGACCATCATAAGGGAGTACGGATATCATCATGCACGAAAAACATTTGGCCGCAACATAAACTATCAAATGGATATATCACAACGTCTGTGCAACGTCGCCTCTGTTCTATTTTATGGCACGCACGGTGCATATGTAATTCGCATAGATTCCGTGTGGTATTCCACGGATAAAGACTAACTTCCTGTTGTAAACACATGTTTCAAGTTGTTTCAGTCTTTACATTTTACTGTTAGTTTGGGCGTGTCTTGAATATTTTCTGTCTGTAGTTTCATAATAGCTGATTCGTTTGTTCAAGAGCCTTTGTTCTCGTGACAAAATAGTAAACGCATTCGATTTTTTTAAACTGTGTGATCAAAATGGTAGTAAAACTAATGGTCTGTGCACAAGAATCTTTCAGTTCAATGCATATTTGCTAAGCCTATATATCATAGTTCGCAAAGGTGTTTTGCAGTTACCATTTCAAATCAAATTCATAGAATAAAAACAGGCGACACCACAGCCTAGATTATTAATCATACCAAGCAATCAGATCAGCGTTGCGTTCAAGCATTCATCAACATACAAATGTGCTTGGACGTAATACTCGAACTGCATATTAGCTCATCTGACAAATCGGAACAACCAAGTGTTCAATTGTGATATTTGCTACATATCCAACGCAGAAAAAGTCAATATGTTTACGTAGCACAGATAAAGCTCTGTTGTGGATTTAAACGTCTTCTATCTGCCGCAAGACACTGCCTATATTCATAACTGAGGAACTATAGACGACACCTAAAAAAACCTTAACTTAAGGATAATTGCCAGTCTAGAGCAATTTTACAGTGACGCCTGTTAGATTCCAAACGCTCAGTTGTTCATTCACATATCCCCCGTTCTTCCATCGATTAAGGACACAGATGGTATATGATAACCACAAACGTCTCACGACAGAATGGTAACGGATTGACCCTACATATGGTATCGATAATATAGATTTGTTTGAATTGTCGTCGTTGCAGTTAAACAAATAAACACCTCGGAATATCTTCATGTGCATAACTGATCTGAGTTGATTGCCGACGATGATAATACATGTGTGTAAGTTGCGTTTATTATGTATTTACCGTCAAAGATGCCAGATCAACCGAACGCAAAGTCGAAGATCTGCCCGGTATGATAAGAATTTATTGATATGCTTGCGGCAATAAAATTTAACGTGATTTTATGCCAATGCTCTAGTTTTATTTGTCATTGTACCCAACTTAAACGATTCATGCGTTTTATGTAGACTTCAAGTCAGTCTAAATCTCTACGGTTGTTCTGTGTGCTTTCATAATGTCAACAATTTTGTGGCCTGTATATTCTTGTCCATTGCTCGTGCCTTTCGTTTTGTCTTTGCTTTGAACATGATTGAATGAACATTTCTAACACTTGTCATAACGCTCAACCTTGCGAAGGCCCTAATTTAGGACTATGTTCACACAGAAGTCGGCGTTGCCATGATCGAAAACTAAAATGTTATCATGATGAACCTGCTCTGCTTCCCTGCAGATGTCCCAGCGCTTTGATGCGTGTTCGTATTCGACAGTCCAATTAAGCAGTCCAGGAGCCATGTCTGTGGTTAGAGAGGTGAATACATACAGTCTATAGTTCGTTATTGTAGCCGATACACTCAGGATCGACATACCAAAACAGAGTGTTGGTAAAACAGTGTGTTGACGATGAGTGATTCCTAAGAATTAATAGATGCGCGCATTAATTCGCAGTTGCCAAACACTTCACTTCTATATTAATGTGACAATTAGACATATATTAGCTAAGATAATATCGAATGCCAAAGAAGAGGGTCACACACTAGCTGTACCTCGAGTAAGCAATGCTTTCGACAACTGCCATTGGTAGTTTCATCTAGCTAGTCCTTATAAGATAATCATATAAGATGGATTTAAGCACCTGCAGGAACTCGATGGGCGATTAAATGCTGAAAGGGATGTAGATTACAGATGAGGAAAACCATCTACCACCTCTGTATTTATAGCATTTGTCTAACGCATATCGTTGGATTAGATGCAGAGAAAATTCAGCACTGTTGTATGCCACAGGTGAGGCAATCATAGAACATCATCGAATAGCAGTTACAAAAATTTCTTCTCATGAATAAATGATATGGTCAAAGTAACATTTACTGGTGTTTACGAAGAATGGATATTAAAATTTCTATAAAGCCATGGTAAGCATAATAGCGCTATCTGCAGTTTTGATAAATTGGTGGTCGCATCATTGTCTGGGAGAGTATTCTGTTATCGATAGCGAGGTGAGAAACATAACATTTACTCTTATGCTGCAATGACGTAGCTGTTTGGAGATATCGTCTGCAAGAAAGTGGCAATTTTATGCATGTGCACAATGTGGCATGTGCAAACATGAGGAGTTACCCTGTGCATTTTCTTCGTTGGATGATGACTCCCATTTAGAGTGATGTCATTAGGGTTGCGTTCTGCATATTCGACTCATTAATCAACCCAAAGACGCATCCCAGTTGTCAGCTTGCGTCCTTCAGGACACATCGCGCTTTTAAAGGTTTGTTGTCTTCTTGTGCAAGATGGCGTGTGATTTAATTGCTTCCACCTCAATAGATACAAACGCATTTTGTCCGTTTGTCGTGCACGCTCGATCATGTTTTGAAGTTTGTTGAAATCGTTCTACGTCAAAATGTTCCGTCTCAGCGTCGTAGAACAATTGCCACACAAACATCTCTCATTGCTGCCCTGATATACTATTGCAATTTCACCAGAAGAATAACGGTTATATTTCGTAGAAGTTTTTACTGAACCAATTACGTGATTGCTTGTATTATTTATCGCTACGGGTATTTAATGTGCATATCCAGGTTTTTGTCATATCAATCAATTATTCATGACCTTCAAGGATGTCCACATGGTTGTCTATAACGTACATTGCTTCATATGTTTAGAAATGAATCAAAGCATTATAATAACTCGTTGAATACTTATATTATATGACAATAGTAACAAAGATGGGTTTGCACGATTTTCTAAGGTTGTACTAAACAAGCTGAATACTTGCAGTGATAGGGCGCAAAAAGTGACACGATTCGAGGGTTGTGAAGTTATTGGGTGAAATGGGTAGCGTTGGAGGGAATATCTGATATAGACAAATTTGAAAGGCATCTCTTATTGTAATATTACACTGCGTTGGAACATCCAATGATTCTACGGTAAACACCAAAAAAATCAGTCATACAGGTGCATCCGAATATCAGAAAAACACCTCTAAAATTCGCCACAGAAGAGTGGCAGATTACGGCGTGGCAAAACGACTCCGTTGTTATGGATACTCAATATATAGGGGATGCAAGATATATCATTGCATCATTCAATTAGTATTCACCAATAACAATAAATACTGGTTTCAAGGGTTGAAGATGGGATGCACCTCAAGTGAGCAACACATAAAATTACAATAGTGAAGGGTATAATTGTTATGGCTCGAACACAATATGTATAGGAATTTCTTCTCATCGGTCCATGACATATGACTAGCTGCATTTAAGCAATAGATTACCAGCAATCTATTTAGACAAGCATCCTATGTGATCGATTTAACTTTGCAGTACCAACAACACTACAAAAGCAAAAACATTTATAATGACACAATAACTACTGCTTCACAGGATTATATGAACATATCAAAGATATACCTATCAAGGTAGGATTTCCGTTATTTGATAATAGCACTTAACGACATGTGCATTGCCGACTGAAGACATTGACTCAAAGGCAGCTCATGTAATTGACGTAACATTAACGACCCCTTTGCCTCCGTTCCAAGGTATTTGTCGTCGCCCACGCATTCCCAAGCGGCATATATGCTATGCGTGACATGTTTTCCGTATCTTTTATAATATAACTTTAGTTGAATATTTCCAAATCAAGGTTTTCTTCGCGAATTGTTTTGCAAATTGGAAATAAATAATATTTCAACCTGTGTGGGTTTTTGGTAATTTGCAAGGACTATGTATCTTGTCTCTTTGTTTCAAGTCGACCAAAATTCATGGAATTTTGATCCTATACGGTCTCTGATCTGCATCCATGGATATTTATGACACTCACATAGACCTGCATCAGCAGCCCTGTTTATAGTTAATATTGCTTATAAAATGTTAACTGCTTAATGAAGTTGCTTGTATAGTCCGATTGCAACGTTTACGAACATTCCTTGTCACTTGCGCAATCCAGATGACATCTATATTCATGACTGTAAATAGTATTCGTTGAAAAGGTCCAGTTCTGTGGCGGCTCTTTAATTGGCATCCTACATCAATGACATTAGTGCAATCAATACAAAGCGGACGATGTTAACATCAGGAAAACCACCCGAACACACATATATCAATAATTAAACGTATAACTAAATATATATATATATATATATATATATATATATATATATAGATATATATATATATATATATATATATATATATATATATATATATATATATATTGATCCTTGCACGTATATATATATATATATAAATATATATATATATATTCATATTTATATATATATATAAATATATATACGTATACGTATATACATATATATGTACACATATATATATACATACATATATATATATATAAATGTGCATATATATATATATTTATATATATGTACATATAAATGCATATATATATATATATATATATATATATATATATATATATATATATATATATATATATATATATTTATATTTAAATATGTATATATAGAACAGTTGCGGTCAAATATGAACAGAATGGGAGTTGATAATATTTTTATTTGTTTTTACTAACATATACGAGTCGCTGATTATTTTGTATATAGACGTGTTTGTCTTTATACAGTGCAGTCTTTACAGTTAAGATTAAATATCATGACAATACGATCGTTTTCCTTTTCTCTCAAGTCTGGCTGCGTTTGATTGTGAAAAAGATCAATCGTTTAATGCTCATACGAATTCAGTCCAATTATATTTACCGCAACGTATATGATGATTGACAGAGGTACCGAAAATATGAAGGCTGTAGTGCTTATATGAATTTCTTTATCTAATTCACTGCAACATCCATGGAATACAACGGTCGTATGTTTTATCCATCGTTCCATCAACTTTTGTGCAGAAAGGGATAGCTAGTGTTAGATTATAATAGTTTAAACCTTACTTAGCTACAACCCCCATTCGTTTCTCAGATACTTTAATTGTCCTTAGTGGATGGTAAAACATATAACAATCCGTACAACACAAAAATAACTGATTCAACATTTATATTTGAGCCGCTAGTAACGATGAAGCTTATCTAAAGATATTGTAAATGAACAGTACACGACATGTCCACTGCGCGTGTATTATTGCACTAACTGCCACAAATACGCTAAATATTTTAGATGGTGTAAGCTTCGGTTATTGTCTCTAATTGAGACATGTCTATTTTCATAAAAGAGGCGTTGCCTTATTTATCCGCCTTATCAAGAGAGGAATGCGGTGGAATGCGTTTTGTTGTAGGGCACATTAAGGGCTCATACTCAATTAGCCTACACATTTACTGACCATGACGTACAATCACATATAATTGGCCACGAACAGAAGACGTGCCTATGGAAATAATTCCATTAAATAATTTGTATTGCCACACACGCCATCCGGCTGCTAATTATTAATGGTTTAAGAAGCCAACAATGGCTCGATATGGGTAACCATTGACCATGGAAAAAAAACCACATAATATCATGGAAACATGCGTTCAATCATTACTATTTAACGGTGGTGATGTTGACGAGCAAGACAAAATAGAACAAACTTAACCGACCAGGGCGCTAAGACCAGAAAAACTCAATCCGCTGCTTCTTGTTATAAGAACCGCAGCGAAATCGCTGCCACCTGTAATTACATTTTATGATATCATTGTTCATTTGGATGGTCCATACGACATGGAATGTGCTTATCTTTGCCTAGATAAAAAAAGACAACCGACCATAGCCAAGAATTTACAGATCAGTTTTCTTGCATCCATCGTAAGCAAAATAAACTGCAAAATTATTAGACAATAGACTCACGTCGATCCGCGTACTTCTCGGATATGAAGCTTGTGTGAAGGGCTGTATATAAACCCGTCCAAACTGTCAAATCGTTTTCAGCTCGAGGTATGAACTATATCTTGGATCGATTGTCTCGTGCAAAAGTTGTCCAGTATTAAGTGTATTTCTCGTGGTATAAACCGCGGCCAAAACACTTACATCCACAAATTCGTCATTTTGCGTAAAAATCGTTTACTTCCACATTAATGATTTATTATCGACTATAATCCTGCATATCGATGTGAATTCCGAGAGATTCACATAGGTCACAACTAAGCTTGACGTATTCGTTGAAATATTGCCTATCAAAATGTGTTACCGTGTTGTGATTTTTAGAAATACTGTGGGTTGCTTTTGACATCACTGTTTGCTTGTGTTGACAAATGCACTTTTTGAAAAGAGGATACGCAGAGCGTTGAATATTCAAGCTAATTATCTACGCCGTCATTGTCGTTTCTTGTATTTTAGGTCAAAACTTGATACTTCATTTACACAGCTAAAAAGAAGCAACTGGAGAAGCTGAAGAATATTGAGAGCGGGAGCGCAAAGATGATTAGAGCCTGAGAACAGCATAGATGACGTCATAACGGTGTTGCCTTCCTCGGCATGACAACCATTATCGCCAGCTTTAAATAATTGAAATACCGGACAGTCATCTGCTAAAACAGGATGTCTCTCATCTTCAACGGTGAGCAGGGCGTGGGACCCGATGATCTCACTAGAAGTGGGTTAGATTTGCGGTGTCAGGTACTTAACCGTGTAGATTAAAGTTGCGATAGTCATAATTTGGTGAACATAAGTAGAGATACAGAAGTATCTACCGCTGAGCCAAATACTAAACCCCGTGCACTGCATGGTGCGCAATATCCGATTCACTGCAGTTAGACTTAGATTCCAAGATAAAAGCCAAATGCGGACGACTCCAGATTTGCATTCGCAGAGGAACACAAAAAACAGGCTTCACATGGATTTCCGGGAGCTACGATAGATGAGATAGTGGCTGTGGAAGCAAATATATTGACGGAACGCAGAGATAACAAGTCATCTGCAATGAAGCAGTGACTTACAACTAGTGACAGCGCATTTGAAAAGGGAAACGACTGCGTAAGGAAGAAAAACTTTTCAGAGATATCGCTAGCAGTAATAAGTTGTTTGTCTACGATGTCAGCTACTGCTCTCGATGCATTGCTGAGCCAGGATAAAGCCAGTATGAGCCAGGATAAAGTTCCACATATGAGGGGAAATGACCATCACCCCCCGCCCCCCCACCCCCAGCTAAAAATCCTGGCTACGGGCTTGATCATGCAGCTAAGCGATTACAGCTCTTGTTGTGGTGCCAATTTGAAGTTGTGAGACGCCCCTATCTTCAGAAGACATTCAGGGTGCTCTCATTGGTCACAGACTACAACAATGTACATGGCGTCTCATAAAACCTATGGTGCAAATCACAATCCCGTTCTATGAGCCAGACGCGCGCAACTAAGGTCAATCCGTGTCACAACCTTTGCGTAGATTGGTCAAGCAGGGGCAGTCACGAAGATTTACGAACGTAATGAATTTATCGGACGCACCATTTTAGACATTGTCTTGTCGTAGACTCTAGGTTGAGAAGCATAGCAGAACCCCTCGGGTCTGTGACGCAGTCTACACTAAAGCAGTAGTGATCGAGATTCTCAGGTTATTTATCAGAATAACAGAGATAGTTTCAACATTAAGATAAACGTTGGTTTCGTTATTGATACCGCTGTATTTTGTACGTAATAGTTGATGTATGATTTGATATTTAAACTGAATATTCATCCAATGGTTTCCCCAAAAGAATTCTACATAATCTCTGATCATAAATGTGTTCATTGTGTATTATGACTTATCATGAATGCATGCAAAATATTAACTTTAATTAGTAATTTTGTAAGACACATAGCAACAGCAAACTGATTAAAATGTCATTGAATAGGAAATTATGTATCCTTCTTCGGCCGGAAAATGAAGTAATAATTTGCTATCACCTCCAATCACGGCGAGTAGTAACTCGCATTGATCCACACTGGAATAGAGTTTCTATCTAATTAGTTTTCCCAATTGACCACGTGACGAGCTGTTGGCGGCTTCCACAAAACTGCGAGAACTAAACAATTCACCAAGAATGCGCCTTACCAAGGAAATCAATAAATAGGGTTATAATAAAGTAATACAGCTAATCTTCTGCTTTAATCGTAAACATTAAAATTGCCTTAATGTGAGTGATTAGAGTAGCTAGTTACCTAAGTGACATAATCGTTATATGTAAAAAAGATATAACACAGTTAATCATCTATTTTTCCCTTGATTGAAACAATAGCAAACAAGATAAGTGGATTTATCTTGCTTTCTGCTTGAGGGTTGGTTGCATACATTAAAAAAAATTTTTATTTCAAAAATGCTTTTAAATAACAGTGTTGACAATTTATGGTACCTGTAAAGCGTCTTCCTTCATTAAATACGAAAATCAGGTAGAGGTGCGTGATGCATCGGCTCAAACGATGCTAAGAGTAAGTTGCTACTGTTGGCCACATCGATTGTTACATGGCAATCAGTCAGCTATGGCAAGATTCTCTCTAAATGCAGGTATTTCAAAGCATCTGCAGGGACCTGAGGTGCTAATCGCTTTCAGATATATCCTAATGTAGAAATATCGTGCTCTCCAAACATAATCCGTGGTCGTTGATATTCACTACAGCATCCTCGTAAACGACAAATGGTACTATATAAATCCCCGTTGCATTAAAGCGACACGTCAATATCTGGCTATGAAATGGGTGTATATCGAGGTGCGATTCCCAAAGGAATCATCATAAGCATTGAGTGTGTACATGATTTAGTGTCGAATATGGGTATCATTGGAATACAAATGACCAGGTAAATTAGGCTAGCATGGAGAACGCTGGGCGCATGCTACTTATGTTTGTTCTTCAATATCGATTACAAATGGTTCGTGCGATCACATTATAAATTCAAAAAATCAAATAAGCCCAACACTTATTGTAACGGAGCGCCTCCGAGGCCAAACATTGTTGAGTACTCTGGTGAACATCTTACTGCGTGTCCAATGTCTCTCTGCTCATTCTGCGGCGTTGAGGTGTGCTTGTTTCATCCATCCATAAAGCTAAATGATTGAATTGTTGCCATATAATCCGTAAAAATATTACTAATGGCTGAACAATGTTTCAGAATGCTCATGAATTGGCTACAGTCATATGTGTGCAAAACGTATTTGCTCAGTTTGACAAGTTTGTCAATATGTCTAACGCGTCGTGCTTTTCTCAGCTATGCTCATCCATGCAGTCGGCGCTCAGCCATGTAGTGACACCATGCACTATAGTTAGCACGAATTCATAGCTTTGAGATGCCAAAAGCGTAGCATCTCCGGCCGAATATCTAACTAGGACGTGAGCTTCTGGCGTGCACAATCCAAAGAGTACGGTTTGACATGGACTCCCGCATTGTTTTTTGAATGCAACAGCGACAGTAATGGCGCTTATATTATTTGTATTTCAGTGCAATACGGTTATTAATGTTTGCTATTTTGTAGCATATAGCAATTAGTTGGAATATTCAATCGACGTTATCAATCAAAATGGCAGTGCAATAAACCTAACGAGTGAGGCTTTGAGCACAAGCAAGCAGTGATACAGTTTATCACCATTTGGAGCGATATTATACGTACCATTGCGCTGTCTGCTCTGACATACAAGCTTATTTGCCAAAGTATTACTTAGGCACACTTTTAACAAGACATGTGGCAATGATTGCAGGGGACACCATCGCTCAATAATTTCATTACGTGAAGATCTTCAGTTATGAGAAAAGTTCTGTCACATAATGGCAATAATTGAGACGCATCTGCATCCTGGCAAAACTGTTCTGCACTTTTTAACCAATCACATAATATAATAACAGCATTTGTGAACCATCTCCTATTTGCTGAAGCGTTAATAAATGCAGCGTGGCGCATATATCTACCCTAACAGATTAATGTTGTGGCATGATGCGTGTATATATTCGTCTGGGTCTAATGTTTTATGATGGTATCAACCATGCGCGATATCAGATTTGCACCCATTTGGATCACTAACGGATAGAGCGAAGCCTTCTTTAAAGCATTCCGTTCCATGGATAAGTGGAATGGCCAAGAGTGTGAATCCTAGACTTCGACGTGGTATGAATATATCCTAATATGGCTTTGCAAGTTTAATCTGCCTGCTCTCTCTCTGAACTCAGTGTCAATAAAGTCCGCGACTTCCGCGGAAGATATCATCTTCTAACATAGCGTCTAAATATATATATGAACGCCGCTTTCACAGCGTGAGTATGTGACCTTTCTGTGAACGGGCCAATAGTGTATAAGTCTGGCATACATTCGCGAAACCATAAGCCATTGTTATTAAGAGGAACTAAATCATAAAAATCCATTATTGGCTAAGGTTGCATTACAAACTCTATAAAGATAGAGTCACTTTTAGACGTCTCTTGTTCATTTCTATCATTCATTTGTTGCATATAACATAGAGGATTGTAATCCACAAGTCTTCATACACATACATAAATGTCCGTAAAAGACATGACGTTCTTAAACATATGTTTTCTGACAATTATATGGTTATATTTTTCTCATTTCTTTAATACTATGATTCATGATAAACCGTTGGTTGTAGTAATGTTGTTGCAAACAGAAGATCAGCATATGGAAATAAATACTTCTATCAGGTTATTGCAGCGTTATTTCGTATTCCAATCTAAACGCAAAATTCATATTTGTATTTGAGCGTCATAAACACTAGCTTTGTACGGTTTGGCGTGTGGCATGGGAAGCCTTGTATTCTCTTTATCCGGCGTTGCACATTGCACAGTTGATTTTCCAACATCTAAGCAAATTAACAGGGAGAGCTGCCTGATCTTTTCATTTTAGGATATTCTTGCATAATTTTCGTTTCCATTATCAATATTATCTACAACTTTTTGAAAATGACTGCATGATATTTCTTGTCAGCTCGAACATTTATGTTGGGTGGTCATATAGTAATAAAATAAAATGAATAAGTTTGTGAGAGTAATCAAAAACCTTGCAGCTAGTTTGCTGTGGGATTTAAGACATATAGAGTTGACAAATGGGCTTATTTATTAGAAGCCAGGTGCATATATGTATAATAAGGTGAACAACATACATCGCACACAGCAAAGGTGGGGGAGAAGACAACCACCACTACAAGAAAAAGGTATTACATTAGAAAATACTACAACAAGAATTAAAACATTGGGTGGGTGGGCTAGGGAAAAAAATCGTGCGAGCTAAGATGGCGACAGTCACAAGGAGAAAGGAAGTGATGATCGCCCCTATCGGCAACTGCAGTAATTAGAAGTCATGTGACATCCTAGCAGGGCGGCAAGCCGATAAGCAGCATATCGCATGTACAAGATAAGGCCGAGAGACCGCCAAACACTATGACATAAACAAACGCTATGATTACAGACACTACTAAACTACGGAAATAAGAAGCCTGCATATCAATCGCTTAAATAACACATGATCACCACCATAAAACCAATTTAATTATATGCATCTTAAATTAGCTCTGCAGTTGGGTCTTTATACATTACCATAATATCATTAAAGGGTGATGGATATAAAGGAAGTGATATCCAGTAATTGACAATAGTGCTTATCAAACTTACAAGTTACATGTAAAATGTGGACCGCATGGCAGCATTCTATACACTTTCTAACAGAAGTCGGTAGTGGGTCGCGTGCATCATTTATACTCGTGCACGGAGTTGCCCAAGGTATCATGCTGGGGGAATAATGACTTCTCGGAGATATAACCAAGGCACACCATCTGGCAACAACGGGAGTGCAATGTCCCTTAATGTCGATACCACAGCCAGAAGCACCGAATGTCTTGTAGAGGCAGATAAAGCTGCGGTATGGTCTAGCATAAATCTTAGCTTACTAACTGCGTAACACAATACTGATAATCAACACACAATTCCCTTAAATGTCATAAAATGGAATGTTATAGATAACCATTTACATTCGTTCGTCTTGTTGGAAATGATTAACCAAGTCGCAACGTCGTACTTTAATTTAGATGCATATATTTACGAGGTATGCTTATATATAACTTTTGCTGATGGGGATAGTTTATGCTCACGTTGATATCAGAATGTATTTTGAATAACAGCATGGCAGTAAGTCACCACAATAAACATAAAGATAATAAAATATTCTGAATTGGTAAGAAATTAGCCCTGTTGCTACGTATCGAATTTAATTAGGACCAAAATTACCGTTTCTTCATGTAACTCAGAACCTGTCAAGCAAGACAAGCTGTCCAGTTAGTCACAATTAAGAGCTCTTGCTGGCCTGATTGATCAACTATTCTGGTGTGTCACCAGTTAGTAATTTTTTCATGCGTATGATGTTCAACGTTATGTCTTATCAACGCTGGAATAGATAGCAAAGCTGGTCCAGCGAAATGTTGACATTGCTATGAGCTGCTAATCGATCACACCTCTGGAAGCTAAGAAATAGAATAATTGAAAAGGGATTCATTAGAGATACGGAAGGGAGGGGAGCTGAAATGCGTCTACCCTACTTTCATTCACTGCATTCTATACACAGCACAGTGAAAATATAGAATCGGTGGCAGAATCATTTTGAATGCAAAACCAGAGCAAATGTAACAAGCTTATCTTGAAGTAGTACAATTCATGTGTGAGGTTTCCATATTAAAAAAACACTCAAATTGCAGAAAAAAGCAATCTGCAAACCAAAAATTGAATGCCCACACAGACACAATCTAAGGATGTTTTTACACTTAACGAATTACAATTTTATTTCAAATTACAACTTAAAATACTTCCAGCATATATTTCCACCATGTTCACCCAAATATCCAACATCCATACACATAGACTCGACAAGCAACATAACCGTACTGTACATCGGCATAGTCTACTGGTTTATAAATAATAAGAATAAAAATCTATATTAATTTTCACCGTAAAAGATACGCTCGTCTTACAGCGAATGTAATTTATATGTAAGCTTTTCCCAGGAGCAGTTCAAAAACATAATGACAGTACATTAGGGACCTATTAATGTTAGTGAACAAGAAGCCGCCACAATGAATTCAACCCACCCTCTACCACCCAACCCCAATATGGCGGAATATTAAATTCTCCTCCTGTAATCGAAGCCGCTATTTGTTTCGCTTCAGCTTAACTCTCAAGTAGGAGAGATGGATATTACACCGTGATCTAGCTTACTAGTTCCCGCGTAAAAATATTTAACGATAATAAATACCTTTCTGGGTGTACCTGTTTCATATTTTTATATTAAAACCTACATGCGCCCTCGAATTAGTGAATAGACAACAGAATACAATATGCAAACGTTTGCAACAGCAATCTATCTAAGAAGTGAATATAGTTTTAATTTGCAGTCAGCTGCATTCTTGACCAGCACTAAGTTCGCATGTCAACACTCTTATGCTGAAACGTAAGGTAGTACGTGGATGATGATATTTGCACTAATATGCAAGACTTTGACCTTTATGGGATTAAATGTCGTCGCCACTTATCTGTTATCCATAACGAATATCGCACAGCGGGGGTCGTCAACTAACTGTGTAGACCAAGCTCGCCCATGATATATATGCATAGACTTAACCTGCTGCTTGCAGATATTGAACTTGATGTATCTAATTTCAGCTTGAATGAAATTCTGAGGTTTACTGAGGACAGACTAACCTACAGCAGGGAATTCGGTGCATCTGTTCGATGCCATTGACGCACTAAAGGCAATGTAATCAGATTTTAGATAAACGTTTACCGCCATGTCTATGATTTGCGTATGCAAATTATTAATGTAAGTGTAAGCTACCAACGGCACGAGGCCGCACATAATGCAAATGTATCCACCAAAACCAATCTGCGGGTCAATTGCCCAGCGTTCAATGAGTACAGAGTCTTTTCCCAAATAATGACTGTTTTACTGTCTTTTTTTCGACTTATGATTATATGATAGCAGCATATCATTTTGGCCCGTCAGTGTACTTAATACGTGAATTAATTTAGTTGTGCACTGATTGAGACAGTACTGCTTAAAAATTCAGTAACATTATCCCTATACCAATTTCAGAATGCTTGTGATTTAGCTACGGCTATGTTTCGGCATGACTATTCACAACGTTTGCCAATCGATTCGCTTGTTTTCAAAAATTTGTAACTTTGTTATGCTTATTGATGCAGCCAGTATTTCTCGCGCCATTTAGTCACGTTGTACTGAGACTGAAGAAGCATGGATAGTATGCCTCAGTCTATTACCGAGACTGAAGAAGCATGGATGGTATGCCTCAGTCTATTACTGAGACTGAAGAAGCATGGATGGTATGCCTCAGTCTATTATGACTATGATAATCTCACTAATCTTCCTCGCTCATGCTACTATGTAAAACTAAACATGGTAGAGCCTTCTAACAGAACATTATCGACCATTTCCAAAAATTATATCATGATCGTAGACAAACATGATAGATTAGTGTTACATGTTTTATCGATTAGGATGAGCGCTTGTCAAAAAGGCACTGCAAATGAGTAGCGCTTCTACAAAACAATGTAGACTTCTCATACAAAAATAATACAATGACAAAACTCTGAAGTATTGGAATCATGTGAGTGCTCTTTCTGCTTTGAACATAATAAATTAAGTGGTAATGGCATGCTTTATTGATTATGTCCGTGCCCTATTGGCTTTGCAAGCGGTTATATATACTACATTTAGAATACAAATCTCCTCTTTCTCATTTCACCAGCTTAACACAGAAACCTACCTTCTACATGAGTCATGATTTACATCTAAATTGGAAGAAAAAGTGAGATATTCATATATTTCTACAGTAAGGCACTTTAAAAAAACACGATGGGTACATCAGATCAATTTACACACATCACACGGAATACCAGCAACACAATTATGAACTTATCTTACTCTGTACTTTTGGATTTCTTTCGCTGAACAAAATATGCTAAGTACTAGCAATACATGCTAAATGTTAGAATAAAATAATGTATCTTTTGCATTTTAGCCTTAACGCCAAGTTAAGTGTCCCCCAATCACAAACACAATGGAAGCGGACCTGCCATAATTGCATTATGCGGCTTGGAATACTGCTGAATGCATTTACAACTGCAGAAACATTGCTCAACAATATTCACTGTATGAATGCACTTAAATCAAAGCAAACACTGCAGACTTTCATTAAAGTAAGTATCGGGTGATGGAGGCATTCAAGGATCGTTCTGATCGTGCATTAAAGGTGCCCTCAAAACATAATTCTGTCTACAAAGAGACAATGCCGAATAAAAAGGTTGTTGTTTGTAACAGAACTGTATATATGAAAGCATGGTAAGTTTCACATGGTCTCCTGAAAGTTGAAAAAGTGAACTTGTATAATACGGTTGTTCTAATATAACGTTACCCCCTTTGCATTGACAATTTAGAAAACGTACGCAATCATAGAAAATTACTGGTGATTGTCGTGTTAATGTTGATACCAAATCGATATGTAATGTAATACCTAATTGATGACATCGGAAGCTGATCTGAAAAAAAATGCCGCCGCATCTGTTTCCTGGCCTTAAGTTCCATATATATATAAGCATATAAATATTCTTATGCATATATACGTAGGTATATATATATATATATATATATATATATGTATATATATATATATATATATATATATATATATATATATATATATATATATATATATATATTGATATACATAAAGTTATATATATATACATATATGAATATATCTATATTTATTTATATATTTATATATATAGATATATTTATATATATATATATATCTGCTGTGTGTGTGTGTGTGTGTGTGTGTGTGTGTGTGTGTGTGTGTGTGTGTGTGTGTGTGTGTGTGTGTGTGTGTGTGTGTGTGTGTGTGTGTGTGTGTGTGTGTGTGTCAAGCACGTGTAGTATTAATCATGTGCCTATAATGAACTATATTATGACTATCCTGGGGCAAGTCACCCAGAACCGATTGACTGGACCAAGTCGTTCTTGCCTCTCGTCTAGGCGAAATCCGGTCCAAAGTGGTGTGTTGAAGATATGTCCCGCGCAAAGACCACTCGAGTCGCTACCCACGCCAACAGGTTGCCGCCTATTTGGCGCTTCTTACGTAATGTAGAAGGATACTGCGGACCTATTCTACAACAGGACTTACGGAGTCTGATAGGAGGGTAAATTTCACTGTTATAATCAGACAGCTGTTATTAAGTCATATGCTAGTGATAAGTAGGTCTTTGCAGCCTGCTGCTCATTAAGCAATACGTCAAACATCATTTAATTCTGTTTCGTTAAGTATGTTAAGCATTAGCGGCTTAACCAGTGGTCACAATATAACTTGACTTAATGATTCTAACTCAAGGTATCATAAATGTGTGGCCGGCTGTAAATAGGCTGAAGGCTGCATCGTCATTTAGGATACAATTTGTTCACTACAAAAGCCTACGCTTGTATTACGTGATTTCGTTTTAAAACGTAAAGTTTTGATCAACTCTATGCGGATCCGAGCACTCTTTCAACCGCCTTGGCAGAAGCGTTACGAAATCACCTCAGGCAGGAAGAGGTAATCTAGAAGCACATCCAAGCCCTCAGCAGCAAGATACAACAGTGCAGTTAATTGATGCGACTCATTGTGATGCTTAGACAGCGTGCCCCTGCGGCGCAATAGAATTAAGCTACAAGATTAGGACATTGAATTTAACAAGATGTCACCATCACTTGGCGCGTGGATGCATATTTGCTTGATTAATTTACTACCTACATGCCTCATGTAACGCCGGCAGCTGAGCAATTCTAGTAAGCCAGGAAACAGCATCACACGCTTTACGTCATTCGTAAAATGCAATCACTAAATTGTAGCATTTACATTTATTAATGGGTGTGCTTCTATAGTCGTTGAATAATGCTAAGTAGGGAACACGACTTTTCACGGTGCATTCCAAGAAACTTATATGGCAGTTTCTGAATTTGCTTATTGACATTTGATATCGTCAAATGAACGATACTTTATTCTACAGAAAGTATTATATTTACAACACTGTCCTGTCTTGTACAACCGAACAATTTCTACAGCGATTTGATAACAACCACTTAATTGTTTTATTCTGTTGAATTATTTTTGCTTGTTCCATATTATTGGATGCGACATCTGTGTTGTTCATTGTCTCACATTATGCACATACAATAACATGTTACCTTATCGATTTTGCTATGTGGCATCGGTTAAGCCTGCCAACAAAGTATTCGATTTAGCTCCAGAATCAGCTGAACATTCATCATAATGCATATAACATTTTTCACCACATAAAGAACTGCCAAACCCAGAAAAGGCAATGTCTGTCATATTGGATGCTTGAAATAGTCTGCGAAAAGTCTCTGCGGATAAGAAAATCACTTATGAATGCACCTGGTATCTCAAGGACACATACAATTGATGCTAATCCATTGGTGAATACTGAAATCTATTCTCGTTCGTCCGTGGATAACAAACTAATAGCGTAGCGGTATGACCCAGTGAGTATATTCGTTCCTTACTTGCACTGATATACAGAATAAATGAATGCATCCGTTAAATATATCTTACTCATCGTATTGTTTTAAACTATAAGACAGAGACTAATTTGAAGGGAAGCTTTATGTCATCCAAAACTAGTGTTTCTTTATGCTGCTTGTACATATTTCAAACACTGGGCTGTAAAGTTGAGAATAATGGGTGTTTTGTAAAGAAGATACAATATGATAGATTACCGAGGAACGGCATTCCAATCAGTGAATGCGCTGATCAATATGTGCTGATTGAGTATTTACCAAAAGAGTTTCACATACAAGTAACCTCTGATGCGTCTGAGTTTGCTGGTCGGAAGTTTGTTTACGATCTGCATATTACTAAGCAATACGGTATACTGGCCAACAACAATAACAATTGCCACACTCAATTGATCTATTAGTTGCATCAGAACCTATCCGTTCAGCTTAAAATCTTTTTGGTTGCTAAATAAGCACAAGCACCGCTATACACTATTAAATGACATTTTGCTATTTACAAATTGCATATAAACAGATAGTCTATTTACAAATGGTAAATAGCATATAATTGCTTTTTGCAGTTCGGTAAATGAAGACCAATCGTCACTAGGTTTCGAGCCTGACATGTATTTCTGTCTTTTTTTCACCAATGACCTCGACTATTGATCACGTGTCATTTTGTCTTTTGACACAATTCAACTCTCAGCTAAATCCGCTGCTCATAATCATGCACTTGCTCGCATATGCATTATCTGAGCTGTTGTGTTTCACATTATCGTCACATAATATATCGCTTGGCTTTACGTGCAAAATATCACCACTAACTTAATTGACAGCCATCTTTTTATGCCATAAATCAGTCAACCTCAGGGAAGGATCGGACCGGGCTTTAGCTCATTAAATAAAATGCCACTATTTAAGGCCTAATATATGTGCACTTATTTACAGCGGTCGTCGTGGATGCCCTCTACCGAAGATATACACTACCACCGTGGTAGTTGGCTCGTAAGTTAAGGCCCTATGAACTACTTTACTAAGTTTTTCCAGTTCCAGCAGCTTGTTTAGCCTGCGTCAGTAGCGCCAGGTGGCTGATTTTAAGACGACGAGACCAGTTTGTATTCAAGTCATTCGCCAAATATTGCCAATGACGAAAAGCATAGTTGGGAAGTCGATCATGTCCATTCTGACAGGGCCTCGATTTGACGAATAACCCTGTAATTTAACGCCTGACCGCCACAGGGTGTCACAGAACACAAATGCTCTGTAAATCAACATCCATGTCATTAATCTATTCTACTATGCGTTTGTCTTCGAAAATTGCACAAAAAGTACTTTCAAAATATCGATGCTTACATTTAGGTAATTTCAACAGTGTAACTCGAGCGTCGACCAAAATGTCAATTAATGTCAAACAAAACTCAAGTTTGCACTCCCATTCATTGGCATTCGTATTGCCAATGATCGCGAAAGCCATACTTTGTTCGATTATTATCCCCAAATGGCGGGACGGGCTATAATCACAGTCATATATCAAGAAAAAGTTAGCAGGCTTAATTATGCTCGGTCCAGATTGTCTTAAATGTCATGGCGGTAAGGGGAGCGTGTTGCGTCACCCTCCGTTAGGAATCCATCGAACGCCCGCAGACCACCCTTGCAGAATGTGACCACCACAACTTTGTATGGGGCTTGTAAGCACTTATATGTCTCTCGTGACTAAGGCATAACATGCATAAATATTGCAAACAACCTAGTAATTCGTCAACGTTCCCATTATTGGAGTCAATGACAACAACAGGTGACATTCTGCGACTGTTTTATTTAGCAAAACATCAAACGAGATGTTTATCACCCTCTTTTGCTTTTCTGATAAGGCAGCAAATGCCGGAATACAGAGATACGATATTGCTTCATCGTAATGTGAAAATATTTGCAGGGCCCTGAGTATTAGACCGGATAATACATTTTTGCTGTCTGATCGGAATACTGATGGCCAGCAATGCAATATAACTATGTTATAGTATGCTGCTTTTTGGATTAAACCCGTTTATATGACATGGATGCTTATATCGATACATGAGCCTACTATGAATAATAGCGTCAGCATGTACATGTGAACTGCATATCAATATAGCCTTTAACTCTCTCCTTACATTTCATATTGAATGTATTGAGTTGGTGTAAAATTAGTCATTCTAAGCTCATAGAAACAGGCTAAAATTGTTAAACAGAATATTAACCAAAATTATCGTCAGTGGTTCCTATTTATTGCCTCTGTCAGATCTTAACTGTTTCCGTTAAATATTTCTGGTGAATCTATAGTTGAAAAGTATCCCATGGAAAGGATATTACTTGGTCGTCGAAGAAATATATTTGCTCTCTCCGGCCGGATATTGCAATCTGCTGTATGTTCTAAATACAGATTAACACTTATTCGTAATGGCGTATTTTGTCATGCTAGTTTCTAGGCTTCTCGGTTACACTTATATTTTACATGTTTTTTTCGCTAAGAATGTATGCGTCATCATGTATGTAAACATGTTAGTGTGCAGCGTGAGTCATGTTTAGGTCAACCATGTATTCTTCTCTTTATATGGTCATTTGAATCAACGTTTATATAGCCTAATTTAAGACGCCAGAATTTCTTACTTATGCCATCTAAAAAAAGGTTAATCTCTTTACATCATCCGGATTAATGCATCATCATGCAGGCCAGATACATGCTTATGGCTTCTTATAGTATATCAACGGCCATTAACTAAGGCGATGCCATGATTATTGGCAAAACGGATGGTTTAGTGTTGCATATTGTACCGACTGGTATGGGCGCCTACCAAAAAAATGCACTGCAGATGAATATTTTTTTTCAGCAGGTCTCCGGCAAAAACTCTATATATAGATTACAGAACGAATGCGATACTACACCTCTGACGTCATAGACCCCACTATGATTTTGTTTTGCTTTAGATATTACAGCCAGCATTGTACATTACGTGAAAAAACCAACTGCATATTTGCTGATTAACATGGATCAAAATAACATTTACACGTAGAATAGTTATAACGCGTGCATGACTTTTCGGGGAGAACACTACCCACGCAAATAAAGGGCAGTGTCCTGCAATGTTTCAACCAGTGTTTACCTAAACAATAAAACTGGTGTGATGAATTAAACTGTTTGTTAATTAGCTTTTGCTTTACCGGGGCTTTACGTTGATAGCATTCAGCTTAATTCATTTCAGAAAGCATGGAGGTCATTTTGATCCTCCATAATTCGGTTTGTTGATGATCCACAGAGCGTAACCACGCGATATTACCCTCCTTTGTTATTTTATATGATGATTGATGTATGCTTACACTAATTAACTACAAAAGCGCCCTTATCTCGAATTCATCTACTGCCATAATATACTGCATTAAACCAGAAAAACGTTTTTAGAATATCATGCCATCACAAAATACACTCTGCGGTCGCAGAATTGAAACTATTACCAACATGTTGAGAGTGAAAGTATATAATTAAATTCGAACTACAGCGATAACGATTACGATATAATGCTGTTCCTAGGGCTGTTATGGAGTCGCTCTTACAGACCAATGCAAAATGCTAAATTGGTGTCGGCATGTCATATCGTTTATATTCATTTGTTCACTTCACAGAAAAAGTAAAACCAGTGTTTCTTGCGATCACAACTACCACATATGCTAGTCACAATCAATATTTTCGTACTACTAGCATCATCAAGGACCAGCGCATATTATTTAAAGGTTTGTCTATGACTTTACATAGGCTAACCAAGAGACCATCGATGCTGGCTATCGGCGCAAGCAGGTGCTTTATCACACATTGCATGCTTGATGCGCCATTGAATTGTTCTTACAAGACATTTGTAACCAAGGCTTCAACAAACTTCAGACCTATTTTGTATATACGCCTGTTGGACGTACATTCATGAATTATTTGTTATTTCTGGGTAGTCGAAGCACTTTTTAGGTGGCGTAAATACAGATTGTTCAGTTGAAAGGACATATATATCCGGTAGCAATTGACGCAGCCAATTATTGCGCATTTGTCTTAAGGAGCCAGCATAGTGTGGTATGTGAATGAGCAAACTATATATTATTTGAGCAATACGTACCGAATTATAATTTGGATCCGATGCCTACTTGGCACAACCTTTGATAAATGCATGATAGGCGATCACATATTATGATAAGCAGACCAAATGCAAATGTATATTAGTACATCAATTTGAAATGCTTAAGGCATTTGCTAGTTTTTTCTGTTAACATATCGGTGCATGCGTAGCGATATACCATGTTAGTAATGGTCAAAAGACGTATTCAGTGCAGCGCAACACTCCCATTATGATGTATCATACCGTATCAGTACATCTATCGGTGGAATATAAAACCAGCACAGTTATGCAATTCTCACATAATCCTTTCTTTTCCATGTTTAAATGGCTAGCACCCTTTTGGTTGACCCATACATTCACGACTGTACACAGAGAATATTGCAATTTAGGAAATGGCATGAACTGAGACGTTATGGAGTCGTACATGAGTATACCGGAGCATACGTTGAAAATAGTAAGTAACTGATAGTGCTTCATGCGCTACGCTAGGGCGCCTTAAGACTATTGATCTGATGGAATGCTCTCAGGCGAATACCGTTAGGCAGTTACAGTACTTGGTCGCACATTAGCTTTAGTCTTCTGCATAAGCCATGAAGACCAAAATGAACATATCAATACATGTGTAATTGACGCAGCCATGGATTGAGCATTCATCGAATGTAGCAAGCGCTGTATGATGAGTAATTAAGTGTACATTAACATATGATCATTAATAAGTTATCACATGTCCTTGACCAATCTGTTCAATATTTTCCCATGTATTGCCACTGGCCAGTAGCTTTATTTACTTCTGTATTAATTATTGATCACCCGCAAATTAAACATGTAGTGGTGGTTCATACTGAATAAGGAATGAATTATCTTCTGCTTCACGTCGGGCAGTAAGTTCCGGAAAAAATGCTTATTTGCCATGGCATTCGCCAAAAATGATATATATTCATAAGACTCAAATCCTAATTCGGCGTTCTGTCATGTTTTGCCAGGTTCAATATAACAGCAACAAATAATTGTTTGTACATTGATACCTTTTTCCATTATTTATATGAAATTGCTGCATACATCTGATTTTTTATCGCTTCAAACTGTAAGTGACCATAGATGGAGCGAATCAGCCAATAACCAAGCCGTCACGTAGAGGTATAGATAAGCAAAAGGGTTATATGTGCGGTTGCTCCACCTACCAACTGTCCAGCCACCAAACACCATAGCGCAACCAATCACCGAGCAGTTAACAGAGGTTAACCAGAGATCGACAAAAAGTGCCCAGCTTAGGTGTCACATCGAGCGTATATCATTAAATTCCATCCCGGTGGTTACAGATATTTAGCCATTTAGCAAATAGTGGGCTATCTGTACTTGAGTTAGCACCGGCACATTCCTGCATTTGAAATATGCTAGACAAATGTTTTAAAATGCAGGGCCAAGGCTTGTTAAACCCGCTTTATTAAATTGGAATTGATGCTTTATTAATGGCATATTAATTAGTTATTGCAGTACGCTAGACACGTTATCTGCACATGATTTCAAGTACATGGTCACATACTTAAAAGCCCGTCAATTGAAATGCCGGATATGTCCCTGTAACAGGGTTCTTGTTTTTCCTGTTGCAATTTGCACTAATCATTTGCAAAGCCCCCTAAGCGTCCAATTATGTGTAACCCGTGGGCATCTGAAACTCCCTTCAATAATGATCAACATCCAGACAGCTGCTCATGGCCCGACGAATATTCACATCCTTCGGCCGACGTCAGCAACTTTTTTTCTTATGCTCAGGACAAATACAGTACATATGGCTGCAGGCCATATTGGTTAGAAGTTCACTTAGATAGGTATGAGACATCTTAACGCGACATACCAATCTGAACCAGTTCATAATCAAATTGCCTCAAGCAACAGAATCCTTTATATATATGGTAAGCCATCATTCAGCCTCGTTTGGTTCCTTCCTACGTAAGATGTGACTCAAGAAATGTTAATGTTGCCTTACCGAAGCCGTTTTGCTATTTACAAACAGCAGAGAGTTGATACTTGCTATCTGTTTTTTTTTGTAAAATTCCGACTGGCCGTCACTAGTCGTTAACAACAATGACAGTTAGTACTTAAATTGCAGTGCAATGCCTTCCATCATAAACTATTCGTTCAAGGTACACTTCTGTCTTTTTGTTTGTATGTTTAAAGCAGCTGTTCTGCTGTTTGTTTCAGATAATCACTCTCCACGTCTTCTTTAGATATGTTTGATTAAGCATGAACCGTTGACTCGACAATTACGTTATAACAATATTCCGATTGTTTTACCATTCATTGTTTATTTGGATTTAAAATATGGTTAAAGTATTGAATTAATACGACCCACTAGAATCATATCATGAAAGCAATATTAAATGCGCGGCCTTCGGCTACGTTATCGCAGTGCCGGTTTGTAGGCCTAGTATGTTCGCTTGGCTATTATCTGCAAGTACCCGCCGAAATGCTTAAATCGATTGTTGCTTTACACAATTGTTGCTTTACTCGATTCATGCAGCTAAAGGGTATAGTCAATAAGCCGCAAACTTTGAACCAAGCTAGTATTTGCACGCTATTTAGTCGCAACACACAATTTCCTGTACGGTCAAGCTAACACTAATTACAGGAACGAGCCAAGAGTACCCAAACGTCACTGTGAAAACAATTTTAGTCAATAACGAGCGTGTGCTATTTACATTTACCACTTGCTCTAAGTTAATGAACGCGAGGATACGGCGCAGATACCAGAATATCCGAAGTGAACTACCAGCATGTGCCATGCTGGTTTGAATTCTTGATATGATTTATTCGACGCATCCTAGTATTCATCATCAATATGCAAGAATCAACTGGTATGCTTTACTATTGACGACGTCTCTGTCCGCTGTGTTTTTAGTGTGAAATCCGGTAACAATTGCATCCTGCAAGTCGCAATAATTTCAGAGTCATAATATCTCGTTACCTGTCCAAAATGTGACATATGGCTTATCAGAATCAAACATTGTTTGACTTTGAACAGCACAATGATTATGCTATAATAAAAAAAAAATCAATGCTTTTAGCATTCTTGCAATTAATTGATTTATTTCCGTTTTTTAGTCAGAATCCAATTATTTCACTTCCTATCAAAAGCCTGAACTAATTTAGAGTCAATGAGTGAATAATGATTCTTGGTTTGAACATGCAATGTTTAATTCTGTCAGATTCGTTTTTGTCTTTGAGCAGCACAATACTAAAACATTAATGCTTATAGCAATAATGCAATTAGTTCATTTACTTGTTTTGCAGTCATTATCCAGTTTCTTTACTTTCTATCAAAGTATAACCTGAACTAATTTAGCGTCAGTGAGTAAAAAATGACTCTTGGCTTGGATATGCAATGTTTTATAACTCAAAATGCGATTCAAAGTAAAATCACATATATTGGATGTGCAACTCCCCCAGAACTCAAATTTACTCGAGGAACAACATAATGGTACATTTTTGTCTTTAGCGGCCTTTATTGTTAAAGTTTTGCAATTATATGATTTTACGACGTTATTTCCGCCTCGCGTTTGAACAGAAGCAGCAAATGTGTGGTTATTAAGTAAGGACATTACTTCATTGGCATAAGAAAATATTTGCTTGGCCCCAAAAGTCATACCAAATATTGCAATTGGCCCGCTTCTACGAATGCTTATGAGCAGTAAAGCAATATGACAATAATTTACTATGCTACCATCGACATGATCGCTGTTACCGATGCAGTAGCTTACTTGAAATTTAAAGGGCGTCATGAACAGATGCAGATCATCGCAGATCGATGAACCTGTAATCTATCTCAGTTATTGCTATGTTAGTGTTAATGGGCACACACGGTTCTAATGTTTTACAATATGTTTAGCACAACAACTACAGCGAGATACAGAGATACAAGAGGAATCGGTACACCATAAAGCCCAACAGCTATGATGCAGCGCACAACAAGATACACATGTCAGCTCAGTAAACCGTTCTAACTGTACTTTCCTGATACATTGCGATTTTTTCTAGTGGGTAATTGTTTCTTTATCATGTGACGAAATACGCCATACGTTATATGACGTATGGTGCAAACCTAAGGGCTAATATGAATTTGGAAGATGCGATGCGAAAGACAATGTCATTTCAATGCAACACGCAGTGATTTGATAATTTATGCAAAGTTCCAAATATTTCACAAAAGACTATTGGGTAATTCACACTTAATTCACATCTTAGATTAGGCTTCCAATGTTAACCATTATGTACAAAATGTATGGTATTTTTTTGACAATTCGTTTGCTACTATCGCCGACTAACGTGACCCACAGGCATATACGTTACGAAGCCGGAATGCAATTCACAAAACGCCTATCTTTGCTCAATGACATTTCATTTGCCATCGGTAATGCTCAGTGAGTTCAAAATGTATCTGTATTTACATTGCTAAATATATTTTGAGCTACCAAAATTCGGTAGCCGTAAACTTGATAACTAAATAATACTATGTCCGCGTTATTTATTCTGCATATCATCAGAGGCTCATCTTGAGCGTTTCTTATTAAATACATTCGTTGAAATAGCAATGCCCTAATCAGTTCCAACATGTGTCAATTTACCCATCATAGATCTGTTATAGATGTTTTTGGCCATAGTGTCTAAGAATAGTGCACATCTACGAAAACATCTTCTTCATCATAAACGGTCGGTTACAATGGTCTTGTTTGGACGCGTTCAACACGATCTAATAATCAGTCAATAAATATAGGGGATTGTTTCTGTCAATTGCAAAAACAACAACCTGAGTGTTTTCCGCGCTTTATTAATAATTTACCTCATGTGTACCCGTTTCATTTCCACTGGTCAAACACATGTTAACAAATATGAACATATGATGATGGTTGAATGGCACGTGCGCCGAGAGGAGTCATTTATTCACTATGATGTCGTAACGGCGACGTAAGCAGCATGAATGCTAGGGCTTATGTACGAACCAAAGTATTTCAACTTAGAAAAACGGGTATCAGCACAATATTTGACAATATATACCACAATAATCCATGCAAACTCAACTATAGCAAGGCAAGGCAATGTAATACGAAGAGATATGCGACCCAACGGATCCTTTTGAGGCGTACGCAGTTTCTAACCTATCACTTTATTATCTAAAATAGTATGTCTTTCCAGTAGATTGGAGACAGAGTCAACGATTTCGATAGCATACTTTTGTCTAATCTGTTTTCATATATGGTTTAGACACAAGACAATAACAGCGACTTATGTGCAACAACAACAGCCAAATATATCAATAACTAGATAAAAGTGGGTATATATAGACATATAAATGCCTTTATATATAACTCAATTTATCAATATATACATATATATACATATATATATATATAATATATATATATATGTATATATATATATATATATATCAATACATATATCAATATGTATATATATATATATGTGCATATGCATCTTAATATACGTATATATATATAAAAATCTATATAAATGTATATATACATAAATGTTTATATGTGCATAATGAAGTACATTAATATATACAAATATATATGTATATACATATACATGCATATATATTCATGCAAATATTTAAAGGTGTATATATATATATACATATATTTATATATATATACATATATATATATATATATATATATGTATATTAATATATATATATATATCTATATGTTTATATATATATATATATATATATAGATATACCTATAGATATATGTGTAGATATATGCATATTGATACAGATATAATTATATAAAACAATATATCGACACTTATACATGTATATGTTGTATTTTGAAGATTATTAATCTACTACAATTATATTTGGAGCTATACAATATAATCACTTTGAAGCAATGAAGATGTTTCTCATGCCCGCGTCATTCATGTGGCTGATGGAACTCTAACACAGAGAAATAGTTTTACAAACTTTATATGACTACTGCCCCATACACCCTCGTCAGTTCACATAGGGGTCTTCGCGATACTTTTATGACACTCGTAATTTTTTCCCGTTCTCCTTATTTGCGTTGCTTGGAAGGTGCAAAGAGCATCAGTGCCACTGCACCTCGGGTATCATTTGCATAGTCATATGCGGTAAATGCAGTATTCGGTGCTGAATGAATTCGTTACATACCAATTTTGTAAGCATGCTTGCGCACAAATTCTCCTATACCCCTGCGTCATCGGAGAGAATATCGACCTTACCGCTAATATGCGGTTGGTAAAATAGGTAGTTATCTGCATAATCTTTGTGCTGCTAAAGTAATACCTCTGTGGCCACGAAATTGACATAGATATCAGTGAACTGCTTTTCTAGCTTTATAGTCTTGTAATCTCTATTGCTCAAAATACATTCTATACGACTTTGGTGTTCCTTATTTTGTGTAATGCGCATTGCACCAGCAAGTATATAGATTGCCCCTGTTGGAATGAAGAGACCATTTAGTATCTTCTTTTAATTTTGGGTGCTTGCACGAGTGTTATTGGTCATTGTATCATATCCTGTTAAACCAGTCTAGATGAATGTGTCTTGCTCTCTTGAATAATAGAGTGCATTGAATGGTATAAATGTCCCCTTAACTTAGCAAATTGCATTGCCAACGAATCTAAACATGACGCTTTTGCACAATTGAATTAATTTTAAGGATAACCAGTGCATCACTAACTCTTAATGATGCAGATTTATCGCCAGTTTACAAGAGGCATTCAAATTGGAGATATTGCACATTTTATCGTCGATATTGAAGGTTGTGTTATATTATAAGATGTTTGTTAAATACGCTTGGATGGTCGCTACACGCTCAATTTTTACGTGTCGCCTAAATTTATATTCGTCCGGTTATTTACAAAAGGCGGCTATAGTGAATGTGCCAAATATAGCAAAACGTGAGATCAATATCAACTTCATGGAACTGTATCAATATGTTTTTAGTGAAATGAACGTCCCATAACCATTCACTTGTAGGTGTTTTATTGTCTCGGTCTTTGCAGTTGAAGGACTGGTTTCTATTGTTTCTGCCTTTGCAAGTACGAGCCTTTTGGAACTTATATCATTTTATTTGTTGAATAGCTTCAAAATTAGAACCACAAGACTTAATTTGGCATCTCCTGAAATATTATTAACAATTCTGAAAAATAAGTTGCTTGAAGGAATGGCTGCTTTAAACAAAGGCCGGACTAAATATACGTTTGATGTTAAGCCCTATCAATGACCGCTTGTTTCCGGCTATAATCTTAGTTTTACATTCAACCATATGTTATTTGGAGATTTCAAGAACAACAGGCATGCAATATAATTTCGGATATTTTTCTTGCAAACACAACAAAAAGCCAGTACTACGACCATGAACCGTTATGCTTATCTTATTCCAGCAACATCTCATCTGCATCTTTTTATCAAAGATTAATGAAGCTGCAATTGACTGAAGTAATTTTGCTTAGGGTTACTTATGTTTCCTATCTATTTGCAGATAGGCACACTCCATGTTGCATTAGCCTGTCTACCTACTATGATATATGTTGTCAAATCACCTATATGGTTTACTTTCTCTCTCAAAACAAACCACAGTGTCATAAGAATCTAAACACACCTTTATTATATTGCTACCGCTCACAGACACCAATTATAGTGAGATATTGTACACAGGAAATAACAATTGTAGAAAGGTATAAAACCATTTAATGTTTTGCATGAATGACTTCCTAAATATTGACTTGATCTGGTAGTGTAACAATGCATCCAGTGCTCACATTTAATTACTATATGTCCCCTGCAAAACATTACAATTGATAAAGAAAACAATTGAAGATGATAACCTGTGCTCAAATGTTTTATTTCACAAACGACTAACACGCACACACCCATTAACACGCGCTCGCATGCGCTAGCATTTACCTGCATAAAGTTTACAATGAGGCACTAGATTTGTATATACACACATACGCATGGTAACACATATGCGCACCAGCAACAAGTGCATGCCGTTGATAGTCACTTGCATACTTCTGCATACTGAATTTCGTATCGAGACCTTTAAGACAAAGACGTTTTTAGATGTTTCGTTAAGTAAACACGTGTGGAAAGATAAGACCATAAAGGAATAAATTGACAAACTAATTCTTTAAATGTTTTATTGTTTATCTTACATTATGAGAGCCGCAACTGCTCCCGAGGACCACAACTGTCGAATAGGCAAGACTGTCTATTTATTAATTTTATGACATTATTATTTGCCTTCCATCTTTTGCTGTGATCTCAAAAATACCGAACGTCGATGCTGAATCGTGTGCAACTTATATCGGATTGAGCTGCACTTAGTATGAGATTGAAATCATCAAGAAACTGTAATACACATAGAAAAAAACATATGTTCTTCTTAGTAATTAGTCATTTGGTTACTTAAATGTAGAAACTCGTTCCATGTTAGTCATGTGGTAATCCACAAGCCATTCAGAGACGAATTATGTTATTGTCCTACAAAAATATGTGAATAAACACTTACTCTGTGCGTGTTCAATTTGTATCAACAGTTCATTTAAAAAAATATATTAGATGGTTGTGCATTCAGAGATAATTATCTCAGCATATCACATGTTGCGACGTTGATTCATTGTTGTGTTCAAATGATCATATACCGAAAGCATAAACAAGCATCTCCCATCATATTCCTAAAGAAACTAAGCGTTATTTGTATACTATTATCTAAAACTCTACCTGTAATGACATAAGTGTAAGATTTATAATTGCACGGGTTGTTTAAGACTACAAACATTTTAAATGAAATCTGAAGGGTATCAAACATACGATGCCTGACTGTTCGTTTTGAGCAATGACAATGCATGGGTAACCTGGTCGCTATTATCGAAAACTTTACGTAAGACACCCAAGGAGTGCAACACAACTTAAAAACTTCTGCAAAGCCGTACGACTCATATTTGACACAACGCAACATTTTATCATCAACTGAACACCTCTGCAAACTGTGTTAACATTTATTTCCAATGGAAGGCTATACGTATTGATTTCTACGGACTTTATATTCCAATACATGCAAAGCCCAAAATCGTCGTCAATAGATCAAATGTTCAACTTGCCTTATCATATATTTGAAGTATATGGTAGCCGTCGTTACTTACTGCACTGATTGCTGTGAATGCAATTAATATAATTCAATTATTTTGAGGCAGAATTGCATGTATTTGACGCTGTCGATATTTTCAATAAAATGGACTTCAATAAAGTCGTAATTGTTAGTTAAATTATATTCAATTAGCGTAAATAATTAACATTTATTTTCTAGTTTACTATATGTTGAATTTTCTAGGTGGAATATGTCCTCCTTGCGATGGGTTATATGAGTCGCTGATCACTGATTATCCAAGGGGTAAGTACAATCAATCTTACAGTGTCTGATGTTAATTTATTGATGACATTCAGCGAACTATTCTGAATGCTTTATTGATGTTGCAACACAAGGTGGGTTCAAATAATAATGATTATAACTACTTGTTTAGCAGTAGAATGATAACATCAAATTAAGTAACTATATTATACAAATGATTTTTGAGCCTGTGCAATCTGACTTTATTATATTTGTTATATCAAGGCAGAGCTCCTGTGGTGCAATTATCTAAGTACATATTTTTTGTCAACAATAAGCGGTCATAAATAGTACCAGAAATAATATTCTCAGCGAGATTATACCTTAAAGACTGGGTAACCAATGCAGGTTCATGGCAATGTAAGATTGAACATACAAACAAAATGGCAAATCAACACGGTTGTGTATTTTGTAAGCAGCATATATATGATTATGTTCATGTAAGTGTTTCTATTCGATAATATTGTGTCTTATTTTGCGTATGGTAGACGATCTCATCAGCAGGTGGATGTGTTATAATAACGTGAACTAAGGTGTTAATATAAACCGATATCGGGTAGCACACAATCTGTGATACTTTACACCATGAGCTATTCACTAACGCGTCAATAGGATTACGATCGCGAGTCTAAAAAAGCGCTTTAAAAACACATTGCAACCATCTGCCTTAGTCTGATGTTTGGCTATAAACATTACCTTGAATGAATTATATTCGTCCACACTGTGGAATTGTTCACCTGATCTTATTCACCTTGCTCTTAACAGCGACATATCGTTGGTGATTGTTAAACAGCGTACCATTATGGACATAGTACAACGCACCGTTGATAAATAATGCATAACATTTCATTCAGCCGCTACTATTGCACCAAGCGATGCATCTGTGTGGACTAATCGTCCTATCTAGTTAATCTAGCCATATGTTTCCAGGTAGGCCATCCACTCCAATTACGCAGACATCCGGTCTGACCGACAGCATCCGTCTGCAAATCTCGGTGACTCCATTGACTTGCCAACTAATGCGTCTTAGGTCGGTAAATATTGCGTATTATTTATGGCCCGTCATCAGGGCAATAGCTTATATCCTTTTAGTAGCTGTACTCTAACAAACTGCAGAAGGAAGTGATGTTAGCAACACAGTGCGCTGCGCTATAACATAATACCGAGAATGTAACTAGCTGATGCACCCAATTTCCGTTCAGCCTTCGGTTGAAATATAAACACGAAATATGATACGGATGAAAAACGGGCTGCTAGCAATTCTCTTTTGATGACATTAGCAAAGCAGAAACTACGATATATGAGACATAATGTAACTGCACTATCTACAAACACATATATTTGCATCAGCAAAGCAACATGACAGCATGATACAAAGTGCATTTTGAATATCATAAGCACCATCAACATAAACGGACTACGGGAAAGTTGTCAGATTACACAGAGACACTGGCGCCAAAATAAGGATCAAACCAAATCTATATATGTCTCAGCAATCACGTGGTAAACCTCATCAGACACTGGCACTGTCATCTTTGCTGACATTCAGCCCACTTTTTCTTAAAATCCTCGGCTGAATTTGCTTATCTGTTGTACAGAAAAACCTGCCCCCCCCCCTCCCTTCAAGTGGAAAGTCTGTATCAGTATTTCGCAATCTAGGTTTTTAGACTAGCATTACAAATTACATGCAAGCCTTGCATTAATGATCTACCGCCTAACTGTAACCAGTAAACAGAAAGCAAAAATAGCAATGATCATTTAACCCGAAGAACAAATGTATCAAAGATTAATGATTAGTCATTCAAGAGACCACGCATAGAATTATGGACTGGTTAGCGACGTGACTACGCAATATTCGATCGTGTTCATGAATAGTGCTCTTGTTCGGCTTACTAATATCGCACCTATACCCCGCTGTGTGTATCCTATAGGATTATCATCGTCAAATAAGTACACAATACTCCATAGGACTCCTATCTTGGCTGGAGTGGCGTGGAATCCCATCGAACAGGAGCTATGAGCAGTGTCTCTCATATGGTCGTGGATGGCCATCGCAGGATATCTTAGTAAATATAAAGTGCTTGGCATCCCGAGCAAATAATGTTGCATATATCACTTATTGACAATGTTCTGGCATTTTCCATGTTTTTAGAAGTTTAACATTCTCATCGACCAAGCAACTAGGTTTAAATTTGAAATACAATTTTAAGACAACAAGGAAATTCATCGTGAAAGAAGAGGATTTACCTGCATATCATTTCAGCAATCTGCCCCTATTTGAATCTTCTACGATGCTTGTAGGGTGTTAACGGCCTGATTATTTGCCTTATTATTTGCTGTGCAGTTACAGTAAATTGCATGAAGGAAGCATATTCTACTTTATGTCACATATTAATTATACGCATCCAAGTGTATTCGCTAGAATGAACTACATCCTGCGATGTATTATTATTCATAAATGAGTGATCATGGCTGCAGACAGCAAGGTCAGAAATCATGATATTGTGTATTAAACCTATTATATTTTTATCATCAATCCTCAGTTATTGAGCTGTCGCTTGGTGCTTATCGCTATGACGCATGGTTGATGGTTTATTATCTGAATTAAACATAAATGATTGAATGGTGCTCCAGCTCGCTGGCGCGCTATTTGATCGATCACTGCACAAAAGCGCTTGGAAGGTACTTGACAAGATATATAACATATATATGCGCTCTACTATACCTAGTGGCCTAAATATTATATTTATATATAGAAATAGAGAGATATAGATATATAGGATATATATATAGATATATATATATAGATATATATATATATATATAGAGATATAAATTCAATCCATTTAATTATATCTATAGATATATAGAGATATATATATAGATATATGTATCTATATATATATAGAGGTATTTTCTATTTATATATATATGTGTAATGTATTTATGTCTATATCTATATGTTTATAGAGATAAATATATATCTCTCTCTCTATAGAGAGGGAGATATCTATCTCCCCCATATATATATATACCTATACACAAACACCACACATATATATATATCTCTATATATATATCCTATATCTATATATATATATATATATATATATATATATATATATATATATATATATATATATATATATATATACTTATATTAAGATTCAAAATTCTCATTAATAGAATCACAAGATGTAGTTTTATGCATGACTGCCGGTAACAGCCGACAACACACTGCACAAAATTTGCTGAATACGGAATTTTATATTAAAAAGCAGACAATAACTTGCACTAATTACTAATAAGTGGGGGTCAATTTCGCAATAGCGTATGTGGAAATTATTCAATGTGGAAATTTTGCAGATATGAAAACGCGCTAATTATGTTTTATAGAGAAAAATACAGGCTTGGAAGCAAAGGCTTATTTATCACGTGCTTTGTGAATCTGGTCGTGTCGTAAGAAAATGTTAAGATTCATATCAATTTTAGGCGAGACAGTCGAACAAATATTGACATATTATTTTGCAATAAATAAATATTAATCAAATTATTTCCCTGTTTGCGTCAATTCACCATTATTCTACCATGCAACCAAGCAGTAAACAATTAAACCAAAAACGGTAGTTTTTCACTAACTGCGATCAGTTTACTGCAAATGCGCAAATGCGTCAATTGCGTCTTGACCATGACCGAATGCTTATAATGCTGTTGCTGTAACGGTAACAAGTTATTTTCAAATAAGCATAAATAAATGTTTATGTTATTGACATATATACATTTATATGCTTACATTTAAATCTATATCGATATATATGCATATATATGCATACAAATACATATGTATATATATACGTAAAAAAATCATATATATTTATATATATGATGTATATATACATCAAAATATATATTTATATATATATATATGTTGAAAATCTACATGCAAATATACATATATATATATATATATGGACATATTTATATATATACATATATCGATATATTGGATGCAAATATATATATATATATATTTATATATATAATTTATGCACATACTATGTATACATATATATTTATATGTATATATATACATATATATAAATATATATATATATTTATATATATTTATGCATATATATATATATAAAAATTATAAAAAAATATATATATATATATATATATATATATATATATATATATATATATATATATGCATATATATATGTGTGTTAATATATGTTCATATATAGATTTTTAATAGTGTCATAAGCGGTACTTCCGTTATTATTCATCCGATGCCATAATATACAGATATAAATACTTTA
>CM067348.1:31574101-31631601 GCA_034190875.2 Urechis unicinctus | reverse complement strand
GCCTAGTTTCACTTATCTCTCGGTTGTTATACAAAAAACAATTATCGCTTAAACTCAATGTATCCGTTATAAAGGTATGTTCCATTTATCTGTGGGTTTTTGGCTTTGTTATTGCACATTTACTGACAGACCGGTCTCGAACTCGAGGCCTCATTAAATCCGTAATCCGTTGCTGGGACGCGGAAAGCGCACGAGATGACAATAATACATATAATAGGCAATGGTTAGCTGAAAGTTAATGGTGGTCCAGAATGTTCAATGGCTGGCAATGAGTGACATTAAACTTTACTTGCAATGTGAAGCAGTAAATTCTTATAATCGTTCACCAAACATATACCAGCTTCCTGTTAGTTTAATCAGAAATGAAATATTTTAGTTGACGGTTTAAAAAGCGTGTATACTTAACAATAAAATATGTTTAATATGCTTAGCTCAACAAAAATGCTCAAATCAGGTCGATGCTATTGGAAAATTTACCAGAATCATAATACAAAATTGATTTTTTAAACCATGGTATTTCTGTGATGTATTTAAAAAAGCAATTGATCTGCGTACTTTATGGTTGTTAGTGTGCACAGCACTACAGCATGGAAACAATAACGAATGCGGGATCAGTTGCTATCAGCAGGTGAGGTGTATGCCCTAATAATAGCACTACAGTACCATATCTAATCGGTAAAGAATCTGAAACAAAAATTGCGCCGTTCGGTCTTGATAAATGCATTGAAGGCAGAATCCATCGACTTGCACCATTGAGTTCATAGGTTCGCTAAGAGCTCACTCGAGCCATCCGCCCGGAGAAAAAATGTTAAGTCGCCACCTGTTAGCGTTATTGTCATTGCGTCTTGTCACAACGTCTCCTAAAACTACCGGAAATTCTCTGTTTAATTTGGAGCTGTAGTCGCCTTGACCAATCAGATGGCTCTTAAATATCCTAAATGGCCGCTGAACCTTGAGACGTTGGATCAACAGACCTAAGTGCTATTGTTAATTTCATGGTATTGTCACCTGAGGTCGGGGTTGTCTTTTGTGTCTGACATACTAAAAATGTTAATGTCGACCCCAGGCCATTTACATCGCTTCAGACAGTTATTAACAATCTAAAACTACCATTCACAGTGAGGACAAGAAAGATCGAGGATCTTTAACTGGGCCGACGCTTTTAGAGGCAAACTGTTTTCCATAGGGGAACCCCAGACCGGGTTATTTATCAAACTGACATTTATTTAGTGGTGTACTTGCTATGTTTGCTATTCATAAGCCTATTGTGCGCGCTTTGGCAGCAGCAAGGCTCTGCGAAACGACATTGTTCCCGCTCTCATCAATCGCATAGACGTCAGCCCAGTATTCTCATGTGCTGTTGTTTGTGTCACGGTAGCGCCACCGTACGATTGCGATGTATTATAATTAGCCATGTACATTTATTGACCATTTGCTCTGATGATGGCATTACGTCCGAGTAGTAAAGGGATGCACCGTTCATGTTTAGGGAAACTCGGGTGTTCCAAACATCTAATAGCTCGTATGAAGAGACATCGTCATTAGAAAGACAAAATTTCAAATAAAGAGTTATACCTAATTGATGCCCCGAATTCATAAAAAGATTATACATGCACGACTTAGTGTGCAGCAATATCTGGGTCATTTATCCAGATTAAGTAATTCTTTAAATTATCTAAAAAAATATGCGTCTAATTTTATCTGTTTAACAAGTATGATTGTTGTAATAATTGCATGTACATATACAAGAAATACAGGAGGTAATGTTTGATATGTGCCACACCACCGCCGAATGCCTAAATAACAGTTAATCACGATCAAATTCAAGTTATTTTACCTGTTAACAAAGGCAATATAATAAGGGTGCCAAGTGAATAGCATAAGTATTATGCGACATAAATTTCAACATATCGCTTTAACCATGAATATTTGACTAGAGAATACCGCTGGTGAATATAAATTAATCGACAAGATGTTATTGCTTCTGATATATCTGTACATTTTCATCCATTACAAGCAAAATCCCAACGCGCCGACTGCACCGTAAGCCATTGAATTCAGCAACGTTATTTCAGAGTGCTGTGATTCAAGCAAAGTTGCAATCACTTCTCGTGAATCTGGATACAGAAAATTAATTGGTAGGATAAGCAAGCACCAACAATAACATCTTTGAAAGATTACTCAGATGTAAACGTTCTATTTCAAATTGAGATGCGAGCGTTTTAGTGTTTAAGTATTTGTGCCAGTGTGTCGCTCGTAAGATTTTCCGAATATTATGAAAACTTTTCAAGCAAGCCTTATTGCCTAACAATAGAGATACTATTGCAAAATGTGACAGGAGAACAGATAGATAATAATGTTCGATGCACCCGGAACGCAAATATTGATTATGCAATGATGATAACGTATGGGAGAGGCCATGGATATCCTGTAGAAATGTCATTGTCACAAAAGACCTAGTGCTGCAATCATGGTTGATGTGATTAAGAACCCCATAAGACAGGCGCTGTAGGCAGTGTCTTTCATATGGTCTTGTATGGCCATCATTGTAAATCGTAGTAAATCTATGTAACACTGATCCAAGTGAAATGAGTTCCTTGCTTGCTCTAGGTTTCGCATCCTGAGCAAGCATCGTTGCTTATTATCAATAGCACCGATTAAGTTCTTGCAATTTCAATTTTGGCAGAAGCTGAACATTTTCGGCGACAAAACAATCTGGTGCAACATTGAAGGATAGCATTCATTTACATATCACTTAAGAAATGTCCGCTAACTGGATTCTTCTATGACGCTTGTTGAGTTGATGCCTTTATTATTTATCATTTGTTATAATCCATTCACAGTTACTGGGCTGTCGCTTGGCGATTATGGCAATGATGCATGATCAATGGTTCCTTATCTGAATTAAACATACATGATTGAACAATGCTCCTGCTCCACGGTGCGGCCTTTAATTGATCATTGCATGGCCCCAAGAGCGCTGGAAAGTTAAGTGATAAAATAAATCACGGACATAGGGTTCGGTTCTTAAAGAGAGAGAGGGAGAGAGAGAGAGAGAGAGAGAGAGAGAGAAAAAGAGAGAGAGAGATAGATAGATAGAATAATATATACGGAGATTGAGAGAGAGAATGATATGCAGAGAGAGATATATATAGAGATAGAGAGGAGAGAGATATATATATATATATATATATATATATATATATAGAGAGATATATATATATATATATATATATATATATATATATATATATATATAATATATATATATATATATATATATATATATATATATATATATATATATATATATATATATATATATATAATGTCGTTTATATATATATAAAATTGTTTGCTCGGCCTATTATCTGCTATTTCGTGTGAAGCTTTTATGGCAATTCAACCGTATATATACTTGTATATGTATATCTATCTATATATATGCTGGATTAATAATGAGCCAATAAACGACAGTGTATATTACTTGACACCTTACTTTCATTGTAATTTTTTTACTTAAATTCCAACAATGTGTTTAATTTAATAAAAGCATCGCATGTTCAAACACAATATTAGTAATTTGTGTCCAGTCATGTGTACAATCATATTCTTGACAGCATAGGGTAAAAAATTCAATCTAATAAATATACATAATGCTAGAGTACTTCCATTACAAATCATCCGTTAAAAATTGACATAACTACAAGATTTAGAACAATGTTATTTTTTATCGTCTATTTTGATATGACTGGGGGCAACATCCGACGATACAAAGTGCACTGTTAATTTATCTGTTAATTCTGCTGTAAAAATACTTAAACAAAGACCCCCAATGCTGAATTTATATGAGAAGCAGACAAACACTGGTGGAAATTATTCAACAGGGATGTTTCGCAGAGATGAGAACGCACGAATTATGTTTGCAGCGGTACACGCTAATGTAAACGTTATTTTGAATCGAGAAGAATGCAGGCTTTGAGGCAACTGCAGATTTAATAAGAAAACCTTTGTGAATCTGTTTGTCTTATGAGAAAATGATTAGCTTCGTATCAAGTTCAGGCGAGGCAGTAGAACAAGCATTGAATTTTAATCCAATGGTTCCCCTGTTTGCGCCATTTCCCTATATTCTACAATGCAGCCAAACAATTAACAATTAAAAAACCTAGCGTTTTATACCAACTGAGATCAGTTTACTCAAAATGCGTCAATTGTGTATCTTGAGCATGGTCGAGTACCTTCTTATGCTGTTTGTGTTACGTTAACCAGATATTTTCAATCATACAAAATAAAGCTAACCGGACATTGGCGTCATGCAATGAGTTTGTGTCATAACATGCGCTGCTGTTATTTCGTTAGATGGAGATGAGTAACAATATAAAGACTAAGCCTAGTTGAATGAGAGATAACGAACATCCGCCTGGCATGAAGTTTAATCCGTAAAATCGCATTAATGACAGCTTGACACTAACAATAACCCTGAAAGCACGTAATTGTATCCATTGCAAGTTGTGCATAGCAACTCGTTGCTTAGAAGATAAATGTTTGATATAATGTTGAATAGCCACTTCAAAACCTGGGCATGTGTTTCTTGACAGCGTGTTTTGACAGTCCAATTAGCACACGCAGCTGGCGGGTTTGTGCCCTGAATTTACTTGCAGCTTTTAGGCAGGGCATTTAGTGCTTCAGCTGGTTTCAAATAGAGTAATACATCAACATTCTAACGTTGTGCTTTCATGTAGACTAACAGCCTAAATTAACAATACACAATTGATCAGACCATACGCTTGGCCCAATGAAGTTTAGTATATGGGTCCTGAATCATTTCCTGTTTAAAGTTCCCAGGTGAAAGAAATTGTTGAATATGTTGCATACGCACCTTTTCCACTTGGTTAGCCACATGGTTGTATCATCGACTAAGATATCAAGTTGCGTCTTTTATAAATAGCAGAGCGTATTTGTGAGATGAGTCCTAGATAAAGTTCTTTCAATTGGTCACACTCGTAAGCAACTCAATTATTAGAGACTTCATGCTGCGCTTTATAAGCCCTGTCTCGGTTCGCTTATGCATCATAACCTATGGCCGATGTGCAATGCACAGCCATGTTATGTGAATTGATTTCAGCAGTGTAACGGTATTTACCATTGCTAAGGAAGAAACCATTCCATTTAAGCGTTTTTGTGTATAAGGGCGATTGTATGTTTAACTCTTAGGGCCTGTCGCTTGGCTCCATAAACGCTGGATAATTCCTTAAGCAATTACTAGCAATTCCAACACCCTTATAATTCGCAATTATTTAAGGTCAAAGCGTAGAACCTTAACAGTTACAGGCTATGGAATGCTGATGACGACTTCTGTTCTTTGTGGACTTTTTATCAAATTATCTCTTCAAACGACTGTTATGTCCATTAGAATAGTTGTTAGTCATATTGTGACGATGAGGTAGAATGATATTACACATCCACCTGCATAGTTTTCTGCATAGAAGCACAAGCAGCCATGATTTGAGGTTGAGAATGGTGAAAAAATCGATATCAATCTCCCCAACGTGACTTCTACCAAGTCATTATATGATGCAATCATTGGCACGTATTTAAATATGATACGGGTGTAGATATTTCAGCTTTACCGGAACGGACATCTGAAGTTGCTATTATGAGAATGTCAGTGACGGATTGGAAATGACGTAAAGTTGTAATGTCAAGGGACTTAATATGCTTCACTACTTGGGTTTGGGTGGTTTGTCTTGTAGGAAGTATGGCTGTCATTTCGCGAATGTTGAGTTGCGCACCGAAAACTGTAGGTGTAATTGAAGGACAATGTGTTTTGTGATAGGAAAGTGGAAAGCGATTTAATAACAAAGTTTGGTGAAGATATGTAGCTGTTTTTGTATGTTCAGGTTTGAGAATTAGTGGTATGGGTAAATTCATGGTTAAAACCTTTAGACATCTGACACCATGCAAAGTCAAGCTAACTTTGAGATTAAGAGCTGCATTACCAAGGGGGCCAGAGTGTATGGCATTATTATTGAGTTTAACCCAGTGAATTTCGTGGTTTGTTTTGTGGCTCGCGACCGTTGATTGGCCAGCCTTGGAACCACGGAACACACCGAGCATTTTCTTATTTGGAAAGCAGGTTTATCCGGTTGGAGCACTTGGTTACATGTATTGCACACGTGCTCTGGGGCGGTGTAGAGAAGCGAAACCGCAGAATCGAGGGATGTAGATTAGCAAGGACGATGATACCTTATGAAATGTTGCTCAATAAACCAGATTATTGAGCGCTTGATTGAGAAGGCTTGGTACTTTTGTGGGCGGATATGTTTAGTTTATCAACAAATGTAAATTACCTAGTGCTCTCGAGTAATATCTCTTAGTACACTTGTTCATTAATCTTTCCAACAACTTAAGCCTGTTGAATGTAGGAATCAATCGATGCTCTATATACTTTGATATATGTACTCGCTTTATCATTCAAGTAGTCCAAATCAAAACACAAAAGCACTACCATTTTTGGGCTGCAGAAGACCACTTATCTGTTACTGTGCATCCTTGTAATTCAGAATAACAAATGAATTCCATCTTAAGCCTTGATATCGATCTAAAATCGCGCTCTTTCTGATAGTACCTTCATCTAATTTAATATGAATTTCAAGAGCCAAGGTAAGAGCATCTAGTGTTTTACCAACACGGAGAGCTAATCTCACCTCCAACGGTAGTCGCTTACAAATGACGCAGACATCCACATGATTAAATAAGTCATATTCACGATTTCTTTACCGTGTTGACGGTTGGGCGGATACCAATACCCACCGTTGCAAAAAAAGCACCATGAGTTTCAAAAACACCGTCAATCATATCTGTAGCTTTGCACCGTTTCATAGTAAACTCGCTTATTGAGTTCTTCTTCAATTTAATGAATAGACTTTCTACATAACTTACTCGAGCTGATCGTTTATACGCTAGAAGTTTCAACGTATATCGGTTTCTTGTTATCGCACTGAAAAGTGGCCTTTGTACTAAACGCATAATCTATGATAGCAATGCATTCGCAGACAACACGTGACATCCAATTAAACTCGCCCGATATATTTCGATAATAAAAGTTTCAAACATTACCAAACATAATCACCCTACATCCCTCACTGTGCGTGCTTTGCGCCCCTGAAGAATCTAATCACAGTCCAAAGAATATTGCATTATCCTTGGTTAATGAAGGTTTCGCTGAAATGATCATTGCTGTATTAGTATGCATCTATCATAGGAATACGCTATCGGGATGTATGCGTACATCTCCAGCTATTCGCGCAATAGATACAGACGCATTGAGCAGCGACGGGGATTCACTTAGTAACTGTATTTGTAATATAATTCTTATAAATGAGGAACTGGGACTCGATGCTATTTACGCCAAGTAAACCAAGACTACATTTTGATTCCTTAAAGGCAGCAATGTGATATAGTGATATATAAACCGGCTGTGTAATCCTGTAGAATCTTTGCCATCCGTTCAATTATAACTGCCATAAGCTGTTGGAATTTACGAAACATTCTACCAAACAATGGCATAAATTACAATAAAAAAAAATAGTTGTTCCAAACAACTGTGCCTTGCACTCTATTAGTCGATTATATATGAGATTCATTGAAACAAGCTTGATATTTACTGTGCTAAATACGCGGTATGCAGGTGCAGTGTTGACTTCATGCTCCAAGTCACGTCGATCCATGTGTGATGAGGTTATAAATTAGTCACGAGTACAAAAGCATAGATGGATTAAAAAGTGAATTCTTTATCAGTCATTGCGTTGGCTTGTCTTCATCAAAGTTACCGCTGCTTCTAGCCACCCTATTGACCCCCATATTCACCTATAGCATCAGAAATAGACAAGCAGGTACATGGAGTGTGATAGGTTAGTAAGTATGCTCCTATAGCCAAGCGGTGTGCGATAACTATATTTCGCCATACAGTGAAAATTGCCATTCTTTCTTTTGTCAACCTATTTTAGTAGTAGTCGGTCAGTGCAAGAGAAATACTGGCTCTACTTGTCGTCAGCACCATAAAACAACCAATGAAATAGTGATCATTGATTATTTAACTCTTAGGATAAAATTGGCGACAAAAACGTCAGTATTCCAACATAAAAAAATTATATATGTCTCACGAAATATATTTGATGCAGCTGACATTTGGTCACGCGCAAGGTGAATCATAATGAGCTCAGATAGTTTTTGGGGGAGAGTATATTGGGACCGTTAAGGTAGAGCACGGGCAATTGTTTTATTGATCAGTATCTTATACAATCACTGTTAAGGAATGCAAACACAATGGCTTAACTAATATAAAACTTTTATTAATGCAGTGGCGTGATATATTTCAGATAAAAACATCAAGGACTATGCATCCGTTTTAGTAGAAAAAAAACTGATAGATTGTTTAATGTTTACCTTAAAACTTAATGTACTGGATCTCTTGATAACTATTTTCTTATTCACTTTTACCGTTGCTAGGTAAACACAAAAATACCCATCACCATGTATGCATACATGGTGTGCAATTTAGCTTGCTTATAGGTTGTGTAATATACGTATGTACCAATGACAGCGTACGGCAACTAACTCGTCAATTGCTAGACAGGATTCTACTTGATATATCAGGTAGTAACTAAAACTGAAACCATACAAATACCGGCGAAATGTATCCACGTCCAGTCCACGCAGCTAACCACCTCTGAATACCGCACACAATTTAAGATGGACTTTTGGGTATCGAAATTATTTACCCAAGACATCAAAGTGCACGATAATAAACCACGAGTTTCCACTTCTGTAAAAATATTGCGCAGCGAACTGTCCACGGTTTCAACGGTTTTAACAATTCATTCGTCACAGATATCGTTTTTGTATGCGTGGGAATGCCATTCATGCTATATATTGTCAAGTGGATTATTTTCATGCCAATCGTTAATAGGAAACTCGTTAAATGTTACGGTTCATCAAGTTATATTTTGAAGATAATTGTATTCGCGTTGACATTGCGGTTCGATGATTAATAGCATGCATGCCTGGTTGTCTGCTTTGTAAAGATTATTCATATTCGATATCTTGTGGTGCTGCCTATGCATTGGTTTGAACACTTGGATGAACACGTTGACGTCTCGTATCGTGACAGATACTATATAGCCTTCTGCATTATTCATGTTTTCAATATCGAATTTTTCCCAGTTTATCGAATAAGTACCTAGCCATGATCATTATAAATGACGTCCCATATATTTTCAGCCCTTGGTTGATCACAGCCAAATATACGGCGACACTGCATATGGTCAATAAAGTGTATTATACAACTTGATTGTATCATCGTGAAAAAATCCCACCGCCACATGTGTCACAAATAGCATTTGTTCTATATATATATATATATATATATATATATATATATATATATATATATATATATATATATATATATATATATATATATATATATATATATATATATATATATATATATATATATATATATATATATATATATATATATATATATATATATATATATATATAACAATTACAACCATTCTTGGCGTTTATAATACTGTTTTGCTATCATTAATTATCAATTATTTATTGGCATATTTTTCCACTGAAGGTCGCGTTCGTGTTTAATATATATATATATATTCTTTTGTCGCTTTTTATTCCTGGTATATACATTTGGTCCTCGAAAGGTCGTTCACGAAAGGTCAAGACACTACATTATACGTATAAATCCAACCTTTCGTGGCCATATACATTTTCGAACATTTGCCGTATACGAAAATTTTTAAATCATTTGCGGTCATCATGGATTAGAAACATGATATTTGCTGTAGATAAGATCATTATGAACCATTGGTAGCATTTGACGATCTAATTCTATGTTGTAGATTGAAGATTAAGGAAAAAAAATAAAGGTTTCGGAAATGAAATTTAAAAAAAAAATCAAATATTTAAATTTTGTAAATAGACATATCCAACACACCTGATTTAACATTATTTCGGCAATTTGGTCGAAGTAAATATGGTTGTATGGAAGATATTGAGGAGTGGTTACTTGTTAAAATTTTATTTCGCTATTATATTCAAGATCCAAACAAATCACCCGTGAAAAATTATTTTTGTACGTTACTAACATTAGACTATCATATTGGAATGGTCAAACCAAAATATTTTCAATTATTTTTAAACAAAAAGTGCGTTGACTTTATGTGGACATATTGGTATATCCGTTTACGTTGACCCAAGTCTACGAAGGGTTGGCGGTTTTTCCACTTAAGGTCGCGTTCGTGCTAATATATATATATATGGCGTATAATGAATCCTATATATCAATTATATAATATATATATACACATATTCGCTATATATATATATTATCAATATATCGATGCTATATATATATAGTTATATATATATTTTATATATATAGTATAACCTATATATATATCTTATATCTCTATATATGTATATATATCTATATATATATTATCTCTCTCTGCTATATATATACAACTTTATGTTTTTTTATGTATATATTATATTTATTAAATTTTGCATTCAGTTCGATGGCGTTCTTCAAGTTCATTTCACCATAACCTACAGCACTGTTTTCTCATATGATTCTGTCAATTATTCACCAAAAACACGCGGTAAGAATTGCCGCTTTTGGGTACACGTACAGTCCCGTAAAGACCATTACGTATGAGATAAATTTTATACAGATGGGTTCACTGACCCCAATATATCTCCTTGTCACCAATCACAGTTTTGTTGCCACGTGATTTATGGTCAATAAAGTAATTGCAATTTTTAAACTATTTTATGTGTGAATGAGTAAGAAGATGATGTTCGTAAAATCCAATATACACAATGACCGAGCGCCATTCATGTAACTGGTGCTACTGAAAAACAGCGAAATATCAAAAATTGTGCAATAGTTGTCCAAACATTATACTACGACGGCCACGAGTGCCCTCGTCCGTTCAACTATGGCTCTTCGCCATCCTTTTATGATGCCCATATTTGTTAAATCTTCACGTTCGTTCTACTTATTTTGTATGGCTTTGAAGGTGTAATGAGCATCGATGCCACTGCGCCTCGGGTGTTAATTTCATGGTCATGTCGGTTGCGATAAAAGTATTATTTGGCGTTAAGTGAATTCCTTTCCTATCAATTTTGTAAGCATGCTTGCACACACATTTTCGCTGTCCCCGGCGTCCGCAATCCATCAACTGTATCGATGCTGTTAGTGAAACAGGCACTTACCAGCATCATTTTTTTGCTGCTAAAGTAAAACCTGTGTGGCCGCTTAATTGTCATAGAAATCAATGAACTGCCTTTTAAGCTTTATAGTCTTGTCATCTCACCTTGTAGATTTTTCATCATGCCTCATTGCAAAGGCAAAGTAATAGATTACCCCTGTTGGGATGAAGGGACCATTTGGAAACTTATTTATAATTGTGGATGTTTGTATGCGTGTTATTTAACATTGTATCATTTTCTATTAATAAATATAAATTTGTCTTGCAATCTTAAACTTTAGAAAGCATTCAAAGTTATAAAGGCCACTAAACTTAACAAAAGGCATTACCAACGAATCTAGATATGGTGTTAAAGCAAATGTGACACTTTAACAATGACACACAGCATACCCTTTTGCGTGATCCTCATGAAGGACACAAATGGGACAGGCATCTGGCTGTTTTCTTGAAGTGATCAAAAAGTTGATAAGCTGAAGCGAACCATTTGATTTTGGTGGACATTATAGAGCGAGGTATTACGGTGCCATTGACACCTAAAGATATAGTGATATAATGGACCACGTTATGACAGAGCAATGGTGTATGGATTATGCTATTGAAGCTACCTACCGGCATAATGAATTAACTGACCAGCACAAGCTATCGGTACATCATAAGAGTGTATTGAGCAGTGATTTCTGTAGAAACATTGATATCAATGCCGAAATCGTTGCAAAATATCCAGGCATTACCAAGTTGTTCCTGGTATAAGGACCAAGATGCACCAGCACTAACGACTTGGCATAGGATTGGTTCATAATAGTACTGGTCATAAAAATACACTTATACGAACATTACCGCATACATGCTGGTCCATAAATAGAAATGTCAAAAATATTTCCAATAATATTGGCGGGATGTATATATTACAATTACATATTCATAAATCCCGGAAAGCTTTCGTTTATATATTTGCTAAACCTTAATTGATATAGCTCTTCCAAATGATGACCACACAGAGCCTCTTGCTATGAGCAGGATAGCACATTAATTCAGTTAGATATCAAAAAGATGCAAATTGCGATGACAGTTGTTCAGCGTATTCGATATTCTGATCACCTCGAATACTGTGTGTTATTGTCTCGAATAAGTTCCTAGACAAGCTGAATGTGCACCTCATCGAAAGATGCATTGTTTCTTTCAACACAAGCTGATGCATTCAGTCAGCAGCAATCACCGAGATGTCTACGTTTGATGGGCAAGCAATCAAATTCGGATAGATTAAGCCTTGTGAACTTCATGAAATGATCACCCTTGCAGCTTGTGTTATATTATTTCAATTAATAGCATTTATTAAAACTCGTTTTGTTAAGAGTGCCTCATTCGTGAGTTGTCATAGCAGACAAGCAGCTATTACCCAGCATAGAATGAGACACATAATTACTATATAATACTTCTATGGCGACTTATATCGCTGCACTGTAATAAAGTTTCAGAATCAACACTTAAGAGCAAGAGTGCTATATGAAGAAGCATGCTGTTAGGATGAATTTGCGCGGGCTGGCTTACTTGTCACGATTCACACTAATCGAGACAGAAACGCACATTTCCATGTGATCATACGTTCAATGAAATGCATAAAGTGAACATTAATGGGCTATATTTGTTGTATTTGTGTGTGTCATCAGCAACGTATTTAGCGCCGTTTTGGAATAAGACTACTTTTTTTATGTTACAGGTACGCTGTATTGAGGATATAAAGCTTTGGCTACATGCTTGAATTGTTAAATTTTCCAAAGCGGTTCAAATACTTTATTTCAAAATCGGCAAATCAATGGAGTGTATAAAGTGATTTCGTATCATATGTATACTTCCCGTTGCTGCAAACTTTGCTGCCAATGCTTGAGCTATTTGTGATCAGCGTTGATATAACCATTGGCTATTGGAATGTTCAGAACTGTGCATTACGGCTCAAATGGCGTTAATATTGAATGTGGGTTTTATATAAATTAGGGTAAAGCAAGTTAAAGAAAGTACAGACGTCACGAAGATTATTGAAAGAAAGGGCTGCAGCTTTACAAAATTGTATCACAGTCATTGCCAAGACAGCACTCTATTATCAGGCCATTTGATATATTTAGCATGAAATATTTTTTGGCGTCTGTGACGTCAGAAGTTCCCTAATGTAATTAATTTTGATGCGTTAGTATGGTTAACTTAGACCTAAAACAGTCGGCTGTCATGCAATTTACTCACTCCCAACTGTTTATTCTCAAGTTCTGCCAATACCCACGTACCATCTATAAATATGATCCACTGAATTTTAAATTGGTTTTTGAATAAATCATTTATACTTCTGTTGCCTTTGATCCACGTAACATGTAACACATTACTCGTAAATCGTTGTCAAAGGCTTATAATATAAATAAGCAAATATAGGGAAGTTAAAGATCATTATTAAACGGAATTGCAAATGCCACCTTTGAGCCAGGGCCTCTCATAATATGAATTATCTGCAATGAGCCTAAACGGGATTATATGTAACTAAGGTCCTTGTGACAGACGTTTTATACGTTAGGAAAGAATGACGTGCGTCGCAAACCCGATGAAGAACCCAGAAAACCTCTTAAGCTAATCGAATATCGAATCTTCAGCATTTCTTTAGGTATTTTGAATACTTACACCCTCTGACAATATATATTGATGAATAGCCCGTCTGTTTGGGACAGCTTCAGCTTTCGCTTGTACGTTTGTGACAAAATGCACAACACAGATGCCGCATCCAATAATATGGTAGGATCTATAATTGATTCAATAGAATGAATAAAACAAGTTGTTGTTATCAAATCGTAGTTGAAATTGCTCAGTAGTACCATTTAAGTTTCTGCAATGCACCGTTCAATGCTGTGTTTTCTTCTTAATTAGATTTATTCAACTGCTGTAGAAGCACACCCATTGTTAACTTTGAATTCTTTAATAGAGTGACTCGGTTTTACTATGCTTAATCGTACTGTGATTCATAGAAACTAAAAAAGGATCAATGAAATTCAGTGGGTCGATTCCTGGCTTACGAAAATCTTCTCAACTACAGGCGTTTCATTCGGCACATAGCTAGCAAATACGCCGAGCATGTATCGATTGCAAATATCTAGACATCAGGTATGCATCCATGCGCCCAGAGATAGTGATTTCTGGTTAAATTCAAGGTCCTAATCACGTAGCAGCTCAATTCTATTGCGCTGCAAGGGGAAGCTGTCCACGCATCACAATGAGTCACATCAATTAATTGTACTGTTTTATCTTACTGTAGAAGGCCTGGGTGTGCCCCTAAATTAACTCTTCCTACTATTGACTGAGGTGATTCGGTAACTCTTCGTACTATTGACCCAGGTGATTCGGTAACTTTTCCTACTATTGACCCAGGTTATTTGGTAACTCTTCTTACTATTGACCAAGTTAATTTGGTAACTCTTCCTACTATTGACTGAGGTGATTCGGTAACTCTTCGAGGTGATTCTAACTCGTCCTACGACCGAGGTGATTCGGATTCGGTAACTCTTCCTACTATTGACCGATTTGGTAACTCGTCCTACTTCGGTAACTCTTTCTACTTTGACAGGTGATTGGTAACTGATTGACTATTGAGGTGATTCGATAACTCTTCCTACTTTCGACCGAGGTGATTCGTAACTTTACGACCGAGGTGATTCGGATTGACCGAGGAGGTGATTCGGTAACTCTTTCTACTTTTGACCGAGGTGATTCGGTAACTCTTTTCTACTGATTCGACTCGAGGTGATTCGGTAACTCTTCCTACTGTTGACCCAGGTAATTTGGTAACTCTTCCTACTATTGACTGAGGTGATTCGGTAACTCTTTCTACTTTTTTCAGAGGTGATTCGGTAACACTTCCTACTATTGACCCAGGTGATTCGTTAATTCTTCCTACAATTGACCGTGGTGATTGGGTAAACATTTCTACTATTGATCGAGGTGCTTCGGTAACTCTTCTGGCATGGGGGCTGAAAGTGTTTATATAACACAAAAACGTTCCCGTTCTTAGCACTTGATACAATGCAATGCCATATTGAAAGTCATTATATATGCATGTTAAGTTAACTTAAGATCGTAAAACCTATACTAGTACACATGGAACATATTCTGTCGAATCATCGCCGATCGCTGCACACAATACACTGCGAACGTATTTCTCTTTGTCACGCTGTTGATACTTGATTCCACTTATACAGTGTTAAGTGCTACTTTCCGCATAGAGTGGTTGAAAACTTTCATCCCAAGCGTTTGAGATGAGTGGTCCTTGCGCGGGATGTATCTTCAACACACCACGTTTGATTGGATTTCACCTAGACGACAGGCTGGAATGACTTGATCCAGTCACTTCACCTCTCAATTTCAAAGTACCTCTGCAGCGTATTTGTCATTTGCTTCAGCCGCTGATTACTTGACTACTACCATCCTGCCATGGGCAAACGCAGTACGTTCGCTGAAGGTTAACATACAATTTGGTGATTGAGTATCTTACAGATGTTTAATGCATATCAAAAAGGCAATCAGTTATGACAAAAGTATCCGGTATTTCGATTATTTGTCAGGTAATTTTTTCCATGTGTGCATATTCAAGTATGGTCACAGTGTAGTAACAAATACGGAGGCACTCTTTTTCAATAACAATCAACAGTAATGTTCTATGGTGGCATACGTTTGCTACATTTTCCATGTAAAGTGGGATAACGTTACTCAGGAACAATCATGTCATTGTATAACAGAATTGGATCTAGTATAAGGTCACGTTGTCGACCCTCAGGAAACCTTCCCATGTAAAAGATATATATAAACAGTTATGTTACAAACAATGACTTCGTAATTCCACATTGTTTCTTTGTAGATGGGATCATATTTTGAGTACGACTTTAACGCATTATGAGAACGATGCAGTGTTGTGGTTGTTGTAACAAAGGTGTACATGGATGCCTCCCTCACATGATCCATGCTTAAATGAAAGTCAGCATTGTTTGCTTTGATGAGATAGATAAACATTTGAGTGCAGGTCCGCTTCCTTTTTGTTTGTGATTGGGGGACACTTTATTTGGCGTTAAGGCTAAAATGCAAAAGATACATGATTTTATTTTAATATTTAGCATATATATATTTCATTGTTGGTAAGCGAAGAAAATCTAAGAGTACAGAGTATGATTAGTTCGTAATTGTGTTACGGGTATTCCGCGTGATGTGTGTAAATTGCTTTGATGTAACCACCATGTTTTTTTTAAAGTGCCTTAGTGTGGAAATATATAAATGTCTCACTTTGTCTTCTAATTTAGATGTAAATCTTGATTCACATGGTTGCACGTAGATGGTTGGTTCCTGTGTTAGGCAGGTGAAGTGCATGAAGACGCTATTTGTATTTTAACTGTAGTATATATATATATAACAGCTTGCAACGCCAACAGGGCACGGACATAATCAATTAAGCAAGTCATTACCGCTGAAGTTATTACGTTCAAAGCAGAAAGGGCCCTCACATGATTCCATTACTTCAGAATTATTTCATTGTATTATTTTTTGTAAGAGAAGTCTACATTGTTTTGTACACGCAAATCATAGACATTGCGGAATAAGTTTATCTTAAATCCGATTACATTACCTTTGAGGCGTCATTGGCATCGAACAACTGCATCGAATTCCCTGCTATTGGTTAGTCTGTTCTCCGTTACCCTCAAAATTTCATTCTAGCTAAAATTGGATGCATCAAGCTCAATATCTGCAGGCAACAGGATAGGCATATGCATATATATCATGGGCAAGCAATAAAATTCAAACCAACGAAGCTTGGTCTACACAGTGAGTTGACGACCCCCGCTGTTCGATATTCGTTATGGATAACAGATAAGTGGCGACGACATTTAATCACATAAAGGTCAAAGTCTTGCATATAAGTGCAAATACCATCATCCACGTACTACCTTACGTTTAAGAATTTGAGTGTTGACGACCGAACTTTGTGCTGGTCAAGGATGAAGCTGACTGCCATTTAACACAATATTCACTTTTGCATATTATATTCCATCGTTTACTCACTAATTCGATGGCGCATGTAGGTTCTATAAGCATATGGAACAGGTACACCCAGTTAGGTATTAATGTGACTCGCAATCGTTAAATAGTTTACGCGGGGACTAATTAGCAAATTCACGATGTAACAACGTAAATTATCCGCGTCCCCTAGCCGAGAACGAAGATGTAGAACTACAATCAAGACTTCGATTACGGGAAAGTTCCACAATATTGGTCGTTAATGACTGTTTTTCTATTTTTCTGTGAATTACATTATGCAAACTCCGAGATGATAGCTTCATTGCTCTGCGATGTAGCCGTTACAATGGTTTCGGAATGTTAATGGAGTGGGGTGGGGTGGCAGAGGGTTGGTTGCGGTTGCATTCATTGCGGCTTCTTCTTCGCTTGCATTAACGGGTCCATAATGTACTGTAATTTTTTTTCATCAATTAGTCCTGATTAAGGCTTACATATTGTATAAAATGAGCGAATCTTTTACAGTAAGATAGACGTAAAACACTTTATGGATTAACATTCTTATCATTAATAAACTTGTAGATCATGCAGATGCCAGCTGCTGATATAGTTTTGAGTTATTAACATCATTGGTCTGCCTACCGAACACAACAAAACGCCAATCACTTGAAGAGGAGTCACGATATGTAGTCGAAAATGTTGAACGACCGTTAAGGGCTTGCAAGAATTGTTTTACATTAGCCAAGTCGAAATTTTAATAGTGTATGCCCGACCTAGGTTGTATTAATTTTATTGGGTCAAATACTTAACGCATTGATAGTAGGAAACACACAATGGTAAACGCTTAGTTAGTTTAACGCCAGTAACTATGCCACCGGTGTTGTTTCTGACAGCAATGAATCTTCTTTTGAACTAAGTGAAGATTTCGGACTTTTTTAAACACAAGTAGAATTCAAGCCGGGCACAATTGAACTTGTAAAACATTGCATCTAGGCAAATAAAGGATCATAATGCAATGCATTGAGATGCTCATAAGCGTCGGATAAAACACTTCCGAACCTTTGCCGCTCCTCTCTGTGCTAATATATGGCAGCTCGACTTACAGTATTCATTTGCATTGTATTTTCAAGTACGTGCGATTCTGTAGCAGGGGTTAGAGCTCTTTCCTAGGCACGACTCTCAGACTGGTATGAAAATTTGATGATTCCCGAACAAACATTTATTGCGGGTTTTACAAAGCATGTAAGTGTAATCATACGGTTATTGTTATAAAAAAAAAACAATACATCATTTAATTCGAGCTGTCGGATTGGATCTTTCCAATTAAGCGATAATCTCTAACCTCAAAAAAATGCAATTTGGCCGGCCACATTATCGGGGCAAATGCATAAACACTAAACACATAAAAAGCGTAGTTGCCGAAGAAGGTCACATAACCATCGAAGCGAAGATTTAGGAAGACAAATGAGATTCAGTCCTTTGATATTTCGTTCGTTGTGTTGACTGGGACCACAGGTGGATATCAAATGTAATGTTAACATATGACTGACAACTTAACAGTAAAGTGGGGTTTAGACCACGATCGTTTTTTAGAAGTGCTCGATAACAATAAATGTTCGTTATTTATTCTATTTCTGAGTAGCATCCATGCATTCCCAGTATCACTTGTAACCGCTGTTGAAGTACTAGATTCACAACCATGAGAGACAACAGAGCGCATTGCAGTTGACCACAGTGACCTGATTTATTTTGATATTTGCATTCATTATGAGTTGTCATTCTCTATTTCCTATAAATGTTACTAAATCATAAACAAACTCACTGATAGTAGTAATTCCTCAGGGAATAGCGCTGCGATGCACACGCCGTTGATAGCCAGATATTCCGTTTTTGCGTGACGGTTTGGGGTTTATATGAAAGTATTTGTCGTTTATGAGGGTGCATTACTGAATACCAAAGATGTATCTAACAAGATTATCTTGGAGAGCAGTTTGTCGCTTTCCATGACGCTCCTGGTGTTTTGTAATGGTTTAATTTAATTGTTATCCGTGCAAGAGATGACCAGTCAGCACCAGACAACCCATGTGATCAAGGGAAGAAATTCACTACGAGGATGGTTTGAATCTACGTAAGAATCACCTGTAATGAATTCCAATGCGTCGGAACAAGGTAAATTGTACTTTTTGTGCTACGTAAATACTATAAATTGCAAACAATTGGCAATAAAATGTGACGCATGATTGATGACAGCATATAAAGCCGCCATTTTTCCATAATTCTTACAGCTTACCTAACAATACTTATATTATTGGGGCTACTGCATTTAAAAACTAAGTTGAAATAATTGTGATCCTGCCTGCACCTAGGAGACTGTGGGTAATCAAAGGTCCCACGGGGGTTGTGAGTAAGCAATATCAGAAGATAATGGTTCATGATAGCAAAAAGGCTGACTCATACGTAATTGATCGGATAGTTTATGGGTGACTGATAGGAATTCACAAACATTAGTAAACTTCAGCGGCGGCATTTTAAGCCCAAACATTTTATGGCTGAAAACACTTATGGCTCATACGTATTTATTTAATAAAGTTATGTGATGATTACTATTATCAGTTGTGATCGATTGTGCAGCTCACGTTAGTCATTTGAGTTACGGTTTTAAGGGGTAAATGAAAAGATGAGGTAATAAGCATCCCTCTCAACATTTAAAGTGCTCCTCGAGTGAATGGGCAATGTATCAATGTGTCGTTCCCCTGTTGGAGAAAACATGCGACTTGACCCGAATTATTGCTGAGCCAGCCATTGGACAGATGACCCACACTACACCACAACATGAATGTAGCGTTTTAACATTTGCTCTGGTTTAGCATTCATGTTTATTAATTAGATCCTGTCACAGGTTCCATGTCGTCTCTGTGTGAGCTCAGTATGGAATATAGTCAATATAAGCAAGGTAGATATATTAAGGCCAAACTTCCGTACCTGTAAATTCCCGATAAATTTGTGTCTGGGCTTCCAAATGTTGAAATCAATAAGTAGCCGTTCATAATGTTTATTCTCATAATAGTTTGGTTGCAGAATCTACGTTTCTTTAGACCAGCTTCGCTGTCGATCCTATCACTGGGATGAATGTGTTATCTTACAATTGTAACTGACGTTAAACTTGACACGAACGGAAAATTAATTGACTGCTGACCAGAATAATTGATCGACCAGGCAAGGCTGGAACCCTTGATTGTGACTTATAAGATTGGACACAAACTAGAAAGCTTGTCTCGTTTGACGGCTTCTCAGTTACCGCGAAGAGACGGGAACTATTGTCGTAATTAAATTTAATACCTAGCAACAGGGCCGATTGTTTTACCAGTTCAGAATATTTCGTTATCCTTATGTTTATTGTGATGACTTACTGCGATGCTGTTATTAAAAATGTATTCTAATATCAATGCATATCCGCAAACGTTAAACAGAAGCATAGTGCATAATTATTTGCATGCATATTAAAACACGATGTTGCGAATTATTTCCAAATGGACAAACGCCTGCGTGCAAATGGTTATCTATTACATTACATTGTATGACAGTCCATATAATTCTGTGTGATGATTATCAGTATTGGGATACGCACGACAAATGCTAAGATTTATGCTAAACCATTCCGCAGCTTTATTTGCCTATACCAGCCATTCTGTACCGCTGGATGTGGTATAGACAATATAGGGCATTGCTCTCCCACTGCTGCCAGACATTATTCTGCCAACATGATGCCTTTGGCAACTCTATGCGTAAGTATAAATTACGCACGCGGCCCACAGCTGACTTCTGTTATATCTGAAAGTGTATTGTAGAATGCTGTCACACTACACATATTTTGCAAGAAACTTGCTTTGCCTGCACGAACCGATATATCCCCGCCCGAACTCAGCCATAATCGTTCAGTGTGTAATCTTATGTGATACCTTAACTATTAAAAGAATACTTTATGTCGATATATTGACTAAAACTATTTATGATATAAATTCATAGAGCGCAGTTATGACTTCTGATATAATATTATAGCACGTAGCGTTCAATCATGGATAATCAAGAAAGGCAAACAGCGAAATATATCTGCATTGCGCGAAGAGCCTATTCGCGAGCCCGCATTGATGCATGCTGGCTACGTTATGTTTGGTCAATTAATTCGTTATTTGCTTAAAAGCAGCAGCAACTGTGGCGACTTTTGCATGGCAACTATCCTCTTATTGGGTACAGATGAGCTGGATTATTACAATTGCTAAAATCAAATGTTTCACGGCGCCAGATTATGATCAGCACTCTTATTTATCTTTTAAGCAATGGACGCACAGCAATATTTTGCCAACAATCATGACGAAGTCAATGTTTTGTTTAACATATTTGGTTAAAGCGAATATGTTTAAATAGCTGTTATCAGTTAGAGATCTGTGACGAGGCTTTAAACGCGTCTTGTGACAAAACGATCGTCGAAGGTAGCATCCGCAATACTTGACGCAACGTTTCGGCTCGAATTTATCAATTTGTGAAATGCTTCAATTTATCACACCTTCGGTTGCCTCACCATCAGTTCTGTCAAACATGAATGCATTTACATTGCGATAAGCAATTTAGTACTGCAGCAGTTCCTCGGTGTCTCTAAACATTGCATTATTTGGTATATATTTCACATATCTTGTTTTTGTGCTGACATACAGCTTACTATCAACCTTCCAATGTTGGTTTGTAGAACAAAAATAAGCCTCCTGTCTGATAACCTTCTTGTAATCGAATGTTGGCTTAATTGCTACAGCATCGTAGTTTACTATTACGCGTATAGCATGCCAAATACATGTGCTGTAATATTTTACATAAATGCCGCTGAGCTGGCAGAAAGTCTAATAATGTGACGTACCATTGTTCCACGAAGCAAACAAAACACGTCATTAAAACGATGGAATAATAGATGTTGTGCAAAAACATCATCTCGTAAAGCTAATCGAGATCAAACGTGGTACAATAAATGCAGAGAACCAGATCTTTACGTCTCTAAAACAGCAACGTATCTACAAGTTTGGGCAAATATTTACGAGGTTTCTGCCGTCTACCCGCAGTTTTAAGGTACTCCACATCATTGCACCAGTGGTTAACATGGCATTTCTTATTCATGCTCGGTTATGTTATGAACCAATATCACGGCTCACTCAAATTGACGCGCATAATCTCCTTTGATGTGGGTAGATCAACGCTCCGATGAAAGCCACATATGATTTATGCAGGATATTAAGCCGATACTGGCACTATTTCAAATACAGCGGATAAGCAACAAAGCCTCTTAACTTGTTGGATGTTGCTATTTAAATAAGCAAAAAAAGCCTACTTATATCTACCCGCGTGGCTGAAAGGGTTCAAGGCAACACGATATCCGAGCTGCAATGAGTACGAGCGAAACTATTGCACACGATATGGACTATGCAAGTAAGGCCGAAATGAGGTTATATATCGATGTTTTATCTCATATACATACACCGAACGGCAATGCAATGCCAATGTTTAACAATAACGCAACTGGCACTGTAAAATATGCGATAAGGTAGAGCCATCATTGGCTTGTAGGGAGTTCAAAGAGCAGCAAACGAAACCAGTTGTAATAAGCAAATGGACGAAACTAAATAATTTGCTTCGCGCACACGGTGTTTTGATAAGTAAATTGAATGATTGTTTATTATATCAGCTGTGCTATTACATGGATAGATATTTAGCATAATACATAGCTGCAGTCGTAATAAACATTCCCACGGCAACCCCCGACAACTGTAATCGATGCGAACGGGGAAGACGTGGATGTTGTTGATTTTGATTTATCTTGAAACAGATAGTGCACTGTTTATTGGTATTTTTCGAGAGCGCAAAGCTCTTGGCCCGCACACATCCAAATAATGCAGGGGTATCAACACAACCGATATATTCGGTTCATTTGATTTCAGTAGCAACTAATTTGCTTATGAAAACGACACTATTGTTGCCTCGTTGAAAGAGTCCAATGCATAAAATAGTGCATCTTTTCCAACCAAGCCAACTTCTTATATATATAATATATATATATATATATATATATATATATATATATATATATAGATATATATATATATATATATGATATATATATAGATAGATATATATATATATACTATATATGTTTATATATATATATATCTATATCTATATATCTCTATATATATGATATATATATATATATATATATATATATATATATATATCTATATATATATATCTCTATATATATATATATATATATATATATATGTCTATCCGATTATCTCTTATATCTATATATATATTGCCATATATATTACATTCTGATAAGCCTCAGAGGTGATATAATCAATATATATTTGTTACCAATATATCTTAGGATTAGTTATGACGGTTAACAAACATTTAATGTCTGCCTCCGATTGTGTTCATTGAATATTATCACATTGCCATTTATCGGTTACATTCTGATAAGCCTCAGTGTGATATAATGAGAATAATGGTTTGATTAGGATTTAGTTATGACGGTTAACAAACATAAAATGCTTGGGTGGTTTTTTTACATGGGTCTCTAAAATGTCCCAAGCTATTCCTTTGGCATGTTTTATTTCTGCTTTACTAGTTCGATGATGTTAGTTGATATTTTATCTTTGTGACGCCCCGTTTTTTCAAAAGCTTTGTCCTAGCTATGTTGTTGACAGCATTCATGGCTTTCATTTGGATCCATCGAGGTTTATTAATATTACGACGTTTTCGAACATGTTTTCCGGTTTTATATGCAATCATTTCTGTAAATGCAGTCCGCTGTTTGCTGTTGCCCATAAAATTCTGTAGCGTTTACCAGTATCCCATCCCCTCCGTCATCGATGGTCTGCATGTCCTTCTTAATGAGCAGATATCCCGCCAGTATAATTTTAGTTTTGTTTAATATTACTATGTGTCCATGTCTCAGTTTAACAACACCTGATGCAAATGGCTGCCGCAAACTCCTACATTTTATCAACGATGGCCCATTTATTGGTATGAAAGGCTTTAAACCAATTTGAGTTATGTCTGGTATTGTCCGCACTGAATTATATCGGTTAGGAAAACTACCACCCCCACCCCTTGCCTTCCTAGGTTCAGAAATATGCGTTGATTAAGAAGGTGTCGCGTTCTACTCTCTCTGACAGATATATATACATAAACTGCTGTAATTATTTGCATATAGGCTCACGGCTATTGCTGACCTTAATTGTTGGCGGTTGGGCTACCTGGGTAATAATGGTGCCAATTAGTCAAAGTTAACTAAACAACTTTAATGATATAGTGATATATATCATCATGATATAAAACTGTGTCGAAAGCATTCAATGGTCCGTGCAGAACATAATGCAAATAGCCGATGATAACCGTATGTAAAGAATTGCCAAATATTTTGTCTAATGTTCGAGCCCACATAAGATATCATGCAGCCATTTTCGACAATTTGTAGTTTATATCGATAATGTAAACGAATATAATGCAAGAATATCCAATAGTGGTTGGATCTGGCCGCTTTTCTGGTTGATTTGCTTAGATGTTTGAAAATCAACTGTGCGATATAAACGCGATATAGCGATAATACAAGGCATTCCATGGTACACGCCAAATCCGTAGAATACAAGTGTTCATGACGCTCATACACAAACCTGAATTTTGTGTTTAGATTGGAGTACTAAAGAAAACACAAGCAGGTACATACACCCCTGCAATAACCTGCCATTTTCTGGTTTACTTTGAGCAACAGCATTTTTGTTGGAACGAAAGTGTGCAATGGCATACAACCCAATATCTATGCGTGATTTTGGCTGATTTTAACGTTACATAAGTCTAAAATGCACAAATAACATATAACAATTTACTGGTAAGAATCCTAGTATTACGCTGCTAGCAATTTTTTGGGTTGCATCGCAGATTAAGACGTTTGGTCTGCGTATAGATTGATTTTGCACTCTTCAATCGATCATAGCTTGTGAATTATTGACACAGGGCAGCAAATTACAAACAGTGCACATAAATTACCATGCATTATTTCTATCATAATCATCGTCATTATACACATTACAAATCATATTCGATATTTCGATGTGAGTAGTTGCATATACATATGAAGGTTAATATGCGTTTCGGGGGATCATTATTAAGACTCAAAATAAACACCGCCAAATTGCTCATCATCGTGAGTGCAGATGCCATTTTCGAGCGGATGATATCTACTTGGACTCGGCATGCACCCTCGCAAAGTGTTGATATATATTTCATCTTGCAGTAGAGGGAAGAATTCTTTTATTACACTACAACAATGACCAAGCCACTCATTCATGAATAAAGCTAGCCTGCGTCCCAGACTCTAGCGGTTCCGCTAAGCTTCTCGTCCATGAGTCTACCACGAGACAGGGTTTAAAACTGATGTGTCCGAATATTCATTAGACACGTTCGTTAATCTTCGTGACAGCCTCTGCTTGACCTGTTGACCAATCAACGCGGTTGTACCAATAATGTCGAGTAATTACGTCGGTAAAACTACCGCATTAATGTTTTCCATGTGCTGTCAAATCGTGGTATCTTGTACCTTCCATCAGTCTATTAAACCGTGTCGACACGGTCAACCGCATTGTAATTGGATCATTCATTTTGCCTGTGGCTTCCAAGGCGTCCATGTTGTGCCGCAAATTAGGCGATGGGCGATATTCTGCTCACTTTGCATCAACTTTATTGTCGATCTACCCTCATTTGAATAGAGATGCAACATACAATTGTATTGCTTTTTAGTTCGCCATATTGACCCGATGTTCATCAATATTCAGTGATATCATAGGCAGTTACAAATGCTTCACCCTGGTGTTTTACGCTACTGATTACACAAAAATAAATCATCATCGCATCATTTATCGACTATGATATCCTAATGCTGATATTGATGCTTCTATGCGGAGGTAATAAATGTTAACCGGGGTATAGTGGATAAGATAACCGTGGTTTGTTTAAAACGAGTACAGCAAGGTCAATGCATACGATACTCTGGCAAACACAAAGGGTGCAGTCACGTGCATTAGGGTCATGAGACTCATGAGGGATAGGGTTCCTGATGCAGGATGTTTTTTGGGCACACTGTGCTTGGTTGTCGCGGTTACAACTTGTTACTTTTCATATACACGGAACAATTATAAACGGCAATAATTTAAGTAAGTCTCGTACGTTTTTATGTTTATGACTCGTTGCTAAATAACCATTAATATATTGAGGTGCGCTCTAAAAGATAGGGTACATGGGTAAAAGACCATGAGGATTATGAGGCAATTGACGCATTTCCGCTTCTCGTTTCATTGTGGCACATATTTCAACAGAATTTATCATGTCACGCATGCCGGAGCGATAAGCACTATATATAGAATCCTCCGCCGACTGACTGAATTGGATGTAAATGAATGCTTGGACTAGGCACATACCCACTTGACCCAGATAGTACATCTATCGAGCAATCATTATTACAGCCACACTTTTGTTCTAAACAGCTAAACGTGACAAAAATGGTTATAGATAAATATTTAGGCATTAACAACTCAGTACAAACCTCCCATTGAAAAACGTTTGGCTGTAAATAGATAAATTCGTAAATCATTGAAATAATACATTAATTATTAATAGATTTAGTCAAACGCCTATCCAGGTCACAAATTCATATATTCCTTATAATCAGTTCCTTTAGTAGAATAGCACACTAGATGATCCCTTATGCAAAGACAGATTCAGGCAAAGCTGAGATGCGATCCACGCAACAGCATACACTCCAGTGTGCCAACGATAAATTGATTTCATCGACAGAAATAAATTGCGTTTACATTTACTACACGACGGCTTGACAACAAATTGCACCCGTCTATCAATTAGACAACAAAGACGGCGTAACATATAATAAATTTGAACCTTTAAATTTCTTATGTTCTCTCGGAAACAAATGTTGAGCAGGATATAAGACTAGTGGTATTTTGTGGAGTGTCTGTGCGCACCATGTATAGTGGATGCAACGCGCGGAAAGCATATTTCCGACATTTTGCATGTATATGATGCAGGCCATATTGTCTTCGTTTAATGGGGCTGCCGCAGCTCTTTAAATGGATCACAGTGTGTGACATTTCACAACGCATGCATTTATACGCGACACTCATCTTTGAGTTTTTTGTGTACATATAATGACTGCCTGGAATTATCAATTACACAAAATGGTCACAATAAACTGTGATAAAATAACCCGAAATAAACATACCTGGGTGCATCACTAAGCAGCGATATTGTTGCGAGATGGCAAAATTGTGGTTATTCTAGGTCAACAAAACCGACAGCCAGCTAGTACTGGTGAATTGCTTCTATCCTGGTTTTTTTCTCTCATGATATGATCAGTTGCTACAGCACTAACTTTTGTCTGTTTGTTTTGCTTCACTTGAAGTTGCTCGTACCATATCGCGATTTACAAATCTTCAAGCAAAAAATTATCACATAAATAGTAAAGCGGACCAGGATCATGCACGCCAGTACATAAGGCGATAATTGACCAATAGTCTGATTTTACATTTGTCAGACAAGGTAACCGTTCGCAGAACAATGAATTAAATATTCCTCAAGCAATGAATTAAATATTCCTCAAGTCCGATGCTGTGTGTAATATTCCAAAACACCCTAAGGCGATAATTGACGAAAGTCTGATTTTACTTTTGTGCATGAATAAGCATCAGCATCAGCTGTGTGTAATATTCTAAAACATCCCTAAGGTTATAATTCAAGTGGTGCTGTTTCTGATATTGCAGGACGCAATCTTTACGCTGTACCGTTGTGGTATCAGCTGCGAATACAATGATGTGATGTGTATTTGTGAATCAATCAAGTATATTTAGATCTTTCTCAAAACATGTAGGACTCTTAACAGACCTAAACCAGATCAACCGATCAAACACATGGGTTCCGTTTAAACACTTCGATACTTTCAATATATGTTAACAACAGCTATATGCACTAAAATGCACGAATAATGCGGTGGCTATATTGCTATTTTCCAAAAATACGAACGCAGCACACTGTCGCGAGCATTAAATCATTGGATCGTCAGATGACGGTTTTCTGTGAAAGCATTAGCAACATCATTTGTACAATAGGGGCAATGTTAGAAGAACTACCCTCAGCAGCGTTATACTCCTTGATGATCCCGAGCATAAACGATATGATAAGGCTAGTGTAGCCACACTTATATGATTAGGCCCATCCATATATGGTAACCTGCATTTATTTCTAAGGTGCTTCACATCCATCAATCTATACATGAGTTTCTAATTGGTTAATGTTTTGACTAATATATTGATGTTTGACCAGTGATTGTATCAACGGAGATAGGAAAAGAACCACTGGGCGAATAATTTCCGACAATTGATATTTAATACTTTTCGTATTCAGGAGATTAGCTTCAGTGTCCCTGGTTTGCCAACCATCATAATATCAATGTATAGGAGTTTATCATTTAGTGTTGCGAGTTTCACTTTGATATTTCTTAGCATGCTTTGTTATCATAATAATTATACTGCGGTGTCATATTTGACAATAAATAATATGATGCATAAGTTGGCGAATAGCAGGCGATTTATCCGGTGTGCACGCATGAAAAATGGAAAAAACATTTCATCCACTTACAAAGGGTTACGAAGCAATTATGCGAGCTGCTTATAATTGCAATTAATTGAAAAAGCATGAACGCGAATATGACGAAGTGGTTGGAAACTTACAGCACTGTTCAGTATACTACAAACATAAAATAATAATAATAATAATAATAATGATGAATAATAATATCGTAACAAGATCAGGCAGCCTAGCATAGTCTGATGGTCATAAAAAGTCGCCTCAAATTGTGGCATGTTATACCAATGTGAATTAATTGTGCAAGTGAATTGACTTATTCTAAAGCTCGATATAAGTTCATTATATATATATATATATATATATATATATATATATATATATATATATATATATATATATATATATATATATATATATATATATATATATATATATATTTTTATATATATTATATATATATATACATAAAGGGATATACATATATACATTTATATATATTTATTATATATATATATATATATATATATATATATATATATATATATATATATATATATATATATATATATATATATATATATATATATATATATATATATATATATATGATTAACAAAATAATGGCCCAAGTAATTGTATAAACCATGAATGTTGTGTTACGAGTAAAGCCTGTTTCACATCAGCCTTGTGGCAGCCGTGCACATGTCTGTGAACACCTTTTAGAGAAAAATCGCCTAAATGTCTCAAGACCTTCTTACAAATTTCACAAGACGCAAGGCAGTCGCATCGTCGCAATCTCAATTTTCGACATGCACATTATTTCGGGCGATTTTTTGACGCTCGGCATTCGTCATGGGTAGATAGCAGGATGAAGAGTGTCTCTCTGTACTCCTCGTAAATAGCCTGACACACTTCAGGGACAAAGAGTGAGATAGTGTTGTGTGAGAACCTAAATCCGTACTGTAAGTACATGAAAGTCATTGCGGTGACAAGTTAGCGTAGCGTTATCGCTATCGTCTCCCAGGGCTCAATGGAACTACGACCCCTGCAAAACAAATCCGTATAATGAAAATTAAAGGTTGCTATAACTGCTCCCCGGACTCAATGAAATCAGGGATCTTGTAAATGAAATCGTGAATTGAAAATTAAAGGTCACTATTAATGAAACAGAAACTACATATATTGTACATTTAAGTTGCATTTTAATGTAAAAATCAAATTTGTACGTGCCTTCTATATTTTGTGATGCACGGGTTGACCCATAGCAGCAGCTCGGCAAACATGTTGCGGCTCATTCTGATGCAATTCATGTAGTCGCCCTTGGACTCTATCTCTAGCGCCTGAAAGAGGGTGTGATATTGTCCAAACAGCCGACGACACTCAATCCAGGGTTATACCCACCAACGCCTCTCTCGCCTTCTTTGACGAAGTTGCTCACGGATAAGTAGCATCAGAAGTGCTTCATGACGCTCTTCTTCATCTAGCAGTATTCTTCTCAGTACGACCACAAGCAATCTTCGTGGAAGAATATCCATTTCAAAGACGAGATGTGTTAACGACCCACTATGATGAAGATGTGACGGATGTTTGCACTTACCCTTGTATTTATACTGTCACATGGGACGAATTTGTACGATGAACGCACAAACATCGTAAGATATTCGTGCGTCACTCTTTCTTATTGCACGATGGTCGCAAGAATCTTTTGCGAATTCTTGCAACAGCCCTCCGTCAGTCTTGCAAATGTGTACGGTTGCTGCACGGCAATCTTGAGACAGTTGTACGAAATGTTTCCTACGTTCAAGCTGCGAACGTCGTGCGACCCGAGAGACAACCGTGCAAGCATCGTACTGCAGCCTTGCAATGAACACGACCAGTGTGGACATGTCTGGATGCATTGCGAATTTGTCTGCGTTCTGTCTACTGTGCCTCGGACTTGTGAAATCGTGCGACATAATAATCGTACGGCTGATGTGAAGCCTGCTTAAAGGTCCGGTCACAACCCACCGTGCGTGTTTTTAGTCCGTACGTATTTAGGGGAGGCCACGGCCGCCACGTTTTTCTGCAAACGTGGGGAGGGAGTAGCAAGAGCAGGGAGAGAGTACGTCAACGCACGTCACTCGCACGGTTGCGCAAGGTGTAAGCACGTGGCTCGCGTGGTAAGTGAGTTTGAGTGCTTACAACTTGCTTACAACGTACGTTCTCCGTGCGATTGCCACGTTATCGTACGGAGGCCGTACTTACACGTGCTGCTCATGTACGATGTCCTTACTGACTCACTCGCATGTTGTAAGTGCGTGGAAGTGCGATGAACGTGAGTTTTTCCACCCAATGTCGGGGGGGGGGGATATATCAGAACGACCTTCCGAGGTTCTCCAGATGTCCCACCCGAACGCAGCGAACGCAGCGAACGCAGCGAATGCAGCGAACGCAGCGAACGCAGCGAACGCAGCAAAAGTTCTGCATGCATTAAAAGTGCTACGGCGTGTCTGCGTGCTCCCAAATCCGTACTGAGGCGGTACTCACCACATACGGATCCCCAAATTTTGCCCACGTTTTTGCAAGTGGACAGCACGCACTTGCAAGTACGGCGGGTTGGGACCACGGCTTAACCAATGCATTGACATAGCACCCTGCGATTAAAGAGTTTCGTGTGTGGTCAGCTATCATTTGTTACCCCTAGGATCATTGAATATAAAACTTGACGAGACATCATGGGCACATATTTCGTTGAGGAAGCATTAAACGGCGCATGTATTCCACGTAAATGATTACTCTGAAACCGCTATAGCAAGTTAAGGTGACCCAAGCTTGTAAGGGTTAAGCCCAAGTTCAATATGCTATGTTTTAAAAAGTAAGCGTTGCTTTGAAATCCTGCGCTACATGCTGCTCGGGCATGTTTATAAGGTTAGTTTACAAACATTGATATTTTAATAGGCAATGTAGCATACCGGATCTCACCACTCATGGGCAACACAATTATCGATCAAATTTTCAAAAGTAGAAACTAAGTTTGTTCTTCCAAACAAAATTGTTTGCATATTTAAAATGCTTACCTTGCTTGCATTTATCATGTATTACATTCAAAATCTTGTCTCTGTTAAAACTCAATGAATTTGTGAAACCAAATAAAAACAAAATTCACAGGGGAATTTTCAACATGTTAGTTATCAATATGAACAATATGTAATCTACATTCATTAGCCGCCACAAGATTATTGCATGAGTCAACTCTGCACCGAGAAAATTTCTGCTAAGTTGCACACTACTTGCTTAGTTCTTTGTCACAGCACTTGACTGTTCCAACAAATTGACTTATTACATGATGACAGCGGAACATTGCAAAGTTTGTACGCGACGATTCTCCCTATTATTTGTTGCAAGCTGCCATGCGACCATTTATTTATCCAATATAACGCTCCACAGAAGACACCGCACTATACAGTACTATACGAATGATTGGCAATATCCGTTAGTTTTTATCTGCAATTTACAGTAGCCGGGACACTGAGAATTCATGGATCATATCAAATGACAATTTTTGTTAAATAAAGGACGCATGGAATACAAGTACCATTGCTGGGTCCTAAATATCTCTGGTCTCCTCTTGACTCTCTCTCTCTCTCTCTCTCTCTCTCTCTCTCTCTCTCTCTCTCTCTCTCTCTCTCTCTCTCTCTCTCTCTCTCTCTCTCTCTCTCTCTCTATATATATATATATATATATATATATATATATATATATATATATATATATATATATATATATATATATATATATATTTATATATATATATATGTTTTTATATATATATATATATATTATTTGCTGCTTGGATACAAAAGTGTTTAATCATTTAATAATGATTAATATGGCTCCTCGCACGGAACATTTTCCTTACCGAAAGGTGTAATCAAAGGTTCTATCACATAGAATTGAACCATGACCTGTGTATCTGAATATAAACTTAATTTCAATGATGTTGGCTGCCATAACATTTCAATTTCTTGTATGGATTGAAATAGATCCAAGAGAGCTATCATCAAGCTTTGGCATGTCTGAATAACACGTATGTGAATCATTGCCCTAATGCTGTAGAGACGCCACATTTACCGCAAATTTCCTGGCATGTATATCCGTCACAGGTGTCAGCTGGCAGCTTTTTGCGATAACCTATACTCAGTATTAGCCCCATTACCATATTCTTTTGTATGAAGTGGTATTTAACGTTAATATGTATAAAATTTGTCATCGTACATCTAGTGTGGGTGAAAAGTTTAATTCTATTAATATCAACGTGTCGTGTATCAAGGGAAAAGATTTTTACCACATTCTATTTGCCCGTGCATAGTGGCAAAGTGACATTTTGGACAATTGTATATATATATATATATATATATATATATATATATATATATATATATATATATATATATATATATATATATATATATATATATATATATATATATATATATATATATATATATATATATATATATATATATATTATCGATATCTCTATCCGGTATATCTATCTTATATCTATATCCCCATGATTCTATATATATATATATTAAATTCATCGTTACCCCCGGTTGTCTTTTCCCCATGATTCTCGCGATATATTAAATCACTGCCATCATATTAACCCCAATCACTCATTTAAATATGGAATATAATAATATGTTGGTGTAATCTGCGACGGCGTTATCGTAATAGTGGTTTTTCATAAGTACGCAACACCTAAATGTTGCTTATGTACGCTTATTTAAGGAATCAGGCATTCAAGATAAAACTCTCTGACGAGTAATTAACATATGTAGTTTAACATGCATATGACTGAAGTGCCACTACGGGTAATAAATATTGTTTATAACGTTCGACGGCTTATATTTGTAGGATTCATTTTTCATGTAAATTACGCTGCGCAATAGTGTTTTAAATGAAGAGGAAAGCAATACTGCATCAATGCCAAGAATAGTGTTTGGACGGCGAAATGTTTTGCGTTTAGCTTATAAGATTCATATTATTAGTTGGCCTTGGCTAATTGTGACATACACTGCGACGTTTAAAGAGTTGAGCATATGATTCTTGCCTACAGCGATCCTATCCGACGGATCATAAATCGCACTAGCGGCAGTGCGTAGTGATATGAAATAAGTGTCAACCATTCGCCTGCGTTAACTAGCCGCAATAAGTCATTGGTTATCATCGTGGTAAGGGCGCTCCTGCTTGAAGGCATGCACATGTATTCAAACATTCTCATGTACTATCCGATTGCTCACAGAACATTGAAAGATTCTCTATCTGATTATCCGCAAGCTGTCCTGTGACCACATATACATCCCTCATAATGCGCCTTCAGAATCCTCAGAACAATCTCATCCTAGACAAACGATGGGCGCTATCGGCTGCGTTTCATCTACAATGGATATTAGCTGTGACACTTTTGATCATCAATCACATTAATTGGCGATATGCCGAACAATACGAAGCCAACAAAGTACAATCCATTCAGAGGGTCCAAAAGGATGCCTTTGCAGCTAGACATTATTGCGAAACGGATAATGCTAGTGGTTGGACACGTCGGCTCGAATATGCTTGTAAGCCAAACTAATAACCTTCGTGTCACAATAGTTTAATGTATAGGAGAACCGGAAAAACCAGCAAGCATTCCTGATATTTGCATAAAGACGACGATTTAATAATCATATTTCTATGTGAGAACCGTTTTATTAAATACAGCCGCGAACTTTAAGAGCGCTATTTGCTAAAAGTTCGAGTCACATTCGGGCGGATTTGAATAAACTCTCTCTTTGATGGATTTTTAGGCATAGAAATGTTCGATTTAATAAGTTGTGATGCAGATATGCTTGCGATAAAGATACATATGTTGAGATACGCAACTGGCGAGCAGCTTTACGGGTTAGGGGGAGTGTATCACGTTTTATATTCGATCTTCTTATCGCCTTCAATGATCCATCCGAATCCATGAGCAATACAAATTTAGGCGAATGATTTGCTTTATCTTCGCCGTATCATCTGCTTTGCCTGACACCCGCTATAACTCTGACACGAGGATCATATTTATAAGCGATATAAAGTCGTACAGGGCACATAGTGTACTCATTGTAGTTAAAAGGCCAGTTTATACCTGAGAATATAGAAACCTTTCTTTGGTCATGTCACTATTAGGATACGGATACTTGTCAATAAATGCGGCTTGCAAATATATTTGATTGATTGCCGTGATTACTCTGTCCTGCGATCTCTTCAAGAGAAGGCAATATAACCAATTTTGTATCTGTCACTTTGAACATGAACGTAATATACCCATTCTTTAAGAACGCGACGCGGGTGAGTTCGAAAACACACAGGGACGTAATATATAATGCATTTGGTCAATTAACTTGACAACAATTACAACTATATGCATTATAACGAATTGTGAAAGAATTGAAGGGAGGTCATACTGTTGTTCAGCAATTCAGCGTGATTTAGCATTATCTTGAAATTAAGGGATAAAGACTTTTCAATTTGTTGCCGATGCTTATGGTTTCTTAAGAACGGGAAAAGGTTTTGATAGTATTGGCCTTGGCTAACAACACATTGTAACGTTATCACTGCTTTGAAACGCCTGCAATACGGCAAGCATTAGAGTTGCCTGATATTTATTACTCTTCGATGCTTCCACCAGGTTACAGCATTAGGAAACTAGTCGAACTCGGGTGAAGTCAACAAAGTTTTAATCATTCGTTGAAATCATTGTACCGAATTGGAAATTTTGCAGTACAAATAAAGTCCACATTTAAGCCGCGATACGATTATAACCACAAGATGGAGAATACTGTAGCTCCGCCCAGCTCGTAATCTTCGAAAACATTGAAAAGCCCTCTGCGAGGAAGACGAAGGATTTTTCAAAATGTCGCAAATCATATAAACTCGTTACGCACAAATAGCTCATGATAAATTCGAGAGGAACAGAGCACATTTGTCTGCAATAAGGTGAATTATGTGACTGATGATATATTTACCTGCCGTGTACACAGAGTTATTCCATTTCAGTATCAATGAATGCAATAAAGTAATGTCCTAGCGTGATTTCCCTGATTAAACATATGGTTGCTGAACTTGATATTACCACATTTCACCTTACCAAGTAGATGACGGCCTAACCACTCGTGGCAACCTTTAGTAGCAAAGCAAATTAACGTGCAGTACAAGCATCAGGCTCCTACATAGAATTTGTAATACATTGGTGAAGTCACCAATGTCCAATAAACAAAACCTTTAGCAGCCTGAAATGGCTTGTTCCGATTTATGCTGTAATACACATAATGGTATGCTTAAATACAGGTATAGCTAGTTTGTGGTCACCTCAAATATTGATGATCATGGCGTTTTCGTGGAACGGATTGCTTTTCAATGATCTATACGTGCTTGGAATAAGAACGAAGTAGGGTTCATGGGGATTGTAAACCATCCCGAGAGACCCAATTGCCGTCCCCTGTTACCCATAATAGCTAGATATAAAAGTTGGAGGAACATCAGCAACACATGAGCACATCTTGTCAATAAAAATGAGATTTGTGTGGGCTGATGGGTCGTATGACTCTCGATTTTAAATATATCAAGTTAATAGGGTCACAATTATTGGCTGACCACATATTGATGTAGTGTTTGTTGCTTAATTGCTTAATACAGTCAACGGCGCTATTCACACGTAAGTATCGGATAATGACAAAGGGATAACAATGTTGGCCATGATCACATCGAGTCTTACAATGATATGGAGTTAAGACGAAATACTACACAATTCATTCAAATATTGGATTTGATAGCAATCACTTTTATGCGAACTTTTGCCAACATAACAATTAGGTCCAGTTCTATGTCTTAGATGCATTTCGTTGATGACAGGACCATGACATGTTCCCATAGAACATCTTTGAATATATTTGCCGCATCATTTTGTGGTATTAGTCCCTAATGGGCCAGATGGATAAGTTTGATGAAGCCCTGTTCGTTCGATGGTTCCTGGAGTGTCCAGACATTAATATCCACATTACCAACGTTGTTTGTATACCCTTGGACTCATCGTCTGCGCATGGGGACATATTAACGGCGCAGTCATTTTACTTGAAGCAAGCGTTGAATCTAGTCACATTGACTTATTTTAAAAAGTAGAGCAGCTTTAGGAGGTATTGCGTAGTAAAGAAAACCCAGATACTTGCGCACGCAGTTTCTACTCTTTATCAAATTACTATGAGTACGTTATATGTACGAAAATCGAAAGAGATCCTCCCTCTGTGTAAACTTTGCAAATATTCTATTACCCTACTATTTTGTTATATACCAACATAAACAATGTAAATGCATGTCTTTGGTCACGATGATGTATCTTCGTATGAAGAAGATAATTTGAGCGTTGCTCAACGAGTTTAAAGCTTAGCCCCTCTGGTATAAGAGTCCCATGGTAAACTATGATAACTTGCTGATACCGTTTTTGACACATTTCCCGGCCGACTGACTCGGCTATATATGATCCAGCACCATAATAATAGTGAGAATAAACACAAATACCAACGGAGATTTTCAAAGTGCTGTTCAGAATACTACAAACATAAAATAATAATAATAATAATGTTGAATAATAATATCGTAACAAGATCAGGCAGCCTAGCATAGTCTGATGGTCATAAAAAGTCGCTTCAAATTGTGGCATATAATACCAATGTGAATTAATTGTGCAAGATAATTGACTCATTGTAAAGCTCGATATAAGTTCATTATATATATATATATATATATATATATATATATATATATATATATATATATATATATATGTGTGTGTGTATGTATACATATATATATAAATATATATTTATATGTATATGTATATATATATACATAAAGGGATATGTATATGTACATTTGTATATATTTATTAAATATATATATGCATAAGTACATACATACATACATATACATATATATATATATATATATATATATATATATATATATATATATATATATATATATATATATATATATATATATATATATATATATATATATTTATACAAGTCCGACCATTTTGGTACAATTCACCAACCATCTTGGCCCATACTTACATTTTGACCGATGATCATGGGGCCAAAATAGTCAGCGTCATCCCATAGGCTTACACAGCTGCGCTTCCCCACAAAATCGTAACTTTATTTGCTTCTACTCCTCCTAAGGTTGGAATCTTATTATTCGGGATAACTATCCACTTTTTCTTGGCGTTAAATGCATTTGCCTGAATTTACATTTTGGCCAAAACGACCATTTTGGCCATGTTGAATAATCGGTCATTATATGGCTTTGTTTGATGTATATTTGCTTCAAACTTATATTCATGATTTGTGTGACTTTTAACTTCAATGAACAATTCTTTGTTTTAAATTATTGCTTGAAATGAAAAACATACAGATTTTGAATGAATATATAAATCGGCAGATTAAAGAATAACGGGCGGCACTCGCTCAAATATCTTTACGGGCGGATATAAAAAAAATGGCGATTTTAATGGGAAATCCGTGGTTGTAAGTCTTTGTCAACTCATTTTTGGTGTTTTTTTCTCAGTATATATCCGTCTGATAATGTTTAATTTAGATAAATAAGAACAAATGTAGTACTTAAGCTGGGAATTCTAGAAGCAGATCAGCATTTAAAATGTTTTGAGAATCTCACTGAAATGAAATACCGGTTTTTTCGATCTATGATGTGCAAAGTTCGAGTAATCAATGAAAGCATATCGTATCAACGGACTGTTTTTATCAAGTGATTAATTAAAAAGATTGTTCTGTGTTATCAGTTTGCTCGTGTCGTAAAATCCAAATGTTCCCACTAACGCACCTGCGGGCTCAAGCTGAAGGTATATTTTGGGATTGTAACTATTCCAGCCTGCCATACCTCGTGGAATTTCCGGTACACGAGCGAACATAAACAAGACGATCGGTCAGCCATGACAATTTTACACGCACTGTTTCCATGTGATTCTCGCTCGGTCAGTATGATTCTAACGTTTATAGATTGAATATCATTCATGTAACAATGAACGTTATTGTTGCGGAAAGAAATTTCATGTACGACAAATTACGAAATACCCGTAGTTTACAGTGGTTAGCGAGCTTCACCGGGCTGTTCCGCACGTGGGCTCTACCCTGCTACCGTTCACACTCACACTTTCCGATCACGAACACCATTCCAAGGGCCAACAATACCCAGATACCACGTTAACGTGACTAGATGCCTGCAGTTTGGTTGGATAGATCTATCGATTACCAATGATTTTTTTTTAAATGTATTTCCTAACGTTCATTAAACCGTATCGACTATTGCCTACGGCTTTTGCTGTCATCTGTCAGATGTAAACATTGCCTAATCCGCTCCGGTATCACAATAACCCAAACAGACTTCAGACTTTATGCCCTGTAACTAACAATGTTGTATGGTGGACTATGACACTAGCCACCCCTAGCCTAGTGTCATAGTACACCATATAAGTTATATAACTACTCTGGTGGTAGTGCGTTAGTAGGGTGGGGTTACTCTTTCAAATTCAATGTTTTTTCAAAGGTTGAAGATTGATAATTTGCTTTCAACATTCTTGAATAATATACTAACTTGCATCAGTAATGTGACCTTTAACCTACCTTTTAAAGTACTTTTATTGGACATGGAAATAGCATGATCTGCTAATATCATGTATCATTGTAATACACTAAAACATGAATTCTTTATTACATTCCTATAAGTTTGATTATGTGTTATATGATAGTCACAACTTTTGTTATCAATAAGTCAGGAGAATGATCCTATCTGTATCTCAATAATAGCTATCAAAAACAAACTGTGCTAGTTTTAGCTGCCAGCCAAGTTCAACAGTGGCTTGCCAAATAATTAGAACCTAGGTGGGTTTTTGAAGTCCAGAGCCTCTTTTGTCAGGGTATCTGCCACATCAATATTGGTAGTAAAAATGTAGTCAAATGTTCAATAGTAAATCACATCATTTGAATATGTCATGTATAAGCTATAAATGCCATGGTCATTTGTCAGTTAGTCTTAAAAGCTGTGCATCTGATCTAGTGTTGATAGGGGTATTAAGCATATCTGAAATCCAAAATCACACATGACACAGTACAGTTTTGCCCTGTAAATCTGTCAGCTTGTAAACGTTTGGTGTCACATTTTCTAAATAATGCAAGTCACTCATATATTGATTGTGACATTATTGAAAAAATATTTCTTAGCTATGTTAACCAAATAGGGAATACCTGTCTCAAAAATTAAACATGATCCACTCTTATATTGATGATCACTTACAAAGTAAATATCAGCGCTGCATGACCTTTTGTTCCTGAGTGATTTACTCAATGGGAAATAATTCTTGATGGCACGTTTTCTTATAATGCAAGCTTGCAACTTCACATTGACCAAATCTTGCAAACTTTAACTCATAGCTTTATGGCTCTTGACCTCTGACTTGCTAAATAAAAGCAAATTAAAATTGCTTGTTCCAGGAAAAATGTAGCTAAGTTTTTATTAGCTCATGGGTGTTAGGGTGAATCATTTCTTAATAACTTAAATAATTAGGCTTAAATGCTAAAACTTTTTGCATACTTGGGGATGGACTATTGTTGCTAGACAAGTGGGTTTGGGAGTTATTTTTCAGCCCTGGTGTGTCATTGAATACAAAGATATACTATAAAAGCTATGATTAAATGCTGTCAAAAGCAGCAGAGTTCAATAGCCATAGGTCTTCTGTCTTTATTGTTAGGCAGTGAGATTGACTAGGTGTTTGTGATGACATTTTGCTCAGCAGCACTCACAATCTGGTAGTGATTAACTGCTTTACCTCCTGTTCTGGGTTTAATATTATGGACCCAGTATCTCAATTGAATCATATTGGAGATTAATATCCTCTGTGTTGGTTAATCTGCCCAATTTAGGAAATTTATTTTTTCAAGATGGGCAACAGTATCAGCTGTCCAAACATCTCAATTATGCTCATCTATCTCTGCAAGACACCTCCTCATATCAAATGGAGCCTGTCTTGCTGTAGGGCCACTAGGCTCTTGCTAAGTGAAGCGAAATATTCTTTAGTCTTTTCATTTCATGACATTTGGTGATTTGATATAAATGAATAGTTAAAGATAAGAATAGTGAGGAGGTCATGTGGCTTCATCTACATTACTGACAGTAATGTAGATAGTAATGTAGGTGAAGCCACATGACCTCCTCACAATTCTACATAATGAGTTGCATGTGCAATATTAAGGTCCATGTGCTTAACCACCATGAAAACAAATTTTATGTTAATGGTAAATTCACAACTTCATCAATATTGTGGTTTCATCAGTTTTGTGGCTTTACAATATTGTGGCTTCACCAATATTGCGGCTTCACAAATACTGTGGCTTCAATAATATTATGGCTTCATCAATATTGTAGTTTCACCAATATTTTGGCCTCACCAATACTGTGGCTTTACCAATACTGTGGCTTCAATAATACTGTGGCTTCACCAATATTGTGTCTTCATAAATATTGTGGCTTCATAAATATTGTGACCTCACCAGTGTTGTGGCTTCATCAATGTTATGGCTTCATCAAAATTTTTGCTTCACCAGTGTTGTTGCTTAACCAATATTGAGGCTTCACAAATACTGTTGCTACACCAATATTTTGGCTTCACCAATGTTGTGACTTAACCAGTGTTGTGGCTTTACCAATATTGAGGCTTCACAAATACTGTGGCATCACCAATGTTGTGGCTTCACTAGTGTAATGTTTTCACCAATGTTGTGGCTTCACCAATTCTGTGGCTTCATCAATATTTTGGCTTCACCAGTGTTGTGGCTTCACCAGGGTTGTGGCTTTACCAATATTGAGGCTTCACAAGTACTGTGGCATCACCAATGTTGTGGCTTCACCAGTGTTGAGTTTTCACCAATGTTGTGGCTTCACCAATACTGTGGCTTCATCAATATTTTGGCTTCATCAATGTTGTGGCTTCACCAGTGTTGTGGCTTTAACATTATTGTGGCTTCGCAAATACTGCGGCATCACCAATGTGGCTTCACCAGTGTTGTGTTTTCACTAATGTTGTTGCTTCACCAATACTGTGGCTTCATTAATATTTCGTCTTCAACATTGTTGCGGCTTCACCAGTGTTGTGGATTTAATGATATTGTGGCTTCATCAATATTGTGACTTCACCAATATTGTGGCTTTACAAATACTGTGGCATCACCAATGCTATGGCTTCATAACATTTTAGCTTCAACATTGTTGTGGCCTCACCAGTGTTATGGATTCAATGATATTGTGGCTTCATCAATATTGTGACATCAATATTGTGGCTTCACCAATACTTTGGCTTCACCAATGTTGTGACTTCATCAATATTGTGGCTTTACACATCTGTGGCTTTTCCAATACTGTGGCATCATCAATATCGTGACTTAACCAATATTGTGGCTTCACCAATACTGTGGCTTCATCAATTTCTTGGATTCAACAGTGTTGTGGCTTCACCAGTGTTGTGGCTTCAACATTGTTGCGGCTTCACCAGTGTTGTGGATTCAATGATATTGTGGCTTCATAAATATTGTGGCTTTACCAATTCTGTGGCTTCTCCAATACTGTAGCTTCATCAATATTTTGGCTTCACCAATGTTGTGGCTTCACCAGTGTTGTGGCCATACCAATATTGAGGCTTCACAAATACTGTGGCTTCACCAGTGTTGTGGCTTCACCAATACTGTGGCTTCACCAGTGTTGTGTCTCCATAAATATGTTGGCTTCACCAATGTTGTGGCTTCACAAGTGTTGTGGCTTTACCAATATTGTGGCTTTACCAATAGATGTGACCTTCTAAGGGTGAAGAGAGCTGGCTTATGTGGATGAGACACCATTATATTAAGTGACAGAAGGAAGTGCACCATAGCCAACCCAGGGGAGCAGTCAAGCATTGAATTCTAGTATATTTATCAATGCTAAGCTTCATAGAAACCTTCCTGGTGGTCACTAGTCAATGTCTGTTATCTCGATACCCAGAAAGAGAATGTTAAAGTTGCCATCAGTGGTCAATGAATGAAGGTAACATTAATTATTGATGGGTGGGCGGTTTGTTATTGGTTATATAATTGCAGTTTAAGTGCATATTGATAAATCAGTTTACAATGTGTTTTACCAATATTCTATTAGTTTATATTCAAATGTAGATTCAGTTTTTGCCACATGAGAGAGATTAGTTTGTACTTCCTTTACTTAATAACAATAGATTGATTCATGTGACATGTTGTATTGATGATCAACTTTATCAGGTTGGTAAAAATTAATGTTGTGTAATGTTTTACAATGACATCCTTTAGTTCTTATGATATAAGACTGATAGGCAGTTTGACAAGTTAACTTTGTGTGTGTAACAGAATGTGCAACTATAGCTGGGGCACAGCAGGAGAATCATCTTTTGCTGAATCATATAGACAAGCTGTTGTATGGATTCACTAATTGTGTCCTAATGGAAACCCACCAAGACTGGACCTCTTGACAGTTTATTACTGATAGTGCAACACGAGGCGTTATTCCTGCTGATCTTGTTCAAATTTATCTGTAGATATGCTTTGCTTGATAATGATATCCTGATAATTGATTTCCTTATATTGTTAACCCTAATGAGGTCAATACATTCAGTGCATTAAGGTCAATTTATTCAGCCCAATCAACTCTGAATGCCTATATTGTGCATGCATTTTTTTGTAGAATTTAAGTGACCCTAGATTGGAAGTGAACAGCAATCAAAGTTTAATAATCAACAAAACAAATTCATCTTCTGCCTAGTCCTGACCTTAACAAATCCTTCAGCACATTGCCTGCAGATGCTGCTGTTTTTTTTCAATTTTGTAACTACATGTTATTATGTGGCAAACTGAATAAAGGTGATATATTTAAAACTTAAAGATTGTTTAATCCATGTTTTAATCATGGTGTCCTGAGGGGATTTATATCATTCACACTGAAAGATGGGATTCAGTTTAATTCTCAAAATAAATCTAATGTAAGGCAAGACAATGATGCTCTTTCGTGAACAGATAAAACATGTAATAAAGAATGCACAATTAATCAATTGGAGGTCAGTTTGACACTTGATGAAGCAAATTGTGAATAGATACATGAACTTATGCAGTTGGACACATCATTATATGACATGCACATACTTTGATAAGTGCCCTGTTGCATAAACTTCTCGGCTGGTTTGCATGATTGCAGTTAACATTTAACAATACGAAAATAAATTATTGAACCATATAATATAAGAGCGAGGACTGGGTTCATAACGCTATGTGATGCTGCCTCAATTGCTCCGTGTCATTCAGTATATAGCTAGCTAGCTCCTCAGCTGCTCAGAAGCCTGTCAACCCGACCGATTTGGGAGACACCCAAATAGCTTCAGTCGAAAGTTATTTGCTCTCAAATTACCATATCTTATTTGCCTTTCATTTACTATATATAAACACTTCTTCGTTCATTTAATTGGAACTGATTTAAGATAATCACCTTGTTGTTTTTGTTGCTCCAAATTTAAGCGTATTTGGCAACTTTGGCCATGTGCGGCAAGACTGTCGCCATGTCGCACGGAGATAAATAGTGACAGCTGTTTGGACTCTCCCGATTCAAGGGACGAGGGATGTTGTCGAACATCGTTGACAGACAGATTACAGTGTTCAGAGTGGTTAAATAACATTAATCCGCCCAAAGCAATCGATATGTATAATAGTTACAGCAATAACTTTAATGATGGCAGTTTAATTATCCATGAATCAGAATATAATTACGTTAAAATATATGACCTACGTGCAAGTTTGACTTGGAATTGTCCGTGCTCCAATAGTAGAGACGACAATCTTCAGAATGTTAAGTATCACTAATTCTTGTTAAAACTCGCAGTACCTAAGTATAAACTTGTATCCAAATTAATAACGGGTACGTTGAAGAACTCCCTTCCTTAAAATAGGTGACTTTAATGCATATTTACTCCGTTCTCCACCTGCCGCTCGGCAAGGTTCGGAATTTTTCGGAGCAAGACATTGCGTCAGCATTTCGTGGAATCGCGCCGATAATTTAACTTCACTTTTTTCTTCATGGCTCGTTGAATATTGTGAATGTACAGTTCGAATTATGTATAAACAATGAGAAATCGACAAAAGTTTCTTTCGGTTCCCGAAAAACCTAAAAACGCACAATACTTTGTGTAAGCTTGTTTGTAGGAATTTAATTTAAGTCGTTTATTGTTTCATAGACCTTCTAAGCTTTGTAACCCAAGGTTGTATAAACGATGGTCTGTCAGTAGTAGGTTGGTTGGGATAATAATGGTTGGTAATATCGGAAGGCAAAAATGGCTGGTCGGCTCATTTGTTTATTTTAATCGCCAATATGGTTGGATATATAAAATGGCCATAATGGTTGGTTATATAAAACGGCCAAAATGGTTGGTTTTATAGAAAAGTTCCAAAATGGTTGGTTTTTTGCATGACAAAACTATCACGACTATTTTGGTACAACCATTTTGGCCTATAATTTTCATAATCTTCTAAAATAAGTTTTGAATGATGATATCAACTGAAAGATGTACAAGGCAAATATATAATGTTTTGCTTCCGCGATATCACATAATTTGAGCTCCAAAAAGCGAAATAATCGAATGACCCAAAATGGTCGGTTTTGTCGATATTGTCCAAAATGGTTGCAATTGTAAGTATATATATATATATATATATATATATATATATATATATATATATATATATATATATATATATATATATATATATATATATATATATATATATATATATATATATATATATATATATATATATATATTTATATATGATTAACAAAATAATGGCCCAAGTAATTGTATAAACCATGAATGTTGTGTTACGAGTAAAGCCTGTTTCACATCAGCCTTGTGGCAGCCGTGCACATGTCTGTGAAAACCTTTTATAGAAAAATCGTGCAAATGTCTCAAGACCTTCTTACGAATTTCACAAGACGCAAGGCAGTCGCATCGTCGCAATCTCAATTTTCGACATGCACATTATTTCTGCGAAATTCGGGCGATTTTTTGACGCTCGGCATTCGTCATGGGTAGATAGCAGGATGAAGAGTGTCTCTCTGTACTCCTCGTAAATAGCCTGACACACTTCAGGGACAAAGAGTGAGAAAGTGTTGTGTGAGACCCTAAATCCGTACTGTAAGTACATGAAAGTCATTCCGGTGACAAGTTAGCGTAGCGTTATCACAATCTTCTCCCCGGGCTCAATGGAACTACGACCTGCAAAACAAAACCATATAAAGAAAATTAAAGGTTGCTATAAATCATACATAAACTGCATATATTGTAAATTACGTGATCAACAACTGCTCCACGGACTGAATGAAATCAGGGATCTTGTAAATAAAATCGTGAATTGAAAATTAAAGGTCACTGTTAATAAAACAGAATCTACATATATTGTACATTTAAGTTGCATTTAAATGTGAAAATCAAATTTGTACGTGCCTTTTAGATTTTGTGATGCGCGGGGTGACCCGTAGCAGCAGCTCGGCAAACATGTTGCGGCTCAATCTGATGTAATTTATGTAGTCGCCCTAGGACTCTATCTCTAGCTCCTGAAAGAGGGTGTGTTATTGTCCAAACAGCCGACGACGCTCAATCCAGGGTTTTACCCACATACGCCTCTCTCGCCTTCTATGACTAAGTTGCTCACGGATAAGTAGTATCGGAAGTGCTTCATGACGCTCTTCTTGGTCTAGCAGTATTCTTCTCAGTTCGACCACACACAATCTGCGTGGCAGAATATCCATTTCAAGGACGAGATGAGTTTACGACCAACTATGATGAAGGTGTGACGGCTGTTTGCACTCACCCTTGTATTGATATTGTCACATGGGACGAATTTGTACGATGAACGCACAAACATCGTAAGATATTTGTGCGTCACTCTTTGTTATTGCACGATGGGCGCAAGAATCTTTTGCGAATTCTTGCAACAGCCCTGCGTCAGTCTTGCAAATGTGTACGGCAAATGCACGGTAATTTTGAGACAGTTGTAGGAAATGTTTCCTACGTTCAAGCTGCGAACATCGTGCGACCCGTCAGACAACCGTGCAAGCACCGTACTGCTGCCTTGCAATTTCAAAAAAAAACTAAGTTCGTTCTTCCGAACAAAATTGTTTGCATATTTGAAACGCTTTCCTTGCTTGCATTTATCATGTATTACATTCAAAATCTTTTCTCTGTTAAAGCTCAATGAATTTGTGAAACCAAATAAAAAACATATCTGTCGAAAGGCAACTAAATTCACAGGGGAATTTTCAACATGTTAGTTATCTATATGAACAATATGTAGTCTATATTCATTAGCCGCCACAAGTTTATTGCAAGAGTCAACTCTGCACCGAGAAAATCACTGCTAAGTTGCACACTAATTGCTTTGTTCTTTATCACAGCACTTGACTGTTCCAACAAACCGACTAATTATATAATGGCAGCGGAACATTGCAAAGTTTGTACGCGACGATTCTCCCTATTATTTGTTGCAAGCTGCCATGCGACCATTTATTTATCCCCTATAATGCTCCTCAGAAGACACCGCACCATACAGTACTATACAAATGATTGGCAATATCGGCTAGTTTTTATCTGCAATTTACAGTAGCCGGGACACTGAGAATTCATCGATCATATCAAATGACAATTTTGGTAAAAAAAGGACGCGTGGAATACAAGTACCATTGCTGGGTTCTGTCGGATGTCTAATGAACATGACCATACTGTGAAATAATAACTTCGAGGGGTAAGATATGTCTGCTTATATTTGCCTGCAAACCATCGTTATTGTCTTAACAGTAGGGGTCGTATGAGTATCGGCAAAGCAACCCGTGTGTAGACCTATTTGTAAAAGGAGGGCAAAAAAATAATAATATTGCAAAGTATGAACCCTCTTATTCAATACTGCTGCTAGATTTCAGAACTTGAATCGTTGCTTCTTGACTAGCAAACGCAGGAAAAATGTATTCAGTGGCATACCTATATAAGTCAACCATACTATTATCGTAAGGCTTGCAAACATTCGAATTTTGTCCAATTACGTAAGCTAGTTGTTTATACTGAACAACACTGATGTTGTTTGCCCTTGATTATATGTTGTCCTATTCAACGTGCTTGACTTCAGTAAACAAAACTATAACTGTACGTTTGTCATGACTTCATTTTCTTAAGTGAAAGCACTTGAAGTGAGTGCTAAGTATCCTCACAATATAAGCCCAATAGATACAATGTTGGTGTCAAGCTGTACAAAAATCAGATTAAATCATTTAATCGGTCTTGAGTCAGTAAAAACATTACTTAATTTATAATTATCTTGATATCGTGCGCAAGATGGTAGTAATATCTTTTTATCGAACAAAAGCTGGCTTACTATATAAAGGGCTATCAGTAGTTAGAAACACTGCACTTGTTTTAAACATGTAATCTTATTATCTCAAAATATAATCATACGGTGACAATACCCTAGCAGCCACAATATAACCTGACAATATAGCCTGACTATGCATAATTTCTGCAATTTGAAGTGCGCAAATTTTAAAGTCCTCTCTCATAAAGTTGCCAAAGATTTCGCAGCGCAATCGGACCCTAGAGAAACGGTTAGCAGTATCTTCTCATATCCATCTACAACGCACATTAACAACAACAATTTCGACATATTGATCATATTATTTGGCATTATATTTGGGACGATAGGAAGCAAGGAATAAAACCTCGATTGGGTTGGTGATAAAAACATTTATAGATTTAGTTCTAGTGCGAAGCAAATACTCCGAGGGGAGAAGAACCTCTTATCTCAATACTTATGTGTGTCGTATATATCGGATAAAGCGGTCATCACTTATATCACCAAAGCAATTTAGCAACATGACTGCTAGACACGCAAATATATTTAAATGATTTTTTTATTAAAAACCGGAGAGGTGGCGCAGAATGAATAATCGATAATCATAGATGTGAAAACACTAGTGCCTACCACTGCACAACGCGCCTCGCATTATCAATAACCGTTACGATCATCGCACTATGCCGAATAACGCTAACAATTCCTAATCGATTTAATATCAACAACTCCGTCACCACACTATGCCAACTGTCACTAACACCTCCATCTCGAGCTAGACATATATATATATATATATATATATATATATATATATAGATATATATAGATATATATAGAGAGAGATATATATATATATATATATATATATATATATATAGATATATATATATATATATATATATATATATATAGAGATATATATATATATATATATATATATATATATATATATATATATATATATATATCTATATATATATATATATATATATTATATATATATAATATATATATATATATATATGTATATATATATATATATATATATATATATTATCTGTATCTGTGTCTATGTGTATGTGTATATGTGTGTGTGTGTGTGTGTGTGTGTGTGTGTGTGTGTGTGTGTGTGTGTGTGTGTGTGTGTGTGTGTGTGTGTGTGTGTGTGTGTGTGTGTGTGTGTGTTTAACGTAGGCAATGGTTGTCTTCGGCGGACGGTGGTAGACGAAGTCATTTGTTCGCTTATATGCGGAATGACGCGTGTTCACCGCTCGTTCGTTTCGGATTTGGGTGCAAATCTTGAGAAAGGACATGTATATTATGACCATCATTAACGATTGGTGTTGTGCTCCTGAGAAAACGATCCATATCTATCTTTTGTCAGCTTGCCATGGAATTCACATGAGCGTTTTAAACAATTGGTGACAAAATTAAAACTAGTGCATTTTCAGGCAAAGTCTGTATGCTGTCGTCGGGAGCTTTGTGAGGAGAAGTACATCATCATGCATTCAAGATACCTCATCGCTCCCCATCTATTCCCGGAAACGCGATACAGTCTCACTGAAGATGCACTGCCACCTATTTTCCAGACAACCCAATGTCTTCTTGTAAGGTGCGGCATTGACAACATCATGAACAAATGCAAGCGAACTGAGGAAGGTCAACGACAGTTGCTGATTTTCGTTTGGTTTACCAGATACCATGTCGTGGATGCTATATTTTACAATATCTTTTATGAATAATCTCAGGTGAGTTTTGTCCTCCTCCCAAAATAGTAGACAAAATCTTATTAGATGAACTGTAGTGCGCTGCCGATTAACCGGGTGCTCTGTTTTCAGATTTAAGTCAACAATATCAACAAATAAATTTGAGCACTGTCATTTGCATGGATATCGTAATGCATCAAAACAGAAATAAATATGTTTGGTCACAATTAACGTAAGAATGAAGAAAATTTACTATATAATTTGAAATTCAAATTTACTTTTTGTTTTATCAAAGTCCTTCAAAACGGCATGAGCCCATCATTATCAGGTGAAAAATGGATAAATTGCCCGACGAGACTGGGGTTGATCATCGCGAAGTCCCTGCTGCATGTACTGTCATTAACTTGGTAAGAAAGTTCAGAACCAACCGAGTGGCTGGTTTCTCGGGGTACTGACGCTCACCTTACATCATGAATATTTATTAACAGTATTAATGCTCTGTGTTTACACACACTACAATGTAAGTGAATATAAGGATTTCGACTTCGCTATTAGATCTGACTCGAGAACCCGAAATTATATCCTTGCATCAAACCGTTTTGTGTGCATTCAATTGAATGGCGGGTTCCACACTAAATCGCTATCAATATCCGCTAAAGATGCAAATATATGAGGCATTTTGCAGTTACAAGGTGCAATTTCAAGCGCATGTAGCTCATAGCTTTCATGGTTTGATACTCAACCGATTTCCCTTTTCTCAAATGCGAATCTAATATTATATATGCCATGCGGAAGTCACGGGTATTAAAATGAACTCAAGCGTAGTACATGCAATCCGCTCTGATTTGACCTAAACATGGTAACCCAATCATGCACCTTGGTTCCGGTTAAACACTTCTAAACTTTCAATATATGTTTATAACGTTTATATGCACAACAATGCACGACAAATGTGATGGCTATGTTGCCTGTTTCTGTAACACTAGCGCAGCACATTCTTACGTAACAGAACGCCTGGTGCATACAATCATTGGGGCGTCAGATAACTTTTTCTGTGAAAGCATTGACAACAGCACATGTACAACAGGGGCAATGTAAGAAGAACTACCCTAAACAGCGTTATAATCCTTAACGATCCCAAGCATTAACGATAAAATATGGCTAGTGTGGCCACACTAATTCGATTAAGCCCATCAATTAATGATCGCCGGCATTTATCACTGAGATGCTTCGTTTTTATCAACCTATGCGTACATTTCTCATTGGTTAATGTTTTTACTAATATAGGGATGTTGGAACTGTGTTAGTATTAAAAGGTATAGAAAAACAATGAAGGCACATGGGGCGATTAATTTCTGATCATTAATATTAACACTTTCCGTATTCAGGAGATTATGTTCAACATCCCCTGGTTTGCTATAAATGCCCTGCCGCCATCATTTAATCTCTGTATTATAGCTTATCATTCCAGTGTTACAAGCTAAAAGTTCTTTGACATGTCTTAGCAGGTTTTGTGATAACAATAATTATCCTGCGGTGTCACATTTGACAATAAATAAAATGATGTATAGGTTTTCGGGTAACGGGCTATTTATCCGCTATACACGCATGCAAATTAAAAACCTTCCATTCACTTTAGGAGACGTCACGACGCAATGATGTGCGCTGCTAAGAATTGGAGTTAATTGAAAAAAAATGAACGCGAGTATGACGAAGTGGATGGAATTTTGCAACACTGTTCAGATTACTACGACCATAAGATGATAATAACAATGATGAAGTACATCGTAACAAGAGCTAGCAGCATAGCAGTAGCAGTCGCATCAATTGTGGCAAATGATACCGATGTACTTCAATTGTGCAAGACGAATGAATCATTTTAAAGCGCGTCATAAGTGCATTTGGTTAGTCAATATGTGAGCCTCTGTTCGGGCTCGGACAAATACCAATCAAGCTGGAGCGTTGCAGCAATAAGCAATAATCTATTCATATCTGTATATATATATAATATATATATATATATATATATATATTATATGTACATATATATATATATATATATATATATATATATATATATATATATATAGATAGATATATATACAAATATTATATATATATGTGTATATATATATTTATATTTATAATATATAGAGAGATATATATATATATATATATATATATATATATATATTTATATATATATCTATCCTCTCTCTATATATATATATATATATATATCTTTATATATCTATATATATATATATATATATATATATATATCTATATATATATATATATATATATATATATATCTATATCTATATATATATATATATATATATATATATATAGTTTTCTTGTGAGGTCAGCAATTCTTTTTGACCCGTTGAGTGAGCGTTAAACGGCGCAATTTTTCTCCCTAAATGGTTACTCTGAAATCGCAATAGTTAAAGTGACCCAAGCATGTAAGAGTTAAATATATTTTTCGCCCAAGTTTAATATGTTATGTGTTCAATGGTAAGCGATGCTTTGATATCCTGCACTTTTTGCTACTCGGCAATGTTTATGAGATAAGTTTACACAAACCGATGGTTTTATAAGTAATAAGCCATACAGGATTTCAGCACTGATGAACAACACAATTAGTGAACGAATTTTCGAAAAATATATACCGCCATTCAATCGCATATTGTACTGCAATTACATGTAAAGTGTAACTTTTCAGACGGCAGCATCTTTCCCATAGTTGTTTGTCAGCATATGGTTTATTATAAAATGATTTTATGCGACGATTCTCCCCATGTTATTTTGCAAGCTGCCATGCGACCATATATTTATCCCATATAATGCTCCTCAGAAGACACCGCACCATTCAGTACTATACGAATGATTAGCTATATCGGTAAGTTTTTATCTACAATTCACAGTAGCTGTGACACAAAAAAAATCGACGATCATATAAAATGGCGAATATTTAAAATACGACGCGTGAAACACAAGCTCTATTGTTGAGTCCTGTCGGATGTCTAATGAACATGCCAATGATGTGAAATGATTACTCACTAAGAGGGGGTTATTAGGGTGGGCTTATTCCCATGTCACTGATATGCAATGCAAACCTTAAAGGAGGGCTCTGGTCAAAGATTCGCTATGGAAAATGAGAGAAATAACTTTTTGGAAAAGGTTGTTGATTTTGTAGCCGCTCTTTGTTGCTGACTGGAATAGCTGGACACTATTGACCAGAATTATGCACTGATAAAAGCAAGCCCGTTTCTTCCGCTCGCTCACCACTTTCCAGACAGCTTGCAGGAGCGACCTTGATCTCACCCTGTGGCGTAGGCAAAGCTTGTCTTTAGCAGGCGGTGGTCCTTTTAACCTCAGTTGATATCGCGCCAATATGTTAATCAGTTTGCGCATACGACACATAGTTTTGTCGTTTACACGCTTAACCTTTATGCATACGTCGCATTGGCATCCCATTGGGATTTAACTAAAGAACAATAATTGAGCATCAATTGCACAAGTTGGGGGTATTTATCTGGCACAGTTATTTTATTATGTGCGTATCTGTACAAATAAATGTCTTTGCGAAATTCATTGATTAAACAACTGTGAAGGACTATTATATAGAAAAATTCGTCGACAGATACAAAGAACCTACTAAACATTGGCGACATCTCGGCTGTAACCGCATATAGAACATGTATTCCACTCAAGCATTGTCTGACTGAATGAAGCGAATGAGCCTTAAGTACCCTCACACATGAATGCTCTAAAAGGGATCTCCATCTTAGAGAAAGCGGTACTCACTCGCAATCAATCACGAGATTAATATTAACGACTGACACTAATACCGCGTCTGGAAGCCACATGTTACTCGTGTGAGCGACTACGGAGAGCACAAAAACTGGTTATGAAGGCAATCGGAACTTGTGGCAATGAATTGCTCGAGTAATCAGTTCCAAGAACATTTTGTAAGGCACGACACATTAATATCATGCGTGCGCTTGGCTGGATGTTCAATTGATTAGCAATAGTTTAGCCGAATGGACTAGCCAGCGACATTTCAACTGGTGTACTTTTCTGATCGCGCTCTATTGTAGCTCAGTATTAGCTGATGGTGAGTGCATCGAATGGATCAGCCATAAATTATCAGGTAAATAATGTCTCGTTGCTCATCACTCCAACATCAGAAGCTATAATAACACAAATACGCCTGCTTCAATATTCTCCCGAGAGGCACAATTCAAAAACACATTGCATTGTATAAAATTCCGCTGCTGCCTTGTGATTTCTTTGAATAACCACAACTATGACTGCGCAGCAATAAACAGACATTCAGAAAATATTGAATATTCACCTTCATATGAACTCCTCAATCTAAAAATAACGCTGCATTTAACAATAACATTGACGTCGGAAGATTTAAGCAGTGCTTATACGCTAGGCGCTTTACATTATGGTTAACTATAACAACATATTACATTATGTTTCAGTGAATTTTAACTTTCAGTGGCAACAAATGTTATTCGTCCTATACCATATTGTGATTCAATAACAGTGTAACTCATGTTCACCCTACCGTAATAAAGTGCTTTCCAAACAGTTCATTAAAACACATAATGGGATTGAATTATTAGCAAATTTAGAATGTGGCAAATCGCTCGTCCTCAGTAATTGCCTCGAAATATAATTGTATTTTCATAAACAAAATAGAATTTATTTCTATGCCCCAACCATTATCTATCATAATCAAGAACTACATAAACATAGCGCAATCCATTTTCCTCAAAGCGCAGCGGCAGCACAAATATATCCCCGATCACGCTCTCTAAGATTTCATAGCATTATGCGGCTCTAGACATTACTGGAATTATCTCTAGGATTTCATCTACAATGATAGCGGTCAACATGTTGCATAGATCATACTAATTGGCGATATTTGAATAGATAGAGCAGATGCATTACTCCCATGAGAACATTGAATCGTATGTGCTACAGAGATGGGAATGATAAAACAACGGATGCTCCGATAGGAGCCAGCATTAATTGACATCATGCCAGTAAACCAAAGTAATTTCCTGCTTATATTACTATATTGACATTCATGCCTACATGAAAACCTTTAAGGAATTCACTGGGCAAAGCCAGTTATATTTTTTTATGAGTTTTAAATTGATACAATATCTACACATCGAAGCACATTTGCAGCATGGCGTGTATATTGCTTTATTCAGCGATAAAAACGCATAAGAAGGCAGTAGCAAAGCATTCGCTTATTTATCGCTGGCCACAAATCTCGTTTAGCGGAGGGACGTCATACTATCATTGGTTGTATGCGAGATGCCACCACAATCGTTATAGCCCTATGTTCCTCCACCAACAGACTCTGTGTAATCTTGTGGCACACTAATTATAATACGTTATCTGTGAAGTTTCATCTGAAATGAAAAGCATAATAACAAGCGACATAAGGGTGCGAATGACACATACCATGCTTCAGGGCTTTATCAGCCTTGCTGTTAACTAACTAAATCTCCCTAACCTACTGCAATAAGCTATATACCACTATTGGAAATGTACATATACATTGCGGTTGGCATTTCACGATTAAGGTACCAAGACTTGTTAAAATTGAAATAGCATGAACCAAACAGCGAATAGGTGTTCGATCGCGCATGCGTTTCAATAATTTTACACATTAGTATCCAATTTATGTCAATTACGCGGAATACAACGCTTCTAATTTTACGCCTCTTAGTATTCGTCATGTGCGCATTGCCTAACAAATTGGCGTTATCTGCGAGGAACAGTGTATAACAACATCGACGCACAAGCTATATCGATAGGTGGTAGTTCCATAGAGAGGATTTGAACGATCCTTATGTAACTCAATTTACGGGGTTCATATTTTGTATAATGCTAATGTGCAAATATATGCAAGGTTAGAGAGACGGGTAAATGTCTTCCAATGTTTACAATATTCAACCAGCGTAATTAATCTCTTATTCAGAAGAGTGTGATTAGCCATCGTGACTGCAAAAACAGCTTTGATATAAGCAATAGTTTCACATAATCGCATTGTTATATATGGGGTTCTTCAGCAAATTATGCTAGTCCCGTAGTTTTTAGAATTTGCTTGTTTAAAAGGGGTTTTGTTCTTCATTAGCAAATGCGGCCATTGTTCTATTCAATAAGATAACATGTTCGGCAATCGACAAAAAATTATGCCTTCATTTTATTCCGTTCTTGAGATTATATTTTAATTGCATATCTGCTATTTATGCTCACAGCGGCCGACCGATTAAGCAATCAACTGGCTTAATGTGCAGATTACCAGTCAACATCTCGCTCTTAGACTTATGCGACACATGCAGGTCCGCAGGATGACAATGCTTTGATGTTAATGCGTGCGTCAAGCAAGGCACGGCGCGTGTCTGTTTTCCCCATCAACTGGAATTCATATTAGTTACTACGACGGTTTCATTCATCGAAGTACTAGACTTTTGATATTAACGACGTAATTGTTACTTGTGTACATTTGACACCACATAGTTACCTCTTTTACTGTAATGCAAACAAAAGCATTCACATTATCAATATGCTTCTGTACACAGCAAATTGTGACCGGAAATGTCATCACATTAATTCACAATGTGCCATGTTAAACAAGTCACTCCGATCAAGTCACTTGAACTCAAAAAGCTTATCATAACACTACAATAACTATCAACCAATTGCGAATTGCAGTTTATATATATATATATATATATATATATATATATATATATATATATATATATATATATATATATATATATATATATATATATATATATATATATATATATCAATAACCAGCTTACGCATGGACTTTTATCCGTGACCGTACTAGTTAACAGCGCTCATCCTGTCATTTTATTACACCAATGAAATAAAAATAATAATGATGATAAAATTTACAAATGAGTTATTGCTTCCCGTTTTCACCATATCCAATGAACTAGGTACAGCACGAGTTTCTTTCCAACAGAGCAGGCAGCGCTTTAATAAGTAATAGAAAAGGTCATCTTCAATCATCCGTGTTTAACGCAGTGTTTATACAGTAACAATGAGTAAAATTCCCTTTTCCTTAGCTCTCTGTGGCATACGCACATCACGTTTTGTACGTGCTTCATCTCTTCAAAAAAACTGACTGTAACGACTAGCGCATCGGCCTCAGTGCTAATCTATTATCAATA
>CM067348.1:31566601-31569101 GCA_034190875.2 Urechis unicinctus | reverse complement strand
CCGTCCATTATCCATTAAATATTCCGTCTTTTAAGCTTATAATCATAAATTTGATTGAGTAATCCTTCCTTCTCTCTATGCATATTTATAAGCATATGTTAACCATATATCTTTTGTGAGGAGCATTTGCATTTATTGTTGTGTTGCTGAAGTGGTTTCGTATCTCTTAACAACGAGGATTTAACTATCACCTGCAGAGTCAATGTATTTCTTTTTACAAACTATGTTTATAGCAAATAACATTACACTGCTATAACATTATACTTATACCTTTTCCCAGATAAACATATTGAGGCTCTTGAGACATCAAGTAAATTGACTGTGCACAGCGTTACCGAAAAAAACTATATCATCTGTAATCTATGTAATTACCGGTGTATATCAATTTAAAATGCGACCGTCATACATTCATGCAAACATCCGACATTATTCCTTGATCGTGGGAAGTGAATTTAGTTATTCAATAAACCATTGTAACTTGCAACAGCTCGCATTTCCCGAAACGTGTTTATATTGCATATAATCTTTAACGAACAAACTATGTTGTACGCAGGCATATTAGAAGATTAACGATTGAGGTGGAAAGGCTTATTTTATTTCGTCAGCGTTTATCTGTATCTGTTGTAACCTTGTCATTTGGTCATTCCTTCTTTATTTACCTCTACTTGTCTTTCATTCTGCCTCTCTTTGATGACAACCGTACATATACAAAGTATTCGACCCTAGCTTGCAATGCACCGCTGATGAATGGATTGTGATCTTCAGAGATCGATAACAATCAACTATAGATCCAGGCTCAGACCAGTAATCTTTCGTTAACACCAATATTGTTCAGCAGCTAAGTTTGCAGCTGAAGCTAAACCCTAACCAGTGATTTACAACAGTCGCATTGAAAGGTTGTTATTGCTAACAATTGCAGATATGTCGTGGATAATCCACGTCATTACCGTACCTTAATCTCACTTCATAATGCACAGCACAAAGATACTCAGTGTACTGATTAAGTATTAGTTAGGCACAGCAGTTTGGAGAAAGGTGTGCAATCACTTATCAACATATTTGCTCCAATACCAATTCGACCTCAAATGACCATGTATGTACAGGCTTTGCGTTTTAAGCGTGCAAAACAAAACCGATAATTAGATAAAGATATGTAAACATACCCTAGCAAACGAGAATGGCTTTAAATGACCTTACTTGATGTTGCAAAATCCCACAGGTATATATATATATATAACAAGGCATTACAATGGCATAGCTAATACAATTACACCTTCAATATATACCTACAACGCGGAAAATCGAGCAAACGGGCAATATCACTGCTGTCCAACATACACAAATCAGAAAGGCATCATTGCAATCATCTGATGCAGTTAGTTTGCTTTTACAGACTGCGAGAATCGATAATACAATATGCCATATACATGCTTTATATGGTAAGTGTAAATATTATCAAAAAGGAAACGGCTATAAATTTTCCTTTGAAGTGCACACAGAGACAAAATATACGGGTCGGTTACTCATTTGCGAAATAATCAGACTTTTAGCAAATGCAGGTGCTATACGATTCCGAATGTGAGTTGCAATATATTACTGATAGATTTTGAGCATGGGTAGCGCCAAAATGCATTCCATTGCAATTTAGCGAGGTGCGGTGCCCAATTGCAAATCTCATCGGACATAACTATCTATTTTGCATATCGGAAAATCTGCCTCACATTAATGATTGAAACATACGACTATCGTTAATGACTATCCCGTAAGGGAATGCAGACTCTCTTTGCGACACATAAAGCATTGCTTATCGCTTGCAAGTATGGCAGTGATATAATCTAGACATAGGAAGCATTCTAATTGCCATAGCTTTCCGATTAAAACGACTTGTATGCGCGGCATATGGTGCTTTCCATTTTCGCAAAGATAAATGTCTTTACAGCCATCTTGTCTCGGCGTAATTAGCTAGTTGGATTGGTAAGTTAAAGCTAAAAGGCACATTCGACCTGACACTTGAGTGAAATAGATGATAGTCAATATTTTCCCAACCTCTGATCCAATGATCCATAACAGACCGGAACACAACTAATGCATCACTTTGCTATGCAGTTACTATGGCGTGACTCTTAGCCATATATAAGAACTGCCATCTGAACCTAAATGATCCCTGCATTATATTGCTATACTTCTACGCCGTATTACCATTACAGCAACACGACCCAGATAACAATAGATGGGAGGTTCATCAGGTACGTACTTTTATACATGGACTCATTGATACCTCCTGCAGTCTGCACATGGACAGGCAAAGTATGATCTACATCAACGAGTAGTCATATGTTTCCGTTGATGATATGAGCTCTGGTATACGCGTTTCCAATAAATTGGTCCGCTTACAATAGTTAGACGTGATATTCAATATTAATGAAATGGCAATTCAACGTTAACTGCCAAAGCAAGAAATGTGCGCTGACATTTCATTTATCGCACGATTGTGCTGCTA
>CM067348.1:31527998-31566501 GCA_034190875.2 Urechis unicinctus | reverse complement strand
TCATCTCCTGAGCAATATATGAGCGCGACACGAAGCAACCTAGTCTCGTTATTAATCTGAAATGTGTATAGCATCACCTACGTCTAAGGTCCCAATTGTCTTCTTTATTTGCGGTCCACCGGGTACCTGGTTAACGTCCTGAATTCAAACAGGACAGCAGCATAATTGGTCTGGATGCATAGGCATTCGATTAATCCCCAGATACAATACACTTTAGATGTAAATAGAGAATGTTTTATAGTAACTATATTGCTCAGACCTTGTATGAATACTTAGTCCAAAACTTTTGTGATCCAGCTTGAATGATTACATTCGTTATTTTGAAGGCTAGACATCGCCAATGACATGATGCTCTTGTAAATACAAGGATTACAGCTAGTCACTGGCATACTATTACTAAGTAACTATAAAAATCCGTTCCCTTATATCCGCGTCGGATGACACCTTAGGCTCTTGGGGATGTCGTTTTATTAACATGAGCGGAATTTAACCTTAGCCTGGAATGCAGTGTGACAAATCGCTGCCAATAAATCATGGTGACTATAATACTGAGTTGTGGTTAACAGTATATGCTTGTGGGGAAATGACCGTGGCAATAGACAGTGCACCACAGGAGGTCATTATGATTTCATGACACGTTCTGCCATTACCAAATATGGTTAAGCCCCATCACTTATTACAGTTTGTGTTGAGTTCGGGTGTATGATGCGAATGTCATACGACGTATCACGTAAGCAAATTATACACGATCAATCACTATGCTGCCCAACTTACTTGTCCATTCATAACTCTGTAAGTGATGGCAGTCTTACATCGCATTTTGAACATTCAGCAAATGATTCAGCGTAGTTTAAATGTTGTAATTTTTAATTGATGGCAGCGCGTGACAAGAATTATTAAACTAGGGGCTTTTGCCACCTTAGGGTCTGAAAAACAACATCAGGGCAAGTATTGACATATGGTTAGGAGCTACACGGATGTCGATTGTTTGTTAGTCGATGTGTAACACAAAGAGCGAAACAAATGTCTTAGCATAGCAAGATCTGCTAACTAGCAACGATTGTGGGAACGTCTGTTATCATTTAGCTTTATATTTTGTGCCTTGATAGGACCACATCAATGATGAAAGATTTGTAATATACAACCTATGCAGTTTTTTCTTGTGTGTAAAATGAATCAGATAAAAACATTCATTGTCAGGATGCATAAGGTAGGCATTAAATACTCACCTGATTTCGCGAAGGATTTTAACGCGTTACTATCCGGTGGGTTGTACTTCGGCTCAACAGCATTCCGGAGATTGGAACATTTTACAGCTCATAATAAAAACAGTTCGCCTAGGATAATCAATAAAATCCTGCAAAGTAATGTGACTTGGTTGAGTCGATGCACCGACCGACACATCGCCCTGCAAATACTTCCATCTGCGGGGCACATTGGTCACTGTACATTCTCATCTACCACAATAAAAAGACCCGTCTCCCAGTACAACCCAAATTGGTGTAACTGGGCTCTAACAAGCAGACTAATTGGCCATGATTACTTTATAAATGCAATCAATCAATCGGGAAACGAATGACACTTGCGATTGCGGACAGCCGTTAGCATTCAAAACATATTTCTTCCTAAAGGTCGACAATCCCTGCATGGAATATATGCTCCTTAGAATAAAGCAGAAAACTTATAAAATAAATTCATTATATAAGGACACTCTGATAGATTTGCAAGTCGTGTCATCTTTACCCGCCGGGTCCAAGAATAATCAAGTATAGAGCAGACACTTCTGAACTCAAAAGCTTTATTATGCTATAATTGTCGTAAAATGATTCTGATATAGCAATCCGACCATGAGATGATTAGACACAACGATTTATTAATAACATAGGGCAATGAACACAGACCAGTCTTCCAAGATGCAACAAAGCGAAGAACACAATTGCATAACACGATATGTCCCGCTGGCATATTACTCTAGAAGATCTATTCTACCGCTATATTACCAATGATGTCGAATGAGCTGGTATTTATGAAGGATCATTATTGCACGTCAAAGTAAAATCAGCATGTAGACATAGCATACCGGTGTTAATGGTCAGGAAAACAGTATATGTTTAGGGATGAGTAAAATTACACAGCATGTGCAGCAATGAGGATATATTCCGATGCATTAGTAGACACACTACGAGTGAGCATCCAGGCTGCCATCTACTCTCTATATTAACGCAGTAAAACCATTAACAACCTTAAATGCAACCAAAATATGCATTCACGTAAATCTGTCTTTGTATGTAGTGGAAGACAATTGTGGGCGTGTGTTGAGTTTGCTTCTTTGCTTTGTTTAAACTCGGAACCCTAGGGCTTAATCGTGTTGGTGTGCTGATGAAGCTCTCTAATCAAGTCCGTTCATCGGCTACGTCATGACAATGGTCACAGCTAGGATATGCATAAAAACTGCTGTCGCTTTGTGAGTCATTTACATACATTTTACGACACATTGTTTCGTTTGCAAATGTTACAGATTACTTAACATCCATGTCAAGAATAGTCTCATCGTAAAGACATTTGTGCATTTTAATAGCCAAGCAGAATTCCATGTGATGTTAGAAAAGTATAGGCCATAACAGTTTACATTGCTGCTCATCAGCATTCCGAAAAGCCAGCGAGATTTCAAAATCCGGCTTGACCCTCGGAGCTTGGCAAGTGCTTTTTCAAACAAGGGAAGCAATATCCTGGCTCAATAAGGCATGTGCTGCCTCATTTGAAGCGCATAGCCAAAATAACTTGCTCAATCGATATTTTGTCGAATTGGAAGACCTCGACAATGGCGGTTACTGTTGTCATTATTTTGTTCAGCATGTTGGTTCGAGTTTTAACACATGTTCATGTCCGATTAATATGACTTATTTACGGGATTCACGCAAAGAGTCATAATGACTCAATAGAATAAACTACTAGCTCGATTACACAAACTATTAACCATGGTAACGTAGGATTCGATGATATATTTATTACAATGGAGTGAGTGCGACTCACTGATACTCCCAGGAATTGTATTATTTTGCCAACGTAATGTTAAAGTTGTTATACAAAAGTGGTTGTTGTAAAAACTTTAGTTTGCAGCAAATCACATTTTGCGACGCTTTGTTGTGACGCCATATAGCCTCGTGCACATAGATAGACTGTCATATGACATTTTGCATATCCATTACATATATTGTCCAGGAGTCGAAGGGTGCATAGTTTGACGTTCACCTTAAATTTTGCTAGAATTAGACCGGTGATCGTTGTCATTTTTCAGAAATAACGTAAAAATGCTAAATAGGAATCGTACTGTGTATAAACATCATCTCACATACCTTGGGTTGTTATTACTAAGAAGATAATGTTGAAACCATTCCAATCTTGACCCAACCACGTTAGGGTCTACATCACCACGGACATAGCTTTCGTCTCCATACAAATATGCAAATCCGGTAAGCATAATTTGTTATCATTTGGAAATGATGTTGATTTGGTCACAGTAACAACACGATGACTTATCTACCCTTTTCTGCAATTTAGCAGCTACTCAGTTTTAATGGCATAAACAAGTCCGTATCATTTTATCGTCATTTCCACACGAAAGTGTACTAATCTTTACCTACAACTGCGTAACCTACATTGGCGTGTCGATGAGTCGAATAAACTAAGCGTAAATATTTAATACATGTCTCTCAGCCAATCAATATAGCTTGATCAAATTGCATATTTGATAATTTTCTGTTATCAGCAAAATATCCTTTATTGCTGCAATGCTTTGCCATAACGTCACGCGTCAAATAATAACACATTTCAATATGGCGGCAAGGTCGAATCTACCATTCCAAATTGACCAGCCGATTTGCTGTAAGGATAGCCTCTGAGATGGAAATCCATTGCAATGAGCCTGTGTTATTGATTCTTTGTAATCGAGTTAGGCGCACCAATAACACACATTTAGCTCTCTATTTGCATTGTGCAGATATTACGCATAGTAATAGAATTAAATCGACCTCCATCGATGTGTCCATGTTAAAGTTGACAATCGCTACAGCACTACCGCGTTACAGATTGACAACGTATGAGCAAATACTGCGAAGGTTTATAGGTTGATACTACTGATGTTGACACAATAATAATGTGATTGTCTTTAACTGTTATTAGCTACTCATCATGGCGACTTTTTGTTAACGCAGGAACTTTCACCAACAACCAGACACTCTACAAGTGGTTAAAATCAAGTGGTGTAATAATCCTACTACTGGGTTTTTCCTATGTTATGTACTGACAGCACACCAGTGCCATTCAATTTAGTCCTGTAAATCAGCGTTGGTACCGCGAGGCGGCTTTGCATTACAAACATTATAGTATATAACGCTACATATAGCTAGCTTCGACAGGGTTTTAAGGAATGATTATTTGATGTGTCAGCATTTCATGTGCAAAGTCAAATTGTCAAGATGTGCATATTATCGAGGCATTACCTTAAGTGGCACTGTTACAACCAACGAGATAACCAGCGCAAATAATGACGCTGCTTATGATAAAGTCAACGACAAATGTGCTTGAGTATGCACAATAAAAACTTAGTCATTCAAATTACTTGAACATCACCCTTCCAAACTTGTGAAACTCATCAATAACCCTTTATCCAATAACCAGCGGTGTCTTAATACGATTAGCCAAACAGATAGTCATCTGTGAACGTTGCATTCATTGAAACAGGGGGAAGACGCCCTTTACTTTGTGTATCTATGTTTAGCGTCTTTACATTCGGTATCTATAAATATATGTTCTCGAACAAAAGATGGTGAAACAACGAATTCCTATTGCCTCAAAGTGCACCTGTGAATTGTTTCTATCGTGTTGATAAGGTTGAGTTTCACACAATGTTTCGGTAGTTAGGAATTATAATTATCAGATGCTGACTAGTCATGGATATTGATTTTTGTATGTTGTGGTCCAGTTTTAAAGGCTCTGTTGTAAATATTATTTGACAGGAATAACGTCTTTTGTACGCTTATAGACATCCTCATTATTGTTGTTTGTAAAGCATTCGGTTTACATCAACTAACCACCTGAATTGACACTCCCGCTGGTAGTGCAAACGTCACCACCGTATTATTTTTTATAGGATATGGCATTGGTGCATTTGCATCATTCGAAACATCACTAGTGCTGACAGCATGATTGATTGATGCGATGACGTCAACATTATTAGTGCTTTGGCCAATTCTTTGTTATGATTATCACTGATTTTGTTGCGGTGTTCTACAAGCAATCATTATGTATCAAACTGAGTGATGATGCATTTACATTATATAAAAAAACTTGAGGCATATTATGAGTGAAATATTCGTCTCATTGGGAAACGCTATGCCTAAACAGAGAAGTTGGGTGCGCTTTTTATGCTTGTCGAGGGTTGCAAAGCATTCGCGAAGTATTAGAAACCTTAACAGCAATTCACAATAGATTAGTGTAAAGAGTTTAGAAAACAATCACATGATGGTAATGTGTAGCAAAAGTAATTTGTCATGCGATAAATGTTGTTTTCTATAATCTCATTTATCAGTCAGCTGCACAGGTGTTATATATACTACATGGCAGAAAACAGTAAAACTGCTACCTTCACCTTAGCATAGATATTGAAAATATATACCATGACCTTACTTAGTCATCATGTTTACCTAACCGTAAGATAGCATACCGTGCTCTTTATTTTGAAACCCAACCAAAACCTCATATGTGATGATCCCAGACTGGTGCTTGTCTGCTGCTAATTTCTTAAAACAACAATAGCAGGGAATCGTTTATGTATTTCATATCTCCTCGGGGTTATATCCAATGACAGACCGCTTTTATAATTGACATATGGACTATCCGGGTGACTTTGTTGATTGGCATATAAGCATTAGAATCGCTGCTTTAGTTAGTATGCTCAACGTATTAAAGTTTACATGCATTTATTCAAATATGATTTAGAAAAGGTAGGATACTCTATCAAGATGTCAAGCGAAGCAGTGCATTTGTTAATCATATATATAGCTGCTGTACTCTTCAAATCCCTCTCGCTTAGACGGTTTGATCTGCCTTATATTTTTTAGTTTTAATGTAGTATTCGATACGACGCATAATTTGGCATATGAAAAATTTCAAATGAACAATATGCCAGCAAATTCCTTCTCGTTTAAATGTGCATGAATCATATGTGACATATTGTCCCAAATGCACGCTAACACAATTTGGCTAATGCCTAGGTTTAGATTCCACTAAAATTTATTAATTTTCTTCGACTTTTCAGTAGTAAAAGTGAATGAACGAGATTTGTTAGATGTATCGTGGCCACAAATGAATTGCGCATCGTAGATTGGAACTAGCAAATACCAGTAACTTCAAACCGATTTTGTTCGTGCAGTTAAGATTGATTGGTTCTATTACCCTATCAATACGATGTGTCTTATGATTTTGCAGATACTTCTCTAAAATAAGATCTGTGAAAAATGATAAAGCCACTCTGCCATTTCGTTCCAGATTCAAATCAATGTATGAGTATTGTCAATGTGTTCGATATACAGTCCACCAGAACCTTCATAAGACCTATTGTTAAATAGAATGGGAAACATAGTCGATTTAGACAAAGGGAATTGGGATAACTAAATCGTCTGAGACGTCGTTATCGTTTGTCCTACTAACAATCAAACAGCGTTGAACGCGGTTCGTTAGGATTTATAACTCACCTTTATGCAATCACACTGTACAATATTGTATGATATCATGTATAATATATGGTTTAGCTTCTGGTAACAACTTTCAGTACCATATATTCCACAGCTAAAAACGCTTGTTTTATTGCATTGCAACTAATCAACATTCCGAGAGGACAGCAAAATTGCAATATCCGGTCTGGCCTATGGAGCCCAGCAAATATTTCCCTAAGCAGATGAAGCAATATTCTAGCTCTGCAGCCTGACATTTGTTGCCTCATGTTTAACGCAATGCGGAGATTACTTCGTAATTTAATGCGTTGCGAAATCATATTGTTGCAAGTACTCAGCAACAGTTGTCGTTAATGTCAATTGTGAGATATAATGCTGTGCAGCGAGTTAATGATTGTTTCTACTAATGTTTACCAACAATAAATATGACTTTTCACGAGGTTGAATTGTCAATTGGTCGACATTTTATCGCATGTTTTTGCCAAGAGTCATCATTGACACTTTGAGGCCAAGTGATTTAAAACACAACATCTGCTCAACATGTTATTGCAAAAAGACATCTGACTCAAATGAATTCATTCCATGCTGAAGAGGGTTAACCATTACACGATTTGATTAAACAGAGAAGGAACAAAAAGCGAATATATCAACGCTAAAATGGCGATATACTGGAGCAGCGATGATGTATTTTAACTTCCGCTCAAGATATTTCGGTTAAAATGACACTACTTTTTTCAATTATATTAAAGACAATACTACAAGGGTAGAGAACGACATGTGCATTGCATACAGGACTACTTTAACAATACCATACATTATTTCTGCAACGGAACGTTTACAAATACCATGCATGCTGTCAGTCAAATCAAATCAAGTTTTTCTATTTTTTTCAAGTTAAGATATCATTCATCTCAGCTCAGTTCTATTTTGCTGCAGAGGAAGCTGAAATGGTACATGGTATAAACTTTGTTATTGATATAAGATTATTGCTGATTTACTATACATCAGGCAAACTGACCAAAACATTTGACATTTGACTTTCTTACAATATTAGTGCACAACACTGATGAGATTTAATGAGGCGCGCTTTAAATGAATTGTAGTCCATCTAATGTGTCACCAGTTGATTTCCGGGCACGCTTGTGTCACACTTCTGGTAATGAGCAATCAGTCTTTGGGAGTTTGGTTGGCAAGTTAGTAATGCGGTGGGTCTGCCACACTGGCGATAGTGTAATTGGTTTTGTCGGCGCGTACTTAATTGGCTGTCTGTAAGCTCCGTTCTTTTTATACCCAGGCTAAATACAGGTTGAGATGATGACAAAATTTTTAAGGAAAGTATCAATAAACTTTATCCTGCGTTGTCTTTCTTTGAGAGAAACAGAACAGTTGAATTTCTAGGATATTTGCAAGGTTCTGTGCATTATTTGCATCTATACTTATTCGACAGAATATTTTTGAAAAATGTATATTCCAATATTTATATTATATAAATGACTGTGTGAAATATGAATCCTTGGCATGTATTTCCGATTGACTTTATCGATTCTTTCTTGGAAACAAAATGAATTGATGATAAGTGATTTTTGCCCAAAAACAAGATGATGATAAATGCTGAACGTCAAATGTATGTTAAACCTGACCAATTGAAGGAGCTTATGTTGTTTGACATTTAACAAAGCACCAGAACATGCTCTCTGTTGATTAATCGCTCATTGTGCTTGGCGTGCATGAGTATGGTGCACACAGTTAATCCATGATCTAACAGATTGTAAGGACTATAGTATACAATTAGTATACAATTACTATAATGCAGGGCTTTCACTACCGTAAAATATGCAAGCATCCCGGCCAGAAGTCAGAGGTCGATGGTAAGCTCGAATAAGACCAAGGACAAAGAAACAGCAGGAAATAATGTAATGAAATAATTTTAAAATGCATTGTAACTACCTCCTCATTGTGCGTACATTGGCTCGCATTTTGGAACAATATGCATCACATCACATCAAGTGACCTTAAATGTACTTGCTGATTGACAGCAAGACTACACCGTCAGGTCAATCACGATTTCAGGCGTCAGGTTTTTGCAGCGAATTAAGTCAATCGATAAACATATTCCGTTAGATCTTACCTTCGCGACTGATTAAGGGCTTACAAGCTTGTGCTGACTTACCAACATGATTATTCATCCTTGCTATTGACAGCCGTATGGTTAAAGACACCTCTAATAAACGTGATAAGCAAAGTAAGCGGAACGGGCAAGCTCAGCACGTTTCGAATGCCAAGTTTTTGAGCGCCGAATCTCTCGATCTCTATATAGATAGCACGGTGTCGGGATCAGAGCACCAGTTGTCATCGCAGTTGTTTCATTTGGCGCTAATAGCGATATAAAGTATGATGTCACTTTACTGATAACCGCCTTCACTTGCTCTGGTACACTGGTGAAACTGTAGCCCTCATAACCATGTGGATCAGTTGACCGCTTGTCTACAGGCAACCTGGCAGGTCTCTGTGCTGAAGATTATAGTATTCAGTTTTATTGTGTGGTAGATAACTGCGTCCAGTTACATATACTGTTGCTTTAAATGTTACTTTAAAATGTTTGTTCATATAATTGTCTTCTAATATCGTTGATAACTATAATATTGATTTAACAACTCGGACAGAGTCTTGATTGCTGTTGACAGGATCGATTGCCACTGTTGATAATGTGGCTTCCTTGATTCTCCGCATGATACAATAGACAAACTATATGTAATTGAATCAATATTGTTTATACGTTTTCCAAAAGCTTTACTTCGCAGTTGCTATTATGTACCATATTCCGGTCGCTTATTCCACATGAAGCTAGCAGATCACATCCTGCTGCGCCGCTATCAACGCTTGTCTAAACACTTGTCAGGTCTGTGATTGAGTTCACATTGTCAAGGTTTCGGTAGGCTTCCGTTAGGATGATGAAATCTCAAAAGTAGATAGAATGCCACCGGCTTACCATATATTGTCGTGCAAGGACGCTTCGGGGAAAGTCCACATTGGTCACTAGTATCACAAACATCACTGTTCCATCACTGTCCCTAACGATGCCTCATATACATAACTATGACGAACAACATTTTAAAGTTGTGATACCTTTATGTTATATCCAGGTTTTGGTTGGGGAGTGATGATACCTTCATAAATGTCTCTGACCCCTTTGTCTCGAAATATTCTGGCTTAAATCGTCAAGTTTGTTGCCATCTAGGGAACTTAAGTCAATGCATTAACTGGTAATTGATATTGATTAGCAAATGTCTGACATAATTTGGTTTACTATAAGCGGTTCGCCTCCGGATATACACGCCTATAATCCACGACACCATGTTGCTATATAGTCATTATCTGCAATGGATAAACTGATGGAGGACATCAAACAATTTAATGCATTATAATTTGTGCCATCATACAAACCTCCCCGCTACTCAATCAAATTTCTTGCACTCCTGTAGCATATCTGCAGCATAAATTGTCTAATAATCATTCTCATCGATATTATATAAGCGTATATAGCGCCAACGGAGCAACGCAGTCGCTCTTAAATAAAGAAGAAACTTACACTCCAAAGGATGTCATATTTAGCACAATGTACCATACGTAGGTCGCCAGCAATACCTACTGCAGCTGTAAACGGGCACAACCTGAATCTTTTAGTCATAGTATTCGATTAGAAAGATATAACCTATCAGACCATTATCGACATGACAGTTAGCTAGATTGACAATACATTAATAAAACTATGGGTTGTACTGGGCACAATAAACATTGTGAATACACGCTATGTGCAGAAACAATGTGATTCACCATATGCTACCACAGGAATCATCATCATAGGTTTTTTTTGTTTATCTCATAACAGTAATGTGAAGAATTCACACATTCCATTAATTATTGCGCATTGGCAAATCCTGATTCTGTCAGCTAAGGCATTAAAACGAAATCCCACAAACCGGGGATGGACTAAACATACAATCAAGCTAAGACGTTCGTGTTCAGAGCACAACGGTGTCTGTTGGAGTACGAGTCTTTCACCGTTTCTTCAGCTTTTACTGCTATTGGTGTGTCATGATATGCTTCTATTCAGGCGATAATCCTGCAGATACAAAACACCAATATCATGATCCATGAAGAAAATACACATTAATGTAACATCAGAGCAACACACACGAGAATTTACACCTCCATATATTAAACATTTAGCGATATGTAAATACGCATATATAAAGAATGGCAAGCTATATCAGTCAAATTGACTGACTCAAAGACGTTAGAAATGACATTTACGGAAGAAAATGGTCCGCACATTTCATGAAACTGCCACAAAGTGAAAAAGACTGCATACTTAAAATCTTTCCATTCACAGATGAACTAACTGGACTGATGTAATCCATTACCTTAAGGAGAATCTATTAATGTTATTTAAATAAAAGTAATAGCTAGAATTAATATTCTCTGCAATACTGAGAGCATTCATCGTCCCTAACTACATACACACAGTCATTCTGTCCGATGCTTTTAGTCAACAGCCAGGATAGTGACACGAATTGATAGACAACTGCAGCATATATATTTTGCTGTAATTCTCTACCGTTTGTCAGCACTTGTAACTATTTGACAATTCTGATTCAATCAATAGTAAACAAAAGGGATTGCTGTTTGTCCCATAACCACTTCGTGTGTCTGTATTATCTTATTAAATTACTATGAGACATAAATGGTTAGTTTACCATATTATGATAAAGATGTGAAGGTTTTAATCAATTTGTTATTTTTGGGCATCAAGGAAAACGATAACAAAGAGCCAACTACCTTGATCAACCCAGTCTTATATGATTTATGTAGATTGCAGATAAAAAACCAAGCGATCATGATCAGGGAAACGTCAGAATGTTATTCCTTTATAATATTTTCATGGTGTGTGACAAGTCGCTAATAATACACTGATGCTTTAATGTATAGCTGTGCTGTACCTCCTAGTACCCAGTTACACAGTGATTGATAAAGGCGAAATCACAGCAGCTTTAAGCGAATGTTTCAAGAGTATAGAGTATGCGCTAGAGCAATGCTGCCAACATAATGACTGAGGTTATTGGACAGAGGTTAACATTTAGTAGGTTTTCAGAACAGCAACAATTTTCTACTAACAAGACTAGCATTGCAGTGCTACTTAAACTCGTCGTCGGTGACTGGCTGATTATTCGTTGTTTCTTTGACAACATTAGTTTCGGCAACAGTGCTACTTAAACAAAACCGTAAAATAAACATAATGGGCAGGAATAGCGTAAAGGCTGGCGATTCGTTTGGCATCCCAAAATGAACGCGACATTGCGATATATAGCTGAGATTGGTAGAGATTTATATCAACCCCAGACCTTTTCTGCGGAATTGAGTTTGATTCTATGCAGAGGTGTCAGTGTAAACCTCCGACACCTAGCCTAACAGTAACCGCCCCCCCTCCCCCCATTACCGCATTCGAAAAAAAACAGTATTGCGTTACTTTGCTCTGATGGCTTCTTAGGCTTGTAATCAATTTCCGTGTTTACTGTTAGCTGTGCAAATCGCATGATTTAAGAAGTCTCATAGAGGTTAAGTCAACATTAGGATCAAGTTCAAACATCTATTAAGATTATACTTCACCTTATAATTTTACATTTAGGGTTGTGCAAACATAATGGCCAATTTGTAAATTGCTCCTGGTATCATTGGAAATCATTTATAAATAAAACGTGGTTATTCAGTTTTGTGAAGTATATAAACGATGAATGGATTGCATCGCCAAAATACATTTTCGGAAATAAAATGCTCGTAATTCTAGACATTATTTCAGCTTTTCGTCTATCAATTCAGAAAATAACGTTCCTTCGGCTGACATTTAACCCCCGTATCGAGATGTATCACTATCGTTAAGTCGTCAAATGAATCTTTAGCATAACAAATACGTCAAACGCTATCCCAATGCTAAATAAAATATTTGAAACATGGTCACGAAATTTCTTTTCAAGATGAATATGGAGTGTAGTGTATGACTAATATGAATATGCAGCAGCTACGACAAAATATAAGATGAGATTTTATTATTTTATGCTTAAACATTTTCTGAAAGCATCGATAACACAGCAAAAATTTTGTCCAGTCCTATAAAATGATATTGACCCGGGTTAGCGGATCACCAACCTGAGGCAATATTTGCTGTACGGACCGTTGGCTCACATCTTTGACAAAAATAGTTATCTGAGTAACGTCCAGAATTCAAACAGGACAGCAGCATTATTGATCTGGATGCATAGGCAATCGATTAATCACAAAGATTAGATTCACACCATTTGCTGTTTCTACTCTCCACTCCAGATACAATACACTTTAGATGTAGATATAGAAGGCTTTATAGTAGCTATATTACTTAGACCTTGTATGAATACTTAGTTCAAACGTTTTGTGGGCCAGCTTGAATGATTACATTTGCTATTTTGAAATATTTGACAGTTGATATGATAAAAGAAGCACTAATCGCAAGCTGGACATCCCCAATGTTAACATGTTCTAGGATATACAAGAATTACAGCTAGTCACTGGCATACTATTACTCAGTAAGAACAAATATCTGATCCCTTTATATGTGCGTTTGATAACACATTAAGCTCTTTGAGATGTCATTTTAATAACATTAGCGGAATTTAACTATTCAACCCTGATAACTATAATGTTGGGTTTTGGTTATCAGTATATGCTTGTGGGGAAATGACCGTGGCAATAGACTGGACACCAAAGGAGGTCATTATGATTTCATGACACGTTATTCCATTACTAAATATGGTTAAGCCCCATCACTTATTACAGTTTGTGCTGAGTTCGGGTGTATGATGCGAATGTCAGACGACGTTTCACGTAAGCTGATCCCACACGATCAATCATTATGCTGCTCATTTTACCTGTCCACTCATTACTCTGTAAGTGATGGCGGTCGTACATCGCATTTTGAACATTCAGAAAATGATACTGTAAGTTTGAATGTTGTAATTTATAATTGATGGCAGCGCGTGACAAGATTATTAAACAAGGGGCTAATGCCACCCTTGGGTCTGAAAAACACCATCAGGGCCATCATTGGTAAGAGGTTACACGGATGTCGATTGCCTGTAAGTCGATATTTAACACACAGAGCGAAGCAAATGTCTTAAGGATAGCCAGATCTGCTAACTAGCAACGATTGTGGGAACGACTGTTATGATTGAGCCTTATATTTTGTGCTTTTATAGGACTACTAAAATAATGAACGATTTTTAGTATACAACAGATGCAGTTTTTCCGTATATGTTAGATGGGTCAGATAAAAAACATTCAATATCAGGGTGCATAAGTTGAGCAGTAAATACTCAGCTTATTTTGCGAAGGATTGTAACGCGTTACTATCAGGTGGGTTGTACTGCTGCTCAATATCATTCCGGAGATGGGAACATTTAACAGCTCGTAAGAAAAACAGTTTGCCTAGAATACTCAATAAAATCCTACTAAGTAATGAGACTTGGCAGAGTTTGTGTTTATGAAGGTTAATTATTGCACGGTAAAGTAATATCAGCATTTAGATAAAGCATATCGGTGTTAATGGTCAGGAATACAGTATATGTTTTGGGACGAGTAAAATTACACAGCATGTGCGGCTATGAAGATTTAATCCGACGCATTAGTAAACACACCACGAGTGAGCATCCAGGCTGCCATTAACTCTGTATATAAACATAGTAATACAAGTGACAACCTTACATGCAACCGAAACTATGAATTCACGTAAATCTGTCTTTGTATGTAGTGCAACGACATTTGTAGGCGTGTGTTGAGTTTGCTTCTTTGCTATGTTTAAAACTCTAAACCCTATGTATTAATCGTGTTGGTGTGCGGAGAGGCTCTCCAATCAAGTTTGCTCATCGCCTACACAATGACAATGGTGACAGCTAAGATATGCATAAAAACTGCCGTCGCTTTCTGATTCATTTACATATATTTTACGACACCTTTTGTCATTTGCAAATGTGACAGATTACTTCACAGCCATGTCAAAAATAGTCTAATCATACAGAAATTTGTGCATTTTAATAGCCAAGCAGAATTTCACGTAATGTCAGAAACGTATAGTTTATAACAGTTTGCATTGATGCTCATCAGCATTCCGAGAAGACAGCGAGATTTCAATATCCGGCTCGACCCTCGGGGCTTGGCAAGTATTTTTTCAAGCAAGGAAGCAACATCCTGTCTCAATAAGGCATGTGCTGCCTCATTTGAAATAACTTGCTTATTCGATGTTTTGTGAAATTGGAAGATCTAGACAGTGGCGGCTGTTGTTGCCATTATTTTGTTCAGCATGTTGATTTGAGTTTTAACACATGTTCATCTCCGATGAATATGACTTATTTACGAGATTCACGCAAAGACTCATAATGACTTAATTGAATAAACTACCAGCTTGATTACGCAAACTATTTACCATGGTAACGAAGGATTCCATGAAATATTTATTACAATGGAAGTACGAATCTGTGAGTTACACCTTCCTTTATTACATCTCACATACATTGCGCACCAAGCACCGTAAAGCTATTATCAAAGGAACGTGAATTTCCGAATAGTTCCATTCCTATCAAATAATTGTGGTATCGAATTGCCGTAGCGGAATTCTACCACAATAGGCAGGTAGATAGACATATAACGGCACACCAACACTCCCATGTTATAACGTGCCTACGGAGGTGGGATTAATGTAAATAGATAAGATTGACTTGACAGGGCCGCCGCTTTCTATGATATATGGGCAAAAGGAGGGATGAAGAATAACTGAAACACAAACATAAGAACAATAAAAATGAAACGATTATTCCAGGGTAACGCATTAGTTATAACGCCCACGACAGAGTGTTTAACACATATGGATATCATGATTGCTTCTCTCGTGTTACATTTTTTTCAGCAACACATAAGTGAAAGGTACATTCTGAACGAAAATAGCTGCAGCCACAAAAGCTCCAAACCAGCGCCGTGGTTACACTTAATGGGTTCTGGTAATCTCTATTTAAGGATAGTATACCACTTAGGAGTTGTGGATACACTTATATCTCATTTCTGAAAGGATGCTAGCTTTTGTCGACTATATCTTCCTGCTACCAAGAGCTTGATGACCACCTGCCTTTGTAGTACCAATCGAGGTATTGTCCATTTGTGAAAAACGGGTTAACATTTGCCTATGAATGATTATGGAGTTTGCACTGCTCTTTGAGAACGTCGGTAGTTGTAGACATTTCAGCGGTACTTTATCTCATGCAATGGGTACACGAATGTACCAGCAGAGCTTTAGTATAAGGAATGACTTTGTGATGGTTCTTCACAGCTGAATTACCACACTTATATATGAGTAATGGTAGGCTTAATGGCACCATCGATCGTGCCTTTTTATGGTGTTTTGGCAATTTCATAGTGTTGCACTGATAGTTCATCTAAATTTATGTTTAAGGAATTTTGCGATAAGACGGGTTAAATTACAGAAGAGAGTCCTTTAATGACGTTCATTTACCATAAAACACACCAATATTGCTTTAAACCCCACATATTGCATTTGAAAACATCGATTTTTACAGGATTTTGCACAAATTATTGCGGTGTATGTAAGGAACATCGCAATAACATTGCCAATTACCGGGCTACATTTCAGAATATATAGCCGAAGAGAGTTCTTTAAGGTTTCTGTCTATATCTCTCATATGACATTTGATAACAACGAATACCCTTGACTCCAGCAAAGTATCTTATTGATTTAAAACATATTCAATGCGTTTTAACATCACTACGCCTAATCGATTCCTCGCATTGACACTTCATGTACTGAGAGGGTCAGGTGGTCAATATTTGCCTCGCTTGAGAGGGACAGTAGGTTGTAGGTAGGTTGAGGCTGTAGATATGTTGATCTGGGTTCATGACCGGTCAGTCAGCAGATGCCTCTAAGCGTTGTATACTTGAGGGTACGTTACACAAATGAACTCAAATTAGGCGCTCCAATTTGATGAGTAAAATGCCTACAGAAAATCCCCCGGAGACATACCATGCATGTACGGGATTGACCTATGTCAGCATACTCGTTATTAGCAATTGGTTTAAGAAATTCATAAGGTCGTTATATTGATAGACAGTTGCGCTGAAATGCATAAGTGCATCTGCATCTTCAGGTTTACAAATTGAACAGAGAAGTAATTGACGCCTAGGCTATTATGCACAGTTTATATTGTTGATGCAAAAAGTCGCTCACACGCACGAGTGTATTGGGTGTTTACCATATAACTCATCATTGGATATTAATGACGATAAGTCCAGTGTATATGTGGATCAAATACATAACATAATTGCTGGGTGCTAATTAACTCCTGTTAATCACTTTATAGAAGCAAATTATGCAATCCTTAGTGGAAATAAGTAATTTGCTCAGTGATCTTCAGTGACTCAGGTTATCACACGCCAATCGCATTTGGATGTTGTTAGCATCCATGAGAGCACCGCGCACATCAAATCAATTAGCTTCGTACATGGGTCGTATTCACCTATCGTATGCTGCAGTCCACCCGTATTACTATAATATGGGTAAGACTTATCCATGGACCCGACGCAGCAGATATAATCATATTCGCCTTCGATTAAAGCCTAATATTCACAAAGCCATGTTCGTGCAATCTTTAAGGCGGGGTAAACTGTGTACCAAAGATACAACATAACATAGTAAATTTAAATGCGTTTGTGATGCATCCAAGCTAAGGATATAACATTGTCGCCAGAAACAACAGCTTGATATACAATAGCTCAACAGTTCTGGGACTAGCATCGATCTAACGGATAGTAACTTTATCAGTTTCGGAAATAGAGTTATTGGGCTCTCTCTTCGTACAATTACAATAGCTAAAAATATATAAAGACGTACGATGCACAAATATAGAAACTGATTTCAAATTATATAAATTTACATGTTATTTCTTTGATAGGTAATGCTTTACATCTTGGTGAATGAGTAATAATGGCTATAAGAGCGATTAAGCTGATTCTCTCTATGCAATAACGATATTTTTTTATTGATTGAAAAATGCTCATCGGGATTGTGAAATCATTTGGTATCAGCATTTGATCTAGCCATCAATTTTCGGAACATATTGGTGTTTTGGTGGTTCCAAAGCCATTTAAATTGTACAGCACATATGCACCTCAAGTCACCAGCAGCCACGCTATAACATCACCTCATAAACATGCATGCATGAAGTAATACAATTTTACCATAGAATTGGTCCACTGTTTAATGCTATGACGAACGTAGGGCACTACTTCTCGCCTTCCTGCTTCAATTACATTTGTCATTTTATGGCAAATGCAAATGACTCACTATTCAAGACAAACGATGGCAAATCTATCAATTGTGCTTATTATGCGGGACATGATTAGTCCTTGACAGGGCGTGGAGGCAAATAAAATAACAGAAACATGTTAATTTTACCAACATTGTGTTTTACATGGTAACTCGAGTACTCTAGTCAATTAGACAGCATAATCTACGCAGGAACACTGGACGATGTCTGTGTCAATGTCAACCATCTTTGAAAGCATTCAGGAGGCTGGGATCAATATTCACTTACCACATGTTCAAACTATCAAACGTTCGCCAAAACTTGTTGCGTGGTTTGACCTTAATTATCTCACTGTTCAATGTTCTTCTACAGCTAAGCCTCTCGTCTGTTCTCGCGCAATGAAACAAATGCAAGTATTTTATCGCTGAATATCTATCTAGTATTATTTAAGCATGTATGGTCTTTTCCCAAAATACTGTTTGACATTGATATTGAATGCAATTTGATAATAAATCGTGATCCATTATGACGAATATCGAATATGACAATAATCATCCGTCGGTCTCCAATTTATTTTGAAGTATTTAACTCTAGGAGCAAGCTGGCTCTGTTAGTAATATACATTAATCAAATATTTGGTTCCGTCTGTTGTCAATGAAATCGTCTTTAGGGTACATATAAACTATATTGCCGAGAGTCCGATCATAACTATAAAAGTTTTAATATAACCAATCGCGTTTTATATTAAAGTTTCCAATATTTATTGTTTTCGATTAAACAGAAAGTAGCGATATGCTTAATGGATGCACTGATATAAAGTCGTGAATAGTTGCATCCTAAATCAAGATAAGCTATCATGCTTTCATTGCTGGTTCTGAGTAACACCAATATTCCTACTTGAGATTAATCTCCGAAACGTGTTTAACTAACATAGACAATGAAATATACAGTGGGCATGCATCAAAGTTACAATGGGCAATTTGATCCGTTGGGTTGCTTATAAATGTTCTTACATAGGCCAGACAAACTATACACGTATTATGTAAGCCACATGTAGACTGGAACCATATTTTTGGCCTCCTTGCAATGGTGTCTTAGCTGTATCAAAATCAATGATAACAGGAAACCAAGCAATTTGCAAACGCTTGTCAAATTTATTCAAGGATAGCAGCAACGTTAATAAAAATAATATAAGACCATAATTCTCGTAAGCTTGAAGTACCGCGGGTGTCACTTCTGATGAGTTTTCACTGATTTGTTAACAGCTGTCTACGCATCATGCTGTACAAAGATCGCGCTACTCTCTACTCGCCTCGTCGACATGGCGCAGTAATATTTAGTAATTTCTTGAATAGGCCAAATCATTGTAATTTTATAATGGCCGTTCGCCATGTACCCATGGGCCTATTTATTATATTGTCATTTGCTCATATTAAGCTATGCTCCATGCGTAAATATTATTTGTTACTTTCCAAGATTGTAGCAATGGCTTTGTTGCTGAGCGAAGGGATAACCACCATAAAATATAATCACCATAACATTCATAGGCATTCCTTAATATATTTATGCGTGAATGTGCGTTGCTAATTGTTCTGCCATGGATGTATTATGATCTTCAGTAATGTATTCCGTGCATGTATACTATGGTGCTGTACATTTCGCCTTCCGTGCATTTTGTAAAATTTGAAAATTGCTGTAACTAAGTTTTGGTACTTACAAAAGTTCACTAACATCACCCACATGCAGTCTGTATATTTCTGTGAATAATAACTTTAGAGCGGTTTGTAATAAAGACTGGCCATACCCACGTTTATTCACTGATCTAGCAGATGTTTAGTTGGAAGAAGGAAACGGAAGTTATGACAGTTATACATGACAAATGTTATGATAATAATATTGGAAGATATAAAGACACATGCTAAATACATTTTATGCTAGTCAGTTACTCTTCAAAATCGTCAATGGCGTGAAACTGAAGTATGTTGGTCTACAAGTTATATTTGACGATTCTCTTACAATTACATTTTCCGTTCCCTACTGATATCAGTTACACGTGGCTCTTACATTGGTGGATTGCAAATAGGGCATTTTCTTGACTGCAAATTCACTTTCACCCCAGCGGACTGGACAATCAATTAACCCCTCAATTTATCACCACGTTAGGGCTTTACATTTGCTCTAAATGTTCCCGAGTGATGTTTTCCATTGGCCATTTAGCGTACGCTAAATTACATATCCGATGCGTTTAGTGACCCACAATATCTTGAACGTTACCTAAACTGCCAATTTCTGAGCTATTGCTACGAAATGGCGTTGCTAAAATGGCAATTTCTAATGCACTTCCTGTATGTTTTTAAGGATTTTGATAGAAATGTTTTATGCAACCCATGGTTAATTTGATAGAATAATCCTATGTAGCGCATCGGCTATATTTCAGCAGAGGGTTTGAAATACCATATTAATTGATATCTTGGAATGCACGAGTATAATTTGAAGAGACTGTGCCGGAGGCGAATACTTGTAGTTGCGTTTACTGTCACCCACGACCGGTATACCCTATCTTGGCCTCAAAGAGCTCCAATTATAATAAGGGAGACCATCCGATGTAATATTGTCACAAAGCAGCACCGGTTTAGATACAAACACCGAAAACTGTGGACACTAAACTCTATCAATGTAATCTTTTGATTAACGAAATAAACTACCGAAGTACATCTTGAATACACACTGATTATGTAGATAATCTGCGGAATTATTATAAGTTTGGGTCAGTGAACCTGACAGGTATCGTTACTTATTATATGCGCTTCACTTCTACGCTCACACGACAGAGTTTACACTAAAAACAGCGAACACTGCGTCATGTTCTATATTTTTTAATTATAGTGTAAATCACTTATTTATTGACTTTTGTGTAGCCCCTCAGACTTATTGTTGTGGAGAACGTTGTATCATCCCTATTGTTTCACATATTCAATCAGCCATTCTAAATGTCATGGATTTAAAACGAATCCTTGAAATATATCTGCTGATGTCTATTTTCAGACAACGTAAAATGTGTAAAATATCGTTCGAATCGTGTAATAAGTCGGAATTTTTATGGCAACCAAAACTATTTCCTTTCCTGTAAAAGCTACAATTGTTAGATTTGCTGTTCGGGTCACTTTTATACACTTCCCAGCTTCATGCTTAATTTGGTAAAGAGTACAACGATTAAATGTCCTACTCCCCCCCTCCCCCCCCTCCTCCTTACGTGCGCTGATGAAATTTGCAGAATACGCTGAAATGAAGCAAATGCTTTTGTTTATCATTGCTATTTAAACAATAACTATATTCTTGGACATCTGTCTCTATAAGAACCGATAATGTTCATTACTGAAACAGTATTCACTAATGCAACATATACAACCAATCTATACGGATCGTGATTCCTTCTTGACATTGATGAACATGAACTAATTAGTATATACGGTCACTGGGTTTGGGAAAACATTTTGAAATATATGGAGAAACTAACCTGTGCCCAATTCTTGGCCGTGAGCTCATCAAAAATTGATCTATTGATTCAATGTAGTGATTTAATATACGATATATATTTGATTTGGACAGTCGTTACAACTGGGTATGACCAATATTGAACATGAAATCATACAAGGTGCGAGCAAATTTACTAATACCATGACACCTGCGAAAAGGTATCTGATCTACTTCCCAAACTGCACGCTGTGCGGAAATTGGATCATCAAAAGGATAGATTTGCATCGAGCCATATAAATGCGCAATAATTATGGATTACGGCTTGACTGTTTAATTGACTGCTATGGCAGTCTAACATACCAAACGTAGCTCTCTTCATGTTACCGTGTATATATATATATGTCAAAGATAATATGAATTCTATCAATTCAAGCTTCGTTACTATGCTTCATAGTCGATTGTAAAGGTCGTGCAAGCTGTATGTGACTGATATGCAGGTCACGGCTCTTGAGTAGAAATTCTTTGTGGACCAAAAGTCATCAGAAGTAACAGCCGACCTTATATCACGAATGATGCTTACATGACAGATGACAAAGAGCGCTCATTCCGCATTCTGCTTCCCCAATTGACAGAATTCTTGATGCAGTAAATTTAACGAATAGATATTTTATCAGATTGATAACAAAGATTGTAATCATTATATTTCAATACATATTAATTGTCTGGTATTATCAGCAACAATGATCTTCAGGTGAGAGCTTAGTAGCTAGTCAGATCTTTAGGCATCGACTTGTGTGGGCCCATTACGGCTGTTGGCGTAAAGAATCCAAATGTTTAGAGTAAGTTAGATATGTAATAAACGGTTCTTTTCGCCAACATGTAATACAACAGCCAAGTTCCCAAATTTTATTCCGCTGCATATTAAAATTAACCATTTTACTACAGACAGACTAATATATATTCATATATATATATATATATATATATATATATATATATATATATATATATATATATATATATATATATATATATATATATATATATATATATGAATATGCATTTGAATATGTGTATGAATATGAAAATGAATATGTATATTAATATATATGATTGTGTGTGAGTCTTTAAGCCTGTGTCTGTGCGTGTGTGTGTATAGTTGACAGGTTAATATGGATGAAATAAGTGATTATAATCAAATGTTTTATCTACCATTGATATGTGCTGATTGATTTTATTTTTCTACGTGAATATATCCTAACTGCCAAAACATCTGAAATAGAAATCGCTCGCAGCCGAGTGAATCTAATTTAAGTATGACTTCATTCGGCTCAAATTCTCATTTGTGACTGTTCATTGCATACTAAATGCGGATTTATATGATGTTTTGTAATTGATATGAAGACCTCGAGCCAGCACATACATGGCCTGTTGATCGCAATTCGCCTGGAAGGGTAGCGGGTTGGCAAATATGGATAGATAATAAGATTTCGTTATTGAATAAGTCCTATTCAGCTGAGAGCCTTTTCACATTTCTCCAGAGTTATTGTGGTTTGTGTGAGCGCAATCACATTTAAATTGGCAACAATATAGATACATTGCCGGCTGTGATGTATATCCACATCACTTTAAAAATATGCATGATGCATTCTAGTAGCCAGCACCTCAACCTTCAGAAGTTTCAATAAATGGCGTTATCTACAATGCTTGTATCCGTTGCACGATCAATGACATGGAATGACACAGAGGATTTCAAAGTAATATAGGTAGGAGCAGCTTACGATTTATCATATGTGCCAATAACACCTAACTTGCACAGCAGTATTTCGATGAACATCAAGTCAACCATATATAATGATGTAGAAATAAATAAATACTAATCAGAAAAACGTTTTGTTGTAGTGCACGGTAGATATTTTTGCACTTGGTCGCTCATAAGAAATTAGGGAGTGAGCTAAAAATAATCCTGACAGCTGAGATCAGTGTTAGACAGATGACCAGAAAACAAATACGTATTGCGAGAAATATTAATAATTGCGTTCCCAATGATTGCTTCAGTTTCATGACACTTATTACGAGGGAACAAAATAACCATCGTACACTGCAATGATAGTCCTGGGAGAAGTCTGGTAGACTCGACTACCATTTAAGTATAAGTTACACAATTTCTTGAAAATATTGACGTGGCCTCGAGTTTTGGCGATGAAAAATGTATTTATGCTTTAGGCAAATGAGTGAATAGTACAGTATAATTGCCTTTTTACTGACATATTTAGCCCGTAATAGCCCCTTGTCGGTAATTGTTTTTATCAGGTTTACTGCGCGAAATTAGTGCACAACTGATGGGTTGGCTAGGCCAGACTGATCTCATCTCGCTGCTACAAATATGCCCGCGGATCAGCCCTCATTTTGGCATTAGATAATCGTAAAATGCGCCTTTTCGAGGGAATAATATGCAACACAATAGCTGAGCATAGCGACGATGGGATAATCGTTGACTGCAATTTGTTATTTACTTGGGAGTCATATGCCCGTATATCCATATAGAATAGCAGCTCGATTCTGATATATCGCCAACACACTTTTCTTCCATGTTTGCGGACATATTCGCTAGCAGCCAATGTGCTGCAACTGGCCACGTAATTCATATTGCACCCTATTGAGCTTATGTTGATCGAGAAGAAGCATTGAAATGCAACTACAACAACATGCGTGCTTGCAATTCCTATCTGCCACTTGCAAATTTAGTTTGTTATTAAATGAGTCGCTATAAGCAGTTCCAAATGCAGTGTGGTCCTTTGAAGCATCTGTTATCTTACAATCTTATCACGTAAGGGTTGCTAATCGAATTGTCTCACGCAAGTTAGTTTCAATGAAACTGTCTTATAGAATATTTATACCTGTTATTGTTCTATATACTGATAGAGTCATCTTCCCAATGTAAACTATGGCATTGCTTCTTTGTTGCTCGTTTCGTGAGCTAAATTGGTCATTGATGAACTAAAATTAAATTACTTATTGATAAGCAAACCAGGAGTCCTGTATCTACAAGTGTTATAATCGTATATTGTGCCTGCATGATAATCGTGATATCTGTTCGAAGAACTTATTTTGTGCTTTTTGCTAACCAGTCACTGTCAAAAATAATACCCTAATGGTTGGTCGATATCTTATCAAATCTTGCCAATGGTTCCCGGCCCGAGTGTACCGTAAATTGAATTGAATCTAACGCGTATTAAAACCTCGCATAACAAAATGCAAATAAATTCTTCATAAAACGGCGTGAAATACTGTCCTGTATCGTGCATTGGTGCAAATTTTGGGAATATATGCAAGCTGGGATCGCTTTAGGCATTTACTATATTATCTTGTTATCAATGATGTATAATTTGTCATTGGCGCATGGTAGGTGCAAATCCAATACAGTACCTAATTATTCAAGACTGAAAACTAACCTTAGTTACAACATTTATTGAAATGAATTTATAGTTATCAACATTTAATAATAAAGTTATCGAACTAGCATTTATTATGACCGCTTATGTGGTCAATTTCAATACATTACGTGCAATCAATAATCAATCGCATGTAGTCAGTTATGCCCTTTTATTTCACTCTCGTCTTAACTCTTGTGCAGCCAAATACACATATTGTCGGATTTTGTTTGCATTCGATGGTATGTCATTATAACCTACGATATGGTATATGGCCCGAATATGCCATGGTCTTGTGCATAACAAAATAACGAACGTTCACGCAAACTAAATGAACAATCACTTGGAACCGACAAAACTGTAATCTAGTGCGACCCCATTTGGCTTAGATACGCATCCATAACTATTGATCAGGTATTGTCTTCGTATAAATATGATATATAGCAGCTGATATTGAAGCCTAGATCCACAACTACATAGTTTTCTGGTCACAAGCTGCCTTTATCATAGTGCATGGGAAGATCATGATAGATGACAAGATTTCGTCATTGGATTAATCCAATTCCATTGAGAGTCTCATTTCGTAAGAGTTATTGCGGCATCAAAGAATACCATTATATTAATATTGGATTGTCACTTCGGCTAAACGAATATGTACCTCCATGTCCCGTTAAGACTACGGATATTGTTTTTAGCGGCAATATTCATCAAATAAGATCTGAACTCAAACAGGCTTCATTATTTAGCCTGACCTATAAACACCACAACCTCCTTCATAACCAAGAACCTGTAATTGAATAAAAAGTACAAATGTAAGCCAGGTTTCAGCAATTTGATAATAATTCTGTAGGATAATTCGTCAGAGAATAGATATCATGGTGCCAGCCAAATAACGTGTCTTCTTGTGATGATATAGTTCCATCAGCATAACGGTCGTCGGAATATTCATCCAAATTATCTGGCATTAACACACTTTAACCGGCAGTGCTAATAAACATGATTCGGGGTGCTTTCAGCGAATTTGAACAACTAAATTATGCAATACGTGCAAGCTTGTAATAAACACGGCTGCAGAACCATAAACATTTATCCCCAGTCCTTGGACACTACTTGAATCTGGTTTTAATAAGCGCATATGTGTGCGAGGATAGCCATATGCTCCAGCAGCATTTACATGCAGCATGCTTCCAAATCAAAGACCTAGCTTTATCAGCGCAAACTGTGCTGGAATTAAACCAAATCTAAATTACCTATTAAATGGCACTAACGCGACTTTATTGTGAAGGCGTGGAGTTCCTATGCACATCATGTGATGTGCGACTGAACAGCACCAAATAGGCAACCCTTTTGTTTGATATAAATCGATGACCTCTATACCCAGAGTTCAGCCTGAAAACTGATATACTGGAATCAGGGTACAATAGTTTAAAGGCAGCTACAGCAAAGATAGTGAGTGTTATTGTACAAAATAAACAGACAATATTTTAATTATGATACAGCGTTTCCATTTCCCCTTCATGTAACTCTGTGTTCAAAAATTAGTAACGAGTCAAAAAGGCAATTGAGCAATTACTCAAAAGGACAGGACAATAAATAACCTACTCTCTCCTTCAGAAAAGGAAAAATGCATAACTACCCATGAGACGTACAATTATGATCGTCTACAGCACTTTAAACGATAGATTGATACGTTCAAGACCCTCCTGAATTGTATGAATTTTAATCGATCATAAAGGTAGGGACGATGCATACACACTAAATTGTAAACATCGATTGCCTTTTTGACAAGCACTTAACATAATGGCACATTTAAGGCAGCGAATGCAAATTTATATCAATATCGCGTAGTTCTCACTCAAAACATATTGTACACCAGTTTTCGTTTTGTAATCAAGGAAATGAAAATGAGTTTTGCCTAGCGATAGTCATTTGTAGTTACAGTATGCAACATGTTGTAGGTTGTTGTACGGCATTCCCAAGATGGCATATCCAAAACAAAGTCATAGCATGTGCAATGCAAACTATGCTCTATTAACAAGTTGTCAATTATCATCGATAATATCCATCAATCACAGCTATAAAATATTTTAGATAGTATGGTTCTTTGTGGGTCGTCGTAATTTGTCCAATTGAAAGGAAATATGAGGGGAAAGTAATAGCGTAATGAAATTTGCTCCATATTTATTATCCACATATGCTACCAGCTTCACCAGCTCACATCATTACCAAGCGTAGTGCTCCGTATTTCCAATATTGCCATATAGCAGTGCATGTGCCGGTATCTAGACGAGGTTATTATCAACTTTTCTCGAGAATTACCACAATGCGTTGGAAATGTATTTTAATAAGTTCAGTAAAAGAGCTTTAACCACTATAATATACCTGTGGTATATGCAACGAGATTCATACGGCAATAAGTACACGAAGGATACATTCCAGTCAGAATGGTGGGAACATGACATTAAATGCTAAAAGGTAATCGCTAGAATGAATTATTGCATATCTGTTTTAGCTACAATTCTTCATTTGTATTTAAACTATACTTCACACATTTACGCATCAATGGAGGTTCGTTGCATTGCAAAGAATGTTGCCAGTGTTTTAAAACTTGATATGCTAATGTCATTAGATGTAAAAACAAAATGTCAGACACCCCGGAATTCATAAGACATCCCTACTGAGAGCACATTAAAATAGCAAGATAACTATTAAAAAGTGAGTGAAACATTGCTGATTCTTCACAATCAAGGCATACATTTGTATTGTTCTTGCTAGCAATGAAATCACATCATATGATCTGAAACTACGAAGAGCATTATCAAAGCTCTGACTGTATACATTGTAAGCACCTACGGAAATGGACTGCTTGTAGCAATGTAATGGCGTTGGATCATTCGATAAGACTGAAATGATTAGATTAGCTTATGGTTGCGCAACTCTATATATCATTGTTTCAATCAACCGCAAATGGCGAAAAACTCTCAAACACCACTCTTAAGCTGAAAACATATCAAATGTATATAGAGGCTATTATCTCCCGAAATGCAACGATGGCAATATGACTCATGCACTTTATAAAACTCATGCATGCGCAGTAACCTATGCTAAGTAAACAGCGAGGAACTGTCTGTGCTGATTTGATAAACGTCCAGGTTATTCAACTAGCGACACCATTCGCCTTTTCGCGACTTTCAGTAACATTCGTATACATTGTTATGCCGCATAATTTGCATTACAACGGCGTCACATAGTAACTACTTGATAGTATTTCAATGGCTATTGGTCTTGGCGAATTGCACCTAAGTACTTTCCTCACCAAAGAGCGCAAACCTACTTAAGCATTAAGAAGCAGTTTACAGTATCAAATTTACAAACCAAAACATCACACTCTGTTACTGACATCCAAATTAAAATAAATTTCATAGAAATTGCCAAAATACGAGATGACAAATTATTTTTTAGGCATTCGACTCTCAGTTGAAAAATTAACATCAACTGATTAGTAAGCGATGCTGCTGCTGCTAACACAGTTGAACATCATAGGGCCAGGAATATGTTAATGGGAACAGTGCATAATTGTTTGCAAATACATTATGTTCCTGTACAAATCATGATTGTTTAGATGTACTTCACAGGGACAACATCTTTCTGTTAAGCTGTACTAAAATTCAAAACCAAATCTATATAATGCGATTCCTCCTCGGAGGTATTGTAAAAATTCTGTCAGAAGTCAAATTTGATTGCTAAATAGGAATCGAGCTGTGTCTAAATGTCAACTCAAATATTCAAGCCATTTGGATCTTGAACCAGTGACGTTATGTTTATACAACGCTACAGGTACAGTTTTTGTCTCTATACAAATATGCACACGTGTTAACTGGTTAGCATAATTTTCTGCACATATGCAGATACTCATTTGAAATGGCATAAACAAGCCCGTATGACTTTACCGTTATTTCTATAAAAGCGAGTAACACTCTTTACCTTCAAATGAGCTGCCTACCTCGGAGTGTCGATGGGTCAAACAGGCTAGACTTAAATACATACTACACGTCTACCATCCAAGCAATATTATTTGATCCAATTGCACAAAAATTAGGTCATTTTCTCTTATCAGCAAAATATCGTTTACTGTTGAAATGTTCTGCGCTAAAGCCATGCGTCAGCAAGGTCGAATTTACCAATTCAAGTTGACTAGCCTATTTGCTCTAAGAAAACTCCTGAGGCGCAGAATCAATTGCAATAAACTGATAGACCGGCGGGTCAGTACTAGGAGATTGTGTCATGGATCTTTAATAACCGAATGAGGCGCACAGCCGTAAAGACTTATAACACCTAAAGTCATAAGCCGTTCAATAAATACGGGAACTTGATCATGGTTGTTGGAAAGATTGAATAAAGGGGACATAAGCTTTATCAATGGTAATTGGTACTATAATCAAGTCACTTCAAAGTCACTGTGTTAAAATGATTAATTGCGAAAGAGCTTTAAGAAGCTTTGTAAGACGTGTTTGTGACCGCTAGATTGACGCAGTTGGTGCGATCAGTTTACTTTATCTTTTATTCGTAAATTAGGATCATAACCGTTACATCGTGCAAGAATGATCAGGAAAACGGTCGCCATGTAAAATAAAATTCCATATCTTTGTTGTCTATTTGAGTCATGGCGGTACAAATCATTAATTATGTAGTTATTTAATACTTAAAGGCTGTACTAGAAATAAAGTTGTTGTCTAGGTTCCTTTAAAACCACTAGACTTCGCCGGATCCTTTACCAGAAACATTTCATATTAAATGGTAAAATCTGCTCATAGGCGTTGTTTGCATCATCAGGGGAATAGCATGGATCATGTTTTCTATTATTCATTATTTAGTATGCAAAGTCGGTGCTCGAAAATATTCATACCTCTTCCATTATTTTCTTAAATGGATTTTTATCGCATCGTAGTTTGTCGCATTCAGAAGGCTCTTGGAAATTATACAAGGATTTGATAGATATTTAGCGAAAAATAGATCTTTCAGTATTGATAGTAAAATGATTAATGAGCAAACGATGGTGCCAATCTATTTAATAACTACTTTGTAGGCGTTAGGACAAAATTTCCCTAAAACATGCAAGACATTTATTTGCATAAACAAATGACTAAGATAAGATGTAGCGTTTCTCGTAGAGCCAACTAGCAAACGGGGAGTTATGTATGCACTCATTAGTACCAGCAAGGGTTGTTTAAGAAGGAATGTGCTATCATAGATTCAGAACATAAGTCGCCTAAGTATAGAAACCGCTTCACTTGTTAAAGATGCATTTTTCCAAAAAAATGACATGCGGTTTTTTTGCTCCATTTAATAGAACAACTCTTTTGGAACCCATATAAACCATTTTGCGGACTAGATCAACGCTATATCGTCGATTATACGTTATCGAAATCTGTCGGCCACACCCATGCAGCGCAGATTCGACAGAAGGTGGAAACGCATGCAGCCGAAATGGTGAGTGTTTTGATTCCTACATTTCTCTTCTTTGTTCTTCTTTGATTGGAGTTTTCGAATGTTATACATAAAAAAAGAACCCGCCTCAATAAAGTGAACACTATGGGTACAATAGATTACCATAAATTTAACAACAGATAGCGTTACACCTGCGAACGATCCCTGAGGTAGCCCTTAGACTTAGTATATAATATTTATACTGAGGCTGCGCATGTTCAAGCGTAATAAAAACGATATTCTTGACTAGTCGTTCACGTTTTTGAGTGTAAAGCCATGACACTTGTTCGAAGTTTGATTATTTCATATGCAATTATCGGTGCTTTTTCATAGCAAACTATTGGAATATTCCTGAATGAACTCATAAATTGTATTATAAATCAAGTGACTGGGGTCTCCCTCAGGACGTCTACCTTATCTGGTTATAGTGAACTGAAACAGGGATTTGAATTGGCCGGCCAGTCGCTATCTTCTATGCATACATAAACCCTACAGAGAAGATAGCGGCCAGCCAATGCAAATCCCTGTGTACTGAAACGTCCACCTAGGAGTTTGGGGTGGTATGTATCATCGTATGGGTTTGGCTGACTTTTGCAGGCTTTTGGCTCAAACACTGTAACATTATTGATTGAATTATTCTTGTCATGTTCATTCATTGATTAAATTGAACCAACCCACTTTCAAATTTAAAGGAAATCAAAACGCCAAGGAGGGGATCACGTACAAGAAGAGGCAGTGGAAGGGGTCATTGTACAGATTCTGACAACGTGTGTGGAACTGAGGTTGGTTCCTTTTTTATTTGATTTTTATCAAGGGTATTTTATTGAACTCGATACACCCATTATGACTGGGAAGGATGTGTTTAATGATTTGAAATTGTTCACCATGACACAGGTGTCCAAGTTGGTGGAGGTTGCAGACAAGCCTGAAGAGGTGGCAGAGGAGCCCCACCTTCTTCAAACAAGGTACTTTTGGGCCTGCCTTACCTAATTGAATCACTTTGTCAGTAAATAGGTCCAATGTTGAACTATCGAACCATAAATTTCCATTGGTTCTCATTTGTTTGTAGACCTCGACAGGCCGAAAGCGAGTCAATCTTGTTCGCAGAGGCTACCTTTGCAACACACCAATAACTAACCAGACCCTACAGCAGAGTAGAGTGACTGCTAAATCTTTAGAGCTGTCACAGAAGGAGAAATTGAAGGTATTGTACAACTCAGCATTTAGCACTCTTCAGCTGCTCCAAAAACCTTCATGCAATTTTGGTCACAGAGAGAGATTTGTAGTGGAGATATTCAATCCATCAAAATGAAGACTTTTGATTACTCATATTTTCAGAATTTAGTGCGGTGGCTGGATTTGGATGGGGTGGGTCAGTTGCTGGTTAAAAAGACAGCAACAGTTTGTGCTTACAATCACCCGACAACCCACACTGCCGAAAGAAGGATTCCATCCTCCGTCAACTACCACTTCCCCAGACTGTTGCATCTGCCTTCACTGTAGGGAAATGCCTCCCCCTGTGGAGCGGCAATGTTGCACTAACAGACAAGACTTAGTCATGACTTTTTATGTTCATAATTCTAGCCCTGATAAAAAAAGAAGTGACATTAAAATGAGTTCATGTATTATTTATTTGCCAATTACATGTGTTCTGCTATTACAGTTTGGATTTACAGACAAAAGAATGTGACTAATAAATTATTGTACATTTCAACAAAAACAAATTTGCAAATCATATTTTTAATCAAAATGAGACTCCTGCAACTGTTTCATGGGTAGATGGCCTGGCACAGGAGCAATGTTCAAACTGATTTTGCGGGGTCATCAGCTGAGTGTTGTGGGTGTTGTTGTGATTGCTGTCGCATTGCTTGGCCTAAAGATTTCTGTCATCATATCTGGTATATGGGCATAAGTCTCGACCTCTAAACCGATGACCACGTCTTTGACTGATTATTGAAGCGATTGCTGTACCTGTAACACAACAAATGGCATTATATGGCCAAATAGCTAGAACACATTACATGTGCAGCATCAGTATTTTGTTTTCTGATAGGACATTTAGTCAGTGCGTAGTTGAGTGGTCATGAGAGACTTACATTGGCTGACCAACCCTACTTGAGTGCATATGTCCTACCCCTATACCTGTTGTGGTCCATTGTCACAACTTGACTGCAGGCAAGGTATGATGAACACCTGATCACCAGCCATTGAATTAGGGTCAAGAGGATGCAATAATTTCTCTACCTGAAATTTACAAATTAAGTAAGGTATGTTTGCAACAACAATCTACAAATCTAAATGGTGCAATGAACTCACAATAGGCCCTTAGATTTTATTTAATCGGTGACATTTACACAAGTCGATTCAATACAGACCGATTCGATAGCAGGGTATTCATCTGTTCATAATACAACGAGATTACTTACATGTCCAGCAAAAACTTTGCAGCTTCTTCGTTGGTCACACTCCTCACTTCCCTGAATGCCTATCTTAAGACACCCTCGTGTTAGACCGCAGCTGGTCTAGCTCCCGCTTCCTTCTCTTAGTTGTTGAATCTATTAACAGCTTCTTTCTCCCTCTACCTTTTCTTCGTTTCTTGGTTTGATCGTCCATTATCGCAATGAAAATAGCGCAAACTAAACACCCACCGGCGGCAATCGGCACAGAGTGATGACGTTTCTGCGCTTCCGGAATTAATAATACATGAGCTTCCAAATATGGTCTATTCTTGGCTGGAAGTGAAAAATAAGGAATTGAAGGTTTATTTACGAACAACAAGAAATATATACGACCATTCCAACTTTGGAATCCGGATATCAGCACCATTTTTCGATTCGATTTTTTGAAAAAAATGCACCTTTAAATAAACTTATCATTTGACGTAAAACCCGTGATAGCAGAACTTGAGCTTTCAATTGTAGCTCTACTTCTCAAAAATAGAGAATAATTTATAATTATTGGCCAACTTCTGTATCATCTACAATATTGATAATCGTCGACGAGGCGTTTGAATTTCATAAACAAGCTGCCAATACTAACGCATGGTTATTCCAAAGGCAGAACTTGAAGTCACTGTATGATATATAAATGAACTGTATATTGTTTGCTTTTTTGAGGGTGTGTGTGAATAAAGAAAATTCACCCTGTATAAATGGCAGAAATAATAGGGTCTGTTGAAATGCAAGGTAATATACCAAGGGTTCGAAACGTTTTAGAGAGGTACGTTTGTATCCTTGGCAAAATAGTCTATACATACTAGTGCTGCAATGACAACATGTACCTTGTACCATGTGAAAAATAAGTAAAATCTAAATTCACATCGGCTCATCTGAGGCACAAGTAAATGCCTTTTTGAGGTAAGTCGAACATATAAATCATGTGGCTTTAACTTATATTCAAATACCATTCCACCAGCATTATAACGACAATCTCTTCGAATAAGACTTGCTTTAGGGTCAGGGAAAAGTGCTGGCTCGCATAGAATGCCACCCCATACATTTTGCATGCGAAAAGAGAATTAAGCAACAGGGAGATGAACTATAATCCATTAACGCTTCTGAGGGCAGCTTCAGGCCGTGATAAAACGTGAAACAAAACCATGGATTTACAATGATTAAGTATGTTCAAAACAATATTGCGCTATATTATCGTTAGAAACTCTGCAAGTAGTCGAAAAATATATCAGCATATATTGTAGATGCAAAAAGGAGCTTACACGCAAGAGTGTATTGGGTGTTCACCATGTGAATCATCATCGAATAACAATAACGATAATTGCGGTGTATATGTGGATCGAATACATCAAATATGCTGAGTGCTAATTAACTCCGGTTGACCCCTTCGTAGAAACCAATTATGCAATCCTTAGCGGAAATGAGTGATTTGCTCCGTGACCTTTAGTCACTCAGGTTATGAATCTCACGCCAATCGCAGCTTATTTGAATGTTGCTAGCATCCATGAAAGCTCCGCGCACATCAAATCAATTAGCTTCGCAAATGGGTCGCATTCATCTATCGCATGTTGTAGTCCACCCGTATTACTATCATCTGAATTAAGATTTATTCATAGGCCCGACGCAGCAGATATAATATTATTCGGCTGAGATTTAGGCCTAATATTTACAAAGCCTCATGTTTATGTAAACTGTAAAGCAGTGTATACTGTTTACAGCCCTACCTGAGCATCCTAAGGATCAAGGAATAAGCAAACGCACTCGCTTATATGCTAAGGACCTGAACCAATTCAACGATAGTCCACCCCATTAAGTGGTAAATTATATCTGCTTGTATCAGGCGCCTTGGGATTGCCAAAGTGGGTTGTTTGCGGCTAAAAACACGGTGACAGATGACATACCGCTCTACCAATTGCTATGGGTCAAGCTTAAAAAAGGAAACATAAATTAGGTATGAACGACAAAACGTTCAACAGCATAGGAGCACTCAACACGTCGCATTTGTTTGATAATCCTCAGATTACTACTGGTTTTTCCTGTTTTGTACAGACTGCACACCAGTGCCATTTAATATAGTCCTGTTAATCAGCATTGTTATCGCGGTGCGGCTTTTCACTGTAAACATTATAGAGTATAACGCTGCATAAAGCTAGCTTCGACAGGGTTTTAAGAACGATTATTTGACGGTCAGCATTCCGTGTGCAACGTGAAACACTAATTTCTAGGTTTTTGCAAATATTTTGCCGATTAACAAATTGTCAAGATGTGCTTATGATAAAGTCAACGACAAATGTGTTTGAGTAAATAGAAACTTAATCATTCAAATAGTTCCATGAACATCACTTGTGACAATAACCCGTCATCACATAACCAGCGGTGATCCAAGGAGGTGGTCATCTGTGAACATTGCATTCAATCTGGATCTATGTTTAGCGTCATTATATACAGTAGTCATATGCATGATTTTTCTCGAACATGATATATCATAAGATGGTGAAAGAATGCATTTCTATATTTTACACAATGTTGATAGAGTTCCATACAATTTTTCGGTAGTTTGGAATAACAATTATCAGATAATGACTAGTCATGGCTATTGATTTTTGTATGTTATGGTCCGGGTTTAAAAGCCCTGTTGTAAATGAATAATTCACAGGAATCACGTCTTAAAGACACAATAATTATTGTTGTTTGTAAAGCATTCGGTTTACACCAACTAACCACCTAAATTGATACGGCCGCTTGAAGCGCAAACGACACAACTGATATATTTTTTATAGGATATGGCATCGGTGCATTTGCATCATTCGAAACATCACTAGTGCTGACAGCATGATTGATTGATGCGATGACGTCAACATTATTAGTGCTTTGGCCAATTCTTTGTTATGATTATCACTGATCTTGCTGCGGTATTCTACAAGCAAACATTGTGTATCCAACTGAGTGATGATGCACACAAATTAGTTCTTACCCCAGGTGAGTTTACATTATATAAAGAGCCCGAGGCATATTATGTGTAAAATATTCGTCTCATTGGGAAACGCCATGCCTTAACAAGAAATTTGGGTGCGCTTATCATGTTTATCAGAAACCTTAACAACAAATCACATGTTGGTAATGTCGATGAATAGCACAAGTAATTTGTCATACGAGAAATTATTTTTCTTTAATCTCATTGATCAATCAGCTGGTGTTATATATACCACATGGTTGCCAACAGTGAAACTGCTACCTTCAATTTAGCGTTGATATTGAAAATATGCACCATGACCTTACTTAGTCATCATACTACCTAACCGTAAGATAGCATTACGTGTATTTTGAATCCCAACCAAAACCTCAGATGTGATGATCTCAGACTAGTGCTTGTCTGCTGCTTTCTTTTTTACCAACCAGCTAATAAACATTTACATGCATGCTATTGTAACGGTGTATCCGTGGTCTTTAACAAGAGTGATCGAACGCAAACGCGCTCCTGACATTATCTAAATTTTCACCTCTTTCAAAAAAGAGTGGACTATGTAAATCGCACAGTATGCGAGTGTGAGAGTGCGGACTTCAGAGTCGATGAAACAAATATCATTCGCAACACTGAATGGACATAAAAATTGAAATTATGGATAGAAAACACGCCCAATGGGTCTTCAATTGAATAAGTGAAACCAGGTGTGAAATTGATCAATGTGGCCCGGAGGACTAACAAAAGCTATCGGTATGGATCAATAAGAGTTCACGAAGGCTTTTATTAAAGCCCTGCAAAATGAGTCTGGTACGGGAAAAAGACAAAACAATCAAAGTTCTACAACAGCAAGTCCGTGACCTCGAACTCAAAAGTGATGGTCTTGAACAATATTCGCGAAGAAACTCGGTCGAGGAAAAGGAATACGAAAACCCAGTTGACAGCACGATGGATTTATTTAAAAAGGAAATGAGCATTGAAATGCACATTACATCGCTAGATCGGGTTAATAGAATCGGAAAGAAACGGGATAATGGGGCATGCAGACCATTGTTGGTGAAATTTGCTACATACAGAGATCGTGAACAAGTGTACAGGGCAAAATCACGTCTCAAAGCGCAAAACTATCTATGTGATTGAAGATCTCACAAAAAACAATAATTACAGGAAATCGTTTATGTATTGCTTATCTTATATACAGTGACAAAAGCTATTATAATCGACATATGAACTCAGGTTATCCGGGTGATTTTGTTGATTGGTATATAATTTTTAGAATCGCTGCTTTAGTTAGTATGCTCAACGCATTGACGTTTATAAGCATTTATACAAATATAATTTAGAAAAGGTAGGACACTGTTTCAAGGTCTCAAGCAAAGCATGGTATTTGTTAATCATATATGTAGCTTAGATCTGCCTTATATTGCGTAGTTGAAGTGTATTTATCGATAAAACATTAAATGCGACGCAAAATTTGGCAAATGTAAAATTCAAATGAAAAATATGCCAGCTAATTCCTTCTCGTTTAAATATGCATGTATCATATGTGCCATACTGTAACAAATGCATGCTTTTGCACGTTTCAGCTTATGCCTTGATTTATATGCTACTAAATTTTTCTTCGAAGTAATGCATTTTAAGTCGTAACCGTGAATGAACGAGATTTATGCCATGTGTCGTGGCCACGCATGGATTGCACATCGTAGATTGGAACTAGCAACTACCAGTATTTGAAAATTTCAAAACGATTTTGCTCATGCTGTTAAAATAGATTTGCTCTATTAACTTATCAATACAATATATTTCTCTAAGATCCGATCTGTGGTAAATGATAAAGCCACTCGTACCAGATTCAGATTTATGTATGATTATTGTAAATTTGTTCGAAATACAGTCTTCCAAAACTTTCAGCAACAGTTTTGTACCGTTGAAGTCTGATCATACAACTGATATATATATATATATTTACCGTTTTCCTCTTTATAAACGCGTGGATTGAATGTCAGGGAGTATAGTGTGAAGTATTCTGCAATAAATGTTTTGGAGCGATAATAAATATGAACTTCGGGTTGACATTGTTATCAAAACTAGCAAAACCAAGACAGCGAACATTTATCGAACAATGTTCGTGGAAGCAAACCAACTAGTCTCACTATCCAACTGGAATGCATCTAGCATAGCAACGATCTTAGATTCACATTGTCTCGTTTAATTGCGGTATGGTCCATCTGATACCTGGGTAACAGCCTGAATTTCCAACAGGAATGCATCAACATTGCTGTGACTGCATATGTTATCGGTCAATTGCATAGTTTAGATACAAACCATTCCTCTGCATAAGATCCAGTATGTTTAACATCTAATGATGAAATGTGGTTTTCATAAGAAACTTCAGGGTTTCCAAAATTGGACATAAATTACTGACTATATTTAGTAAGCTTTTATCACATACTCTTAACTAGATTAATGTTCAGAAACTTAACTGTTACAATGCTAAATTATTTGATAAAGGCTGCTCATTTAGACTTGGACAATTACCTGATACTGTTACAAATCCTCG
>CM067348.1:31505498-31522998 GCA_034190875.2 Urechis unicinctus | reverse complement strand
CGCATGTTTTAATAGTATTGAGTTTTTTCAACTAATAAGCCATAGCTAAGGCATCAAATGTAAATAGTAGCGTTTAGATTTATGATTCCATCAAGTCGCATTATTTGTGAGAGGCTAGAGAATAACCACACTGTTAAATAACATTACATGCACATAGACATAATGTAACATGTGTATTATGGCTACCAGGAGAGTTAAGCGGCTCTTATTGAGACGGTATATGGCCAAAGAAGTACTCTATGTATGATATGTATATATCTAAATTTAGCTTTATCAATTGGTAAACGACTAATTATCGCCAACCATTTACCCGCGAGAGCGCTGGAATTTCTTAACATGGTGCCTTTTTATCCTGCGTTGTCTTTCTTTGAGAGAAACAGTACAGTTGCATTTCTCAGATTATTGCAAGGTGCTGTGGTTTATTTGCATCGATACTGAGTCGACAGAATATTTTTGAAAAATGTATATTCCAATATCTATATATTATAAATGACTGTGTGAAATATGAATGCTTGACATGTATTTCCGATTGACTCGGTCAATTCTTTCTTGGGAACAAAATCAATTGATGATAAGTGATTGTTGTCCCAAAACAAGCAGAATAAAAGCTGAACGTCAAATGTATGTTAAACCTGAACTATTGAAGAAGCTTTTTGTTGTTTGACATTTAACAAATCACTTTGAAATATTTACAGATTCTGTCATTAACCAGAATATGCTCTCTGTTGATTAATCGCTCATTGTGCTTGGCGTGCATGAGTATGGTCCATGATCTAACATATTGTAAGGACTATAGTATACAATTAGTATACAATTACCATAATGCAAGGCTTTCACTACCGTAAAATATGCAAGCATCCCGGCCCGAAGTCAGAGGTCGATGGTAAGCTCGAATAAGACCACTCTAATATCGTTGATAACTATAATATTGATTTAACAACTCGTACAGAGTCTTGATTGCCGTTGACAGGATCGATTGCCACTGTTAATAATGTGGCTTCCTTGATTCTCCGCATGATACTAAAGACCAACTATATGTAATTAAATCAATATTGTTTATACGTTTTCTAAAAGCTTTACTTCGCAGTTGCTATAATGTACCATATTCCGGTCGCTTATTTCACAAGAAGCTAGCAGATCACATCCTGCTGCACCGCTATCAACGCTTGTCTAAACACTTGTCAGGTGTGTGATTGAGTTCACATTGTCAAGGTTTCGGTAGGCTTCCGTTAGAATGATAAAATCACAAAAGTAGATTGAATGCCACCGACTTACCATATATTGTCGTGCAAGGATGCTTCGGGGAAGATCCACATTGGTCACTAGTATCCCAAACATCACTGTTTCATCATTATCCCTAACGATGCCTCATATATATAACTATGACGAACAACATTTTAAAGTTGTGATACCTTTATGTTATCACCTGGCTTAGGATGGGGAGTGATGATACCTTCATAAATGTCTCTAGCCCCTTTGTCTCGAAGTATTCTGGCTAAAATCGTCTAGTTTGTTGCCATCTAGGGAACTTAAGTCAATGCAGTAACTAGTAATTGATATTGATTAGCAAATGTCTGACATAATTTGGTTTACTATAAACGGTTCGCCTCCGAATATACACGCCTATAATCCACGAAAACATGTTGCTATATGGTCATTGTCTACAATGGATGAACTGATGGAGGACATCGAACAATATAATGCATTATAAATTCTTCCATCTTACGAAGGTTGGCAGTAACGTGTTATGATATTGTAGAAACCGAATTGGTCAGCGGATACAAACAGGTCATAACTGAATTTGGAACCCATGTCATTTCATATTAATTACAAATTGATTGCAAATCGACTGCAATGTTCGAAATAACGGCAAAGTAATAGCTGCAAATGTCTTAAGGCACTTTGATGATGTGTTAATTGATATAAACACTATATGGGGCATGTAAAGTGTCTGCAATATGCATTTGACGTTTCGCAGACCCATCCGAATATTTCCATAGGGGTCGAAAATTAACTATGTAGGTCTCACAAATACAAACCTCCCCGCTACTCAATCAAATTTCTTGCACTCCTGTAGCATATCTGCAGCATAAATTGTCTAATAATCATTCTCATCGATATTATATAAGCGTATGTAGCGCCAACGGAGCAACGCAGTCGCTCTTAAATAGAGTAGAAACTTACACTCCAAAGGATGTCATATTTAGCATAATGTACCATACGTAGGTCGCGAGCAATACCTACTGCAGCTGCAAACGGGCACAACCTGAATCTTTTATTCGTAGTATTCGATTAGAAAGATATAACCTATCAAACCATTATCGACATGACAGTTAGCTAGATTGAAAATACATTAACAAAAGTATGGGTTGTAATGGGCACAATAAACAATGTGAATACACGCTTTGTGCAGAAACAATGTTATTCACCATATGCTACCACAGGAATCATCATCATAGGCTTTTTTGTTTATCTCATAACAGTAATGTGAAGAATTCACACATTCCATTAATTATTGTGCATTGACAAACCCTGATTCTGTCAGCTAAGGCACTAAAACGAAATCCCACAAACCGGGGATGGACTAAACATACAACCAAGCTAAGACGTTCGTGTTCAGAGCACAACGGTGTCTGTTGGAGTGCGAGTCTTTCATCGTTTCTTCAGCTCTTATCGCTATTGGTGTGTCATGATATGCTTCTATTCAGGCAATAATCTTGCAGATACAAAACACCAATATCATGATCTATGAAGAAAATAAACATTAATGTAACATCAGAGCAACACACACGAGAATTTACACCTCCGTATAATAAACATTTAGCGATATGTAAATACGCATATATAAAGAATCGCAAGCAATGTCAGTCAAATTGACTGACTCAAAGACGTTAGAAATGACATTTACGGAAGAAAATGGTCCGCACATTTCATGAAACTGCCACAAAGTGAAGAACCACTGCAAACTTAAAATCTTTCCATTCACAGATTAACTAACTGGACTGATGTAATCCATTGCCTTAAGGAGAATCTATTAATGTTATCTAAATAAAAGTAATAGAATTAATATTCTCTGCAATAATGAGAGCATTCATCATCCCTAACTACATACACGCAATCATTCTGTCAGATGCTTTTAGTCAACAGCCAGCATAGTGACACGAATTGATAGACAACTGCAGCATATATATTTTGCTGTTAATCTCCACCGTTTGTCTGCTCTTGTAGCTATTTGACAATTCTAATTCAATCAATAGTAAACAAAAGGGATTGCTGTTTGTCTCATAACCACTTCGTGTGTCTGTATCATCTTATTAAATTACTATGAGACATAAATGGTTAGTTTACCATAGTATGATAAAGATGTGAAGGTTTTAATTTGTTATTTTTGGGCATCAAGGAAAACGATAACAAAGAACCAACTACCTTGATCAACCCAGTCTTATATGATTTATGTAGATTGCAGATAAAAAACCAAGCGATCATGATCAGGGAAACGTCAGAATGTTATGCCTTTATAATATTTTCATTGTGTGTGACAAGTTGCTAATAATACACTGATGCTTTAATGTATAGCTTCTGCTGTACCTCCTAGTACCCAGTTACACAGTGATTGATAAAGGCGCAAGCACAGCAGCTTTAAGCGAATGTTTCAAGATTATAGAGTATGCGCTAGGGCAATGCTGCACAATAATGACTGAGGCTATTGGAGAGGGGTTATCATTTAGTAGTTTTTCAGAAGAGCAACAATTTTGTACTAACAAGACTAGCGTTGCAGTGCTACTTAAACTCGTCGTCGGTGACTGGCTGATTATTCGTAGTTTATTTGACAACATTAATTTCGGCAACAGTGCTGCTTAAACAAAACCGTAAAATAAACTTAATGGGCAGGAATACCGTAAAGGCTGGCGATTCGTTTGGCATCCCAAAATGAACGCGACATTGGGGTATATAGCTGAGAATGGTAGAGATTTATATCAACCCCGGACCTTTTCTGCGGAATTGAATTTGATTAAATGCAGATGTGTCAGTGTAAACCTCCGACACCTAGCCTAACAATCCCCCCTCCCCCCATTACAACATTCGAAAAACATAGTATTGCGTTACTTTGCTCTTATGGCTTCTTAGGCTTGTAATCAATTTCCTTTTGGTTAAGTCAACATTAGGATCAGGTTCAAACATCTATTTAGATTATACTAATTTTAAATTCAGGGTTGTGCAAACATAATGGCCAATTTGTAAATTGCTCCTGGTATCATTGGAAATCATTTATAAATAAAACGTGGTTATTCATTTTTGTGAAGTATATAATCGATGAATGGATTGCATCGCCAAAACACCTTTTCGGAAATACAATGCTCGTAATTCAAAACATTATTAAACTATTTCAGCTTTTCGTCTATCAATTCAGAATCCTCATGTTGATATCACGTCAAAGAAAATTACGTACCTTCGGCTGACATTTAACCCCCGTATCGTGATGTATTACTATCGTTAAGTCGTCAAATGAATCTTTACCATCACAAATACGTCAAACGCTATCCCAATGCTAAATAAAATATTTGAAACATGCTCAAGAAATTTCATTTCAAGATGAATACTGAGTGTAGTGTATGACTAATATGAATATGCTGCAGCTACGACAAAATATAAGGTGAGATTTTATTTTTTTATTCTTAAACATTTTCTGAAAGCATCGATAACACAGCCAAGATTTTGTCCAGTCTTATAAAATGATATTGACCCGGATTAGCGGATTACCAACCTGAGGCAATATTTGCCGTACGGACCGTTGGCTCACATCTTTGACAAAAATAGTTATCTGGGTAACGTCCAGAATTAAAACATGACAGCAGCATTATTGCTCTGGATGCATAGGCAATCGATTAATCACAAAGATTAGATTCACACCATTTGCTGTTTCTACTCTCCACTCCAGATACAATACACTTTAGATGTAGATATAGAAGGCTTTATAGCAGCTATATTACTTAGGCCTTGTATGAATACTTAGTCCAAACATTTTGTGGGCCAGCTTGAATGATTACATTCGCTATTTTGAAATATTTGTCTGTTGTAATGGAAAATGAAGCACTAATGGCAAGCTGGACATCGCCAATGTCAATATGCTCTTGGATATACAAGAATTAGAGCTAGTCACTGGCATACTATAACTCAGTAACAACAAATATCCGATCCCTTTATATATGCTCTGATAACACCTTAAGCTCTTTGGGATGTCAATTAAATAACATGAGCGGAATTTAACCTTACCCTGGAATGTCACGTGACCTAATGCTGTTATTAAACCCTGATAACTATAATGTTGGGTTTTGGTTAACAGTATATGCTTGTGGGGAAATGACCGTGGCAATAGACAGGAGGTCATTATGATTTCATGACACGTCCTTCCATTACTAAATATGGTTAAGCCCCATCACTTATTACAGTTTTTGCTGAATTCGAGTGTATGATGCGAATATCAGACGACGTTTCACTTAAGCTGATCCTACGCGATCCATCATTCTGCTGCTCATTTTACCTGTCCACCCATTACTCTGTAAGTGATGGCGGTCGTACATCGCATTTTGAACATTCAGAAAATGATACTGTAAGTTTGAATGTTGTAATTTATAACTGATGGCAGCGCGTGACAAGAATTATTAAACAAGGGGCTAATGCCACCCTAGGGTCTGAAAAACACCATCAGGGCCGTCATTGGTAAGAGGTTACACGGATGTCGATTGCCTGTAAGTCGATGTTTAACACACAGAGCGAAGCAAATATCTTAAGGATAGCCAGATCTGCCAACTAGCAACGATTGTGGGAACGTCTGTTATGATTGAGCCTTATATTTTGTGCTTTTATAGGACCACTAAAATAATGAACGATTTTTAGTATACAACATATGCAGTTTTTCCGTATATGTTAGATGGGTCAGATACAAAACATTCAATGTCAGGGTGCATAAGTTGAGCAGTAAACACTCAGCTTATTTTGCGAAGGATTTTAACGCGTTACTATCAGGTGGGTTGTACTGCTGCTCAATAGCATTCCGGAGATTTAACAGCTCGTAAGAAAAACAGTTCGCCTAGAATACTCAATAAAATCCTACTAAGTATGGAGACTTGGCAGAGTTTGTGTTTATGAAGGTTAATTATTGCACGTCAAAGTAAAATCAGCATGTAGACACAGCATACCGGTGTTAATGGTCAAGAATACAGTATATGTTTTGGGACGAGTAAATTACACAGCATGTGCGGCTATGAAGATTTAATCCCACGCATTAGTAAACACACCACGAGTGAGCATCCAGGCTGCCATTAACTTTGTATATAAACACAATAATACAAGTGACAACCTTACATGCAACCGAAACTATGCATTCACGTAAATCTGTCTTTGTATGTAGTGTAACGACAATTGTAGGCGTGTGTTGAGTTTGCTTCTTTGCTATGTTTAAACTCTAAACTGCATGTATTAATCGTGTTGGGGTGCGGAGAGGCTCTCCAATCAAGTTTGCTCATCGCCTACACAATGACAATGGTGACAGCTAAGATATGCATAAAAACTGCTGTCGCTTTCTGATTCATTTACATATATTTTACGACACCTTTTGTCATTTGCAAATGTGACAGATTACTTTACAGCCATGTCAAGAATAGTCTAATCGTAAAGAAATTTGTGCATTTCAATAGCCAAGCAGAATTCCACGTGATGTCAGAAACGTATAATTTATAACAGTTTGCATTGATGCTCATCAGCATTCCGAGAAGACAGCGAGATTTCAATATCCGGCTCGACCCTCGGGGCTTGGAAAGTATTTTTTCAAGCAAGGAAGCAACATCCTATCTCAATAAGGCATGTGCTGCCTCATTTGAAATAACTTACTTATTCGATGTTTTGTGAAATTGGAAGATCTAGACAATGGCGGTTGTTGTTGCCATTATTTTGTTCAGCATGTTGATTCGAGTTTTAACACATGTTCATCTCCGATGAATATGACTTATTTACGAGATTCACGCATAGAGTCATAATGACTTAATAGAATAAACTACTAGCTTGATAACGCAAACTATTCATCATAGTAACGTAGGATTCCATGAAATATTTATTACAGTGGTAGTACGAATCTGTGAGTTACACCTTCCTTTATTACATCTCACATACATTGCGCACCAAGCACCGTAAAGCTACTATCAAAGGAACGTGAATTGCCGAATAGTTCCATTCCTATCAAATAATTGTGGTATCGAATTGCCGTAGCGGAATTCTACCACAATAGGCAGGTAGATAGACATATAACGGCACACCAACACTCCCATGTTATAACGTGCCTACGGAGATGGAATTAATGTAAATAGATAAGATTGACTTGACAGGGCCGCCGCTTTCTATGATATATGGGCAAAAAAAAATCATAAGAACAATAAAAATGAAACGATTATTCCAGGGTAACGCATTAGTTATAACGCCCACCACACAGTGTTTAACACATATGGATTTCATGATTGCTTCTCTCCTGTTACATTTTTTTCAGCAACACATAAGTGAAAGGTACATTCTGAACGAAAATAGCTGCAGCCATAAAAGCTCAAAACCAGCGCCGAGGGTACACTTAATGGGTTCTTGAAATCTCCATTTAAGGATAGTATACCAGTTAGGAGTGTGGATGCACCTATATCCCATTTCTAAAAGGATGCTAGCTTTTGTCGACTACATCTTCCTGCTACCAAGAGCTTGATGACTACCTGCCTTTGTAGTACCTATCGAGGTATTGTCCATTTGTGAAAAACGGGTTAACATTTGCCTATGAATGATTATGGGGTTTGCACTGCTCTTTGAGAACGTCGGTAGCTGTAGACATTTCAGCGTTACTTCATCTGATGCAATGGGAACCCGAATGTACCAGCAGAGCTTTAGTATAAGAAATGACTTTGTGATGGCTCTTCACAGCTTAGTTACCACACTTATATATGAGAAATGGTAGGCTTAATGGCACCATCGATCGTGCCCTTTTAATGGTGTTTTGAGAATACAGGTTTGGCGATTTCATAGTGTTGCACTGATAGTTCATTTAAATTTATGTGTGAGGAATTTCGAGATAAGACGGGTTAAATTACAGAAGAGAGTCCTTAAATGATGTTCATTTACCATAAAAAACACCGATATTGCTTTAAACCCCACATATTGCATTTGAAAACATCGATTTTTACAGGATTTTGCACAAATTATTGCGGTGTATGTGAGGAACATCGCAATAACATTGCCAATTACCGGGCTACATTTCATAATATATCGCCAAAGAGAGTTCTTTAAGGTTTCTGTCTAGAAATACTCCAATTTTTTGCCGTATATCCTCATATGACATTTGATAACAACGAATACCCTAGACTCCAGCAAAGTATCTTATTGATTAAAAACATATTCAAGGCGTTTTAACATCACTACGCCTAATCGATTCCTCGGATTAACACTTCATGTACTGAGAGGGTCAGGTGGTCAATATTTGCCTCGCTTGACCGGGGCAGTAGGTTATATGTGAGGCTGTAGATATGTTGATCTGGGTTCATGACCGGTCAGTCAGCAGATGCATCTAAGCGTTGTATACTTGAGGGTACGTTACACAAATGAACTCAAATTAGGCGCTCCAATTTGAGTAAAATGCCTACAGAAAATCCCCCGGAGACATACCATGCATGTACGGGATTGACCTATGTCAGCATACTCATTATTAGCAATTGGTTTAAGAAATTCATAAGGTCGTTATATTGATAGACAGTTGCGCTGAAATGCATAAGTGCATCTGAATCTTCAGGTTTACAAATTGAACAGAGAAGTAATTGACGCCTAGGCTATTATGCACAGCTTATATTGTTGATGCAAAAAGTCGCTCACACGCACGAGTGTATTGGGTATTCACCATATAAATCATCATTGGATATCAATGACGAAAGGTGCAGTGTATATGTGGATCGAACACATCACATTGTAGAAACATATTATGCAATCCTTAGTGGAAATAAGGTATTTGCTCAGTGATCTTCATTGACCCAGGTTATCTCACGCCAATGGCAGCTTATTTGGATGTTGTTACCATCCATAAAAGCACCTCGCACTTCAATCAATTAGCTTCGCACATGGGTCGTATTCATCTATCGTATGCTGTAGTCCACCTGTATTACTATAATCTGGGTTAAGACTTATCCATGGACCCGACGCAGCAGATATAATCATATTCGCCTTCGATTAAAGCCTAATATTCACAAAGCTATGTTCGTGCAATCTTTAAGGCGGGGTAAACTGTGTACCAAAGATACAACATAACATAGTAAATTTAAATGCGTTTGTGATGCATCCAAGCCAAGGATATAACCTTGTCGCCAGAAATAGCAGCTTGATATACAATAGTCCAACAGTTCTGGGACTAGCATCGATCTAACGGATAGTAACTTTATCAGTTTCGGAAATAGAAAATGAAGTTATTGGGCTCTCTCTTGGTACAATTACAATAGCTAAAAATATATAAAGACGTACGATGCACAAATATAGAGACTAATTTCAAATTATCTAAATTTACATGTTATTTATTTGATAGGTAATGCTTTACATCTTGGTGAATGAGTAATAATGGCAATAACAGCGATTAAGCTGATTCTCTCTATGCAATAACGATATTTTTTTATTGATTGAAAAATGCTCATCGGGATTGTGAAATCATTTGGTATCAGCATTTGATCTAGCCATCAATTTTCGAAACATATTGGTGTTTTGGTGGTTCCAAAGCCATTTAAAATGTACAGCACATGTGCACCTCAAGTCACCAGCAGCCACGCTATAACTTCAACATCACCTCATAAACATGCATGCATGAAGTAATACAATTTTACCATAGAATTGGTCCACTGTTTAATGCTATGACGAACGTAGGGCACTACTTCTCGCCTTCCTGCTTCAATTACATTTGTCATTTTATGGCAAATGCAAATGGCTCACTATTCAAGACAAACGATGGCAAATCTATCAATTGTGCTTATTATGCGGGACATGATTAGTCCTTGACAGGGCGTGGAGGCAAATAAAATAACAGAAACATGTTAATTTTACCAACATTGTGTTTTACATGGTAACTCGAGTACTCTAGTCAATTAGACAGCATAATCTACGCAGGAACACTGGACGATGTCTGTGTCAATGTCAACCATCGTTGAAAGCATTCAGGAGGCTGGGATCAATATTCACTTACCAATGTTCAAACTATCAAACGTTAGCCAAAACTTGTTGCGTGGTTTGACCTTAATTATCTCACTGTTCAATGTTCTTCTACAGCTAAGCCTCTCGTCTGTCCTCGCGCAATGAAACAAATGCAAGTATTTTATCGCTGAATATCTATCTAGTATTATTTAAGCATGTATGGTCTTTTCCCGAAATACTGTTTGACATTGATATTGAATGCAGTTTGATAATAAATCGTGATCCATTGTGACGAATATCGAATATGACAATAATCATCCGTCGGTCTCCATTTTATTTTGAAGTATTTAACTCTAGGAGCAAGCTGGCTCAGTTAGTAATATACATTAATCAAATGTTTGGTTCCCTCTGTTGTCAATGATTCCATTGAAATCGTCTTTAGGGTACATATAAAGTATATTGCAGAGAGTCCGATCATAACTATAAAAGTTTTAATATCACCAATCGCGTTTTATATTGAAGTTTCCTTCCCATATTTATTGTTTTCGATTATACAGAAAGTAGCAATATGCTTAATGGATACACTGATATAAAGTCGTGAATAGTTGTATCCTAAATCAAGATAAGCTATCATGCTTTCATTGCTGGTTCTGAGTAACACCAATATTCCTACTTGAGATTAATCTCCGAAACGTGTTTAACTAACATAGACAATGAAATATACAGTGCGCATGCATCAAAGTTACAATGGGCAATTTGATCCGTTGGGTTGCTTATAGATGTTCTTACATAGGCCAGACAAACTATACACGTATTATGTAAGCCATATGTAGACAGAAGCCATATTTTTGGCCTCCTTGCAATGGTGTCTTAGCTGTATCAAAATCAATGATAACAGGAAACCAAGCAATTTGCAAACGCTTGTCAAATTTATTCAAGGATAGCAGCAACGTTAATAAAGATAATATAAGACCATAATTCACGTAAGCTTGAAGTACCGCGGGTGTCACTTCTGATGTGTTTTCACTGATATGTTAACAGCTGTCTACGCATCATGCTGTACAAAGATCGCGCTACTCTCTACTCGCCTCGTCGACATGGCGCAGTAATATTTAGTAATTTCTTGAATAGGCCAAATCATTGTAATTTTATAATGGCCGTTCGCCATGTACCCATGGGCCGATTTATTATATTGTCATTTGCTCATATTAAGTTATGCTCCTTGTGTAAATATTATTTGTTACTTTCCAAGATTGTAGCAATGGCTTTGTTGCTGAGCGAAGGGATAACCACCATAAAATATAATCACCATAACATTCATAGGCATTCCTTAATATATTTATGCGTGAATGTGCGTTGCTAATTGTTCTGCCATGGATGTATTATGATCTTCAGTAATGTATTCCGTGCATGTATACTATGGTGCTGTACTTTTCGCCTTTCGTGCATTTTGTAAAATTTGAAAATTGCTGTAATTAAGTTTTGGTACTTACAAAAGTTCACTAACATCTTCCACATGCAGTCTGTATATTTCTGTGAATAATAACTTTAGAGCGGTTTGTAATAAAGACTGGCCATGCCCACGTTTATTCACTGATCTAGCAGATGTTTAGTTGGAAGAAGGAAACGGAAGTTATGACAGTTATACATGACAAATGTTATGATAATAATATTGGAAGATATAAGGACACATGCTAAATACATTTTATGCTAGTCAGTTACTCTTCAAAATCGTCAATGGCGTGAAACTGAAGTATGTTGGTCTACAAGTTATATTTGACGATTCTCTTACAATTACATTTTCCGTTCCCTACTGATATCAGTTACACGTGGCTCGTACATTGGTGGTTTGCAAATAGGGCATTTTCTTTGACTGCAAATTCACTTTCACCCTAGCGGACTGGACAATCAATTAACCCCTCTCAATTTATCACCACGTTAGGGCTTTACATTTGCTCTAAATGTTCCCGGGTGATGTCTTCCATTGGCCATTTAGCGTACGCTTAATTACATATCCGATGCGTTTAGTGACCCACAATATCTTGAACATTACCTAAACTGCCAATTTCTGAGCTATTTCTACGAAATGGCGTTGCTAAAATGGCAATTTCTAATGCACTTCCTGTATGTTTTTAAGGATTTTGATAGAAAAGTTTTATGCAACCCATGGTTAATTTGATAGAATAATCCTATCTAGCGCATCGGCTATATTTCAGCAGAGGGTTTGAAATTCCATATTAATTGATATCTTGGAATGCACGAGTATAATTTGAAGAGACTGTGCCGGAGGCGAATACTTATAGTTGCGTTTACTTTCACCCACGACCGGTATACCCTATCTTGGCCACAAAGAGCTCCATTTATAATAAGGGAGACCATCCGATGTAATATTGTCACAAAGCAGCACCGGTTTAGATACAAACACCGAAAACTGTCGACACTAAACTCTATCCACGTAATCTTTTGATTAATGAAATAAACTACCTAAGTACATCTTGAATGCACACTGATTATGTAGATAAGCTGCGGATTTATTATAAGTTTGGGTCATTGAACCTGACAGGTATTGTTACTTATTATATGCGTTTCACTTCTAGGCTCACACGACAGAGTTAACACTAAAAAACAGCAAACACTGCGTCATGTTCTATATTTTTTAATTGTAGTGTAAATCACTTATTTATTGACTTTTATGTAGCCCTTCAGACTAATTGTTGTGGAGAACGTTGTATCATCTCTATTGTTTCGCATATTCAATCAGCCACTCTCAATGGTCATGGATATAAAACGAATCCTTGAAATAAATCTGCTGATGTCTATTTTCAGTCAACTTAAAATGTGTAAAATATCGTTCGAATCGTGTAATATGTCGGAATTTTTATGGCAACCAAAACTATATCTTTTCCCGTAAAAGGTACAAATGTTAGATTCGGGTCACATTTATACACTTCCCAGCTTCATGCTTAATTTGGTAAAGAGTACAACGATTAAATGTCCTACTCCCCCCCTCCCCCCCCCTCCTCCTTACGTGCGCTGATGAAATTTGCAGAATACGCTGAAATGAAGCAAATGCATTTGTTTATCATTGCTATTTAAACAATTACTATATTCTTGGACATCTGTCTCTATAAGAACCGATAATGTTCATTACTGAAACAGTATTCACTAATGCAACATATACAACCAATCTATACGGATCGTGATTCCTTCTTGACATTGATGAATATGAACTAATTAGTACATACGGTCACTGGGTTTGGAAAACATTTTGAAATATATGGAGAAACTAACCTGTGCCCAATTTTTGGCCACTGAGTTTGGGCAAACATTTTGAAATATATGGACAAACTAACCTGTGCCCAATTCTTGGCCGTGAGCTCATCAAAAATTGATCTATTGATTCAATGTAGTGATTTAATATACGATATATATTTGATTTGGACAGTCGTTACAACTGGGTATGACCAATATTGAACATGAAATCATACAAGGTGCGAGCAAATTTACTAATACCATGACACCTGCGAAAAGGTATCTGATCTACTTCCCAAACTACACGCTGTGTGGAAATTGGATCATCAAAAGGATAGATTTGCATCGAGCCATATAAATGCGCACTAATTATGGATTACGGCTTGACTGTTTAATTGACTGCTATGGCAGTCTAACATACCAAACGTAGCTCTCTTCATGTTACCGTGTATATATATGTCAAAGATAATATGAATTCTATCAATTCAAGCTTCGTTACTATGCTTCATAGTCGATTGTAAAGGTCGTGCAAGCTGTATGTGACTGATATGCAGGTCACGGCTCTTGAGTAGAAATTCTTTGTGGACCAAACGTCATCAGAAGTAACAGCCGACCTTATATCACGAATGATGCTTACATGACAGATGACAAAGTGCGATATTTTATCAGATTGATAACAAAGATTGTAATCATTATATTTCAATACATATTAATTGTCTGGTATTATCAGCAACAATGATCTTCAGGTGAGAGCTTAGTAGCTAGTCAGATCTTTAGGCATCGACTTGTGTGGGCCCATTACGGCTGTTGGCGTAAAGAATCCAAATGTTTAGAGTACGTTAGATATGTAATAAACGGTTCTTTTCGCCAACATGTAATACAACAGCCAAGTTCCCAAATTTTATTCCGCTGCATATTAAAATTAACCATTTTACTACAGACAGACTAATATATATTCATATATATATATATATATATATATATATATATATATATATATATATATATATATATATATATATATATATATATATATATATGAATATGCATTTGAATATGTGTATGAATATGAAAATGAATATGTATATTCATATATATGATTGTGTGTGAGTCTTTAAGCCTGTGTCTGTGCGTGTGTGTGTGTATAGTTGACAGGTTAATATGGATGAAATAAGTGATTATAATCAAATGTTTTATCTACCATTGATATGTGCTGATTGATTTTATTTTTCTACGTGAATATATCCTAACTGCCAAAACATCTTAAATAGAAATCGCTCGCAGCCGAGTGAATCTAATTTAAGTATGACTTCATTCGGCTCAAATTCTCATTTGTGACTGTTCATTGCATACTAAATGCGGATTTATATGATGTTTTAAAATTGATATGAAGACCTCGAGCCAGCACATACATGGCCTGTTGATCGCAATTCACCTGAAAGGGTAGCGCGTTGGAAAATATGGATAGATAATAAGATTTCGTTATTGAATAAGTCCTATTCAGCTGAGAGCCTTTTCACATTTCTCCAGAGTTATTGAGGTTTGTGTGAGCGCAATCACATTAAGATTGGCAACAATATAGATACATTGCCGGCTGTGATGTATATCCACATCTCTTTAAAAATATGCATGATGCATTCTAGTAGCCAGCATCTCAACCATCAGAAGTTTCAATAAATGGCGTTATCTACAATGCTTGTATCCGTTGCACGATCAATGACATGGAATGACACAGAGGATTTCAAAGTAATATAGGTAGGAGCAGCTTACGATTTATCATATGTGCCAATAACTTGCACAGCAGTATTTCGATGAACATTGACGTAAAGTCAATTCAGCCATATATAATGATGTAGAAATAAATAAATATTAATCAGGAAAACGTTTTGTTGTAGTGCACGGTAGATATTTTTGCACTTGTTTGAGATGAGCGGTCGCTCATAAGAAATTAGGGAGTGAGCTAAAAATGATCCTGACAGCTGTGATCAGTATTAGACAGATGACCAGAAAACATATACCAATTGCGAGAAATATTAATAATTGCGTTCCCAATGATTGCTTCAGTTTCATGACACTTATTACTAGGGAACAAAATAAGCATTGTACACTGCAACGATAGTCCTGGGAGAAGTCTAGTAGACTCGACTACCATTTAAGTATAAGTTACACAATTGCTTGAAAATATTGACGTGGCCTCGAGTTTTGGCGATGAAAAATGTATTTATGCTTTAGGCACACGAGCGGATAGAACAATATAATTGCCTTCTTACTGACATATTCAGCCCGTTGTCAGTAATTGTTTTTATCAGGTTTACTGCGCGAAATTAGTGCACAACTGATGGGTTGGCTAGGCCAGACTGATCTCATCTTGCTGCTACAAATATGCCCGCGGATCAGCCCTCATTTTGGCATTAAATAATCGTAAAATGCGCCTTTTCGAGGGAATAATATGCAACACAATAGTTGAACATAGCGACGATGGGATAATCGTTGACTGCAATTTGTTATTTACTTAGGAGTCACATGCACGTATATCCATATTAAATAGCAGCTCAATTCTGATATATCGCCAACACACTTTTCTTCCATGTTTGTGGACATGTTCGCTAGCAGCCAATGTGCTGCAACTGGCCACGAAATTTATATTGCACCCTAGTGAGCTTATGTTGATCGAGAAGAAGCATTGAAATGCAACTACAACAACATGCGTGCTTGCAATTCCTATCTGCCACTTGCAAATTTAGTTTGTTATTAAATGAGTCGCTATAAGCAGTTCCAAATGCAGTGTAGTCCTTTAAAGCATCTGTTATCTTACAATCTTATCACGTAAGGGTTGCTAATCGAATTGTCCCACGCAATTTAGTTTCAATGAAACTGTCTTATAGAATATTTATACCTGTTATTGTTCTATATACTGATAGAGTCATCTTCCCAATGTAAACTATGGCATTGCTTCTTTGTTGCTCGTTTCGAGAGCTAAATTGGTCATTGATGAACTAAAATTAAATTACTTATTGATAAGCAAACCAGAAGTCCTGTATCTACAAGTGTTATAATCGTATATTGTGCCTGCAGGATAATCGTGATAACTGTTCGAAGAAGTTATTTTGTGCTTTTTGTTGAATGGTAAAAGAGAGAAATGCCGCGAGAAATTACAAAGAGGTTTAGGTTTTTTTCTGTGTATAATGATCAATACTTGCCCCTTTTCGCGACTTTCAGTGACATTCGTATACATTGTAATGCCGCATAATTTGCATTACAACGGCGTCACATAGAAACTACTTGATAGTATTTCATTGGCTATTGGTCTTGGCGAATTGCACCTTAGTACTTTCCTCACCAATAAGCGCAAACCTACTTAAGCGTTAAGAAGCAGTTTACAATATCAAATTTAAAAACCAAAACATCACACTCTATTATTGACATCCAAATTAAAATAAATTTCATAGACATTGCCAAAATACGAGATGATAAATTAGTTTTAAGGCATTCTACTCTCAGTTGAAAAATTAACATCGTAAGCGATGCTGCTGCTGCTAAAACAGTTGAACATCATAGGGCCAGGAATATGTTAATAGGAACAAATGGGAACAGTGCATAATTGATTGCAAATACATTATGTTCCTGTACAAATCATAATTGCTTAGATGTACTTCACAGGGACAACATCTTTCTGTTAAGCTGTACTAAAATTCAAAACCAAATATATGTATTTATAATTGTTAGTTTCTTCATTCTCCAACCAAATAATGCGATTCCTCCTCGGAGGTATTGTAAAAATTCTGTCAGAAGTCAAATTTGAATGCTAAATAGGAATCGTGCTGTGTCTAAATGTCAACTCACATATTCAAGCCATTTGGATCTTGAACCAGTGACGTTATGTTTATACAACGCTACGGGCACAGTTTTTGTCTCTATACAAATATGCACACTTGTTATCTGGCAAGCATAATTTTCTGCACATATGCAGATACTCATTTGAAATGGCATAAACAAGCCCGTATGACTTTACCGTTATTTCTATAAAAGCGAGTAACACTCTTTACCTTCAACT
>CM067348.1:31494572-31497799 GCA_034190875.2 Urechis unicinctus | reverse complement strand
TACCAAAAATGTCACAAACACATTTGATTATTCAAACTACTGTGGTATATCTTGCATTGTAGACTATGCTTCCAATTTAAACCATTATTTCTCAAGGGTATGGTGTATTGAGAATCAGTATGAGAATATAACCGACTAATGTGACCAACTGGTATATACATTACGAAGCCAGAATCCAATGCGCAAAACGCCTATTGGCTGTCTGCACAACGGCAATTTATTTGCCCTCCGTAATGCTCAGTTCGTTCCATTTGTATCTTCATTAGTATTGCTCGAAATTTCTTGAGCTATCTGAAATCGGCGGCCGCAAACTAGATTACTAAATTATATTATGTCAACGCTATTTATTCAGCATATGATCAATTTCTCTTCAAGCTGGAAAAACATAGAATCTAACAGATCAATTTGTTGAATAAGCTGTTACTAAATTACCGTCACATTTCTAGAATGGCACAATACTTAGAATACCCGTGCATTTTAGGATGCTCATAGACAATCGCTCAAAGCTATACAACAGCTTCAAAGTAATAGCATCCTCTTAATCTGTTAATATCGGATGCTCGTCTTGAGGGATTCTAATTTAATGCATTCTTCAAGATATAGCAAAGCACTAATCGATACAACATGTGTCAATTAACCCATCATAGATCTCCAAAAGTTGTTTTTGGCCATACGCTTTCAGAATAGCTCGCATCTACGACAAGCATCGTAATAATCATAAACGGTTGTCTATCATGGTCTTGTGTGTGACTCGTTAAGCACGATCCGATAATTAATTAAGCAATTTATTGTATAGTTTCATGCAATTGTGAAAACAACTTGTGCTTTATTATTAAATCAACTCAGGTTTAACCCGTTTCGTTATCCTCTGGTCGTACTAATGATGACAAACATGAACACATGGCGATGGGTGAATAGCACATGCACTGAGAGAAGTCATTTAATTACAAACCGAAGTCGTGACGACGTCCTAAGTAGCATAACTTCGAACGTTTATGTACGATCCAACGTATTTCAACTTGCAAATACGGGTATCAGCACAATATATGACGATATGTACCACAATAATTCATGCGTAATCCCAAAGAGTAATCGTATTACCTCGTGCTCCTTACCAAGGCAATGTTATATGAAGAGATTGGCGACAAAAAAAAACGTTTTGAGGCGTATGTGGTTTCTAACTTATTGCCTTGTTACTAAAAATAGCATATCTTTGGAGTAGATTAGAGAGATAGTCAAGGATTTGGAAAGCGTCCTGTAATCTGTCTTGATCAGCCACCGAATACCTCATTACTTTTGCCTGATCTGCTTTCAGGCTTTCACCAAATCTGTGTTATACATATAATCATGTTTGTTCTCAAATATCAAATTTCACAACTATGGAACAGATATTTATTTAATTAGTGGCATATTCGTCGCATCATTGTCTTATTTACTCCCTTGAAGAACTCTGATTCAAATTGACTGGATTCCCATAATGATCAAATGTCTCATTCATTCGATCTCACCAGCATTATGTCATCGCAGATATCTGACGGCCGTTAAGTTCTGTTTTGCAAAATATTTGCTTAAGAAAGTAGAAATCCTCGGTACATGCAGGTGAATTGTCTAGTGTGTATGTGTGCACAAATTGCGCTTGCATATTGTGAACTGCCTGAACAATATTGTATCCAATGCATCGGTATTAGTGATCTGTATCATTAATTGTGGCATGTGCGAGCCCCGTTCGTTCACTCCCTTACACATTCACTGCCAAAAGTGGGAAAAACATATTTTGCTTGGTACAAAAACGGTAATTGGTTACTTAGACCAGATTCAAAACATGAAGGGTCGCTGAGCGATTTGTTTTATATATATCTCACGCTTAATGGCCCGCGGAGGATAGTCCGCGTCACCTCGGTAGGCAATTATTACCGCCTTCATTGTGGTGATAAACTGAGAGGGGTCAATTGAATGTACAGTCCTGTGGGGCCATGGGGAAATTTTCGTCTGCCCCGCCATCAAATCAAATGCAATATTTGGCAAAATACCATTGTAATTGACGATGTAAACATATAGGCAAATGCCGACTGTGGACCGGAAATGGCATTCCGTGAATATCACTGATTGCAACTATATTTATATAAATATATGTATATTTATATATATATATATATATATATATATATATATATATATATATATATATATATATATATATATATATATATATATATATATATATATATATATATATATATATGTATATATATATATATATATTATATATATATATGTATATATATATATATATATATCTATATATATATATATATATATATATATATATATATATATATATATATGTATATGTATATATTTATATATATATGTATGTATGTATATGTATGTATATTATATATGTATGTATGTTATGTATGTATGTGTATGTATGTATGTATGTATGTATGTATGTATGTATGTATGTATGTATGTATGTATGTATGTATGTATGTATGTATGTATGTATGTATGTATGTATGTATTCATGTATGTATGTATGTATGTATGTATGTATGTATGTATGTATGTATGTATGTATGTATGTATGTATGTATGTATGTATGTATGTATGTATGTGTATGTATGTATGTATGTATGTATGTATGTATGTATGTATGTCTGAATATATTTATGTATGTATGTGAATATACATAGATTATTCCAAGTTACTCCAACAAATATTTGTACTGCATTGTAGTTCATTAATGCTGGGTATATAGCCACAACAAATAACTTGGCAGTAATAAAGCAAGTATGGCTCATAATGATTGATAACCCATCTGGGAGGATGTTTTTGTCACATTATTATGCCTAGGTACTATGCGAGTTAATTGTTTCGCAGAAGCATGTAAGTTCCTTGCTCTGGTCTCTTTTCGCATTTACCATCATGAGGTAATTGGCCTGTCACATTCAGATGGATTTATAAATATTTTAAGCCTCTGTGTGGCTTTGGAATAGGTGTGGCATGACAATCACCATGCAACACCTTACTTGGGTCATTCTACCCCTATGTCACCAACAACGATCTAAATATTAGAAGCATAACGCGTATAACACGGATTAGTGAAATATCGACACAGCTAGCACAAAATATGCGCGCTGGCTCTGATGAGTTATAAATTCTAAACTGTTGTGGGCTGATTAGGGTAAGCAAATGGTTGTGCAGCAAAGAATGTAGTATCAAT